>CM046354.1:5223549-5719957 GCA_025403435.1 Artocarpus heterophyllus
TTTTGTAAGAAGGAAAATTATAAGTCATTTAGAATTACAAAGGATTATTGAAGTTTTACACTAAGTTAGAAATGAAATTTTTGAATATGTTTATGAAATCATTATGAAATTTAAAAGAAAGCTTTAAGAATTAGTATCTTAAACTTACAAGTTAAGTTATGAAATTATGTTTGTTTAGTTAAGAGGGTTTCTTTAAGAAAAAATATGATTTTTAAGACGTTAAAATTATAAGCAAAAATATATAATAATTGTTAGAAAGTTTAGAGATTTTAAATGGAATTTATTTAATATTTAATTTAAAATTGTCTTAAAATAGTTTTTATCTAAATTGAGAAATGTCTTTAAAGTAATACTTGCTAAATAATTACTCTTATGTTTTAAAAGGAAAAGTTCAATAAAAGTACTATGGTTATGTTTTAGAATTAATGTTATGAATTATGTAAAGGATCATGCTTTTAGAAATTATACTATGTTAAGACATACTTTATTATTACGTTATTATCACGTTTGAGAATTTATGTATTACGTTAGGTTTACGCAATGAAGTTTTGAGAAATGATTATTATGTCTTTTAAAGTTATATGTTAAGAATTCTTTCAATAAGAATTCGTTTGTTATTAAGATTTGAAAAATAGTTATTACTTCCTCTAAGGTTTCATGTTAACGATTCCACAGTAAGAATCCATTTAAAAAAAAAAACTATCACAAATTGCTCTACCTTATTTGTAAGTAAGTTTAGTTTATGAGCATGTTTAAGTTAAGTGACGGCCACGTAAGGGTGGGTCGTTACAGTTGGTATCAGAGTCGGTATCCTGCCATCCTACTTCACATCGTCACGCGCCTGCTTCACCATAGTCCAAGTAAGTTATGTTAATTAAATGCTAAGATAAGTTACGTTAAATGATAGGTGCTGATTTTTCATGTAACGACATCAAGTTATCGGCATGCAAGTATGATTTTATGGCATCTTATGGTCCAACGCCAAGCTTGGCCATCAAGATGCCTCAATTCACGGGAAGCGATATTGGGTGACAACTTTCTAAGCAAGCAGGACAACTCCTAGAATCACGTGAACACTTGAACCAACGCTTAGAGATGGTCGACACTCAAAGTACAATACAAGCGAGAATATTTGGATTTACAACCACAGAATTGGTAGATTGACGAGTCGATAGAGGATCTAAAGGCTCTACGAAATCTTCTCCATATTTCAAAAAAAAAGGTTAATAAATCTCACTAATTTTAATGTAACGTTTTCAATTATTATATACAAAAAAATAATTAATTGATAACAAAATAGACATTTTCTAAACTTCTTTCCTCTCTTTCTCAAGACTTGCTTTTTATTTGTATTTCATCTATTATTCCATTATATTAAATATGGAGCTACAATCAATGCTGGTTACGCCTCATAAAGAAAAGAAGCCGCAAGTTCTTCACAGCTTAATTACCAACCCATGACCAAAGCCAACCCCTCATGCAGCATACAAGCAAATCTTCATAAAGCCGATTCTACAAGCGGATGGACAATACTCTACACTTTGCCACGAGAATAAAGGAAGTTACAAATGGGATATGCAAGGGACACTGGGGAACGCAGTCCTCCTCAAAGAATTACCACCAAAGGCGAGGATGTCAAGACATTTCTTCGAAGCACCGAACGAGTACTTAGTCAGAAAGAATTTTCCCGCTTGGACCATTAACAAGAACATCAATATCCGATTCAGACATGATATAAAAGAATAAATAAGCATAGTACCACTACGGGGCTAGTAGTGAGACACGCCATATAATTGAGCAAGTATACGTATAGTATACAAATAAGATTTATGTATGAACAATAGAAGTTTTTGACAAGAAGAACTTCATGTTATGTGACCCACTAGAGGCGAGTCAAGTCTCGACTCTCAACAACGGTCTATGATATGCAAAGATTGCTACAAAGAAAGCGTTTAGCAATTTCATGATATGAAAGTATGATTGACATATGAATGAATGTTACAAACTATGATTGCTGTATGCATTATGACCCATGAATATGATATGAAATAGTTGCTAACAAAAGTGAAATGTATAGCAACTCCAATGATATACAAGTATGAACTTTATGCATATGTATGATAAGAATATACATGACATGAGTATGAATAAAATGTGAAAGTAGACATGTAAAGTATGATATAAATGACATGTATATGTATGATATGTTTGAAAATATGATGTGTATGTATGATACGTGTATGAAGTTATGATTGATGTTTGTTATTTGGATTATAAACATGATATTGTTTATAAGTACCATAAAATGCATAATAAATATGCATGATTAAGCCCATAAGGAACCCAGTAAGGACTTAACGTATTAGATTATGATAAAATAATAGATTCCACAAAAATCATCGTTTCGGTAAGGATAACACATAGATCCTTATAAGAAATTGGATATAAGCAAAGTTCCAAGGTATAAGAGAAGAACTTCCCAGAGGTCACAGACTGTCTATGGGTGGTTACTTCTAACTAGTATCCGACCAAACAGACGCTATAATAGTGATCTCAAGATGAGACGAGTTCCTCCCCCAACCCACAGATAATATATATATATATATATATATATATATATATATTGGAAAAAGAATAAACAATAAATAAGTTGTGTGGATCGGTCAAACACCATCCTATAAGAAGTTAAGATCACGTTAAGTAGAGATTGACGAAGCAAAGTTGCTTCCACATACCCGAGAGATGTAAGTAACATCACAAGGATCTAGAAAAGAATAAGAATGACAAAGTACGGTCATTAATAATACTGGGTTAAGAAATAAGATAGGAGAAGACTATAGGATGGTTCAAAATCTGAACCCTTATAATAGAGCTACAAACTTTGATAGAGTAACCATAACAAAGGGAAACCAATAGGAATTTCTAAACAAGAAAATATACAGCCATTCATATGACATCGATGACATCTAGTAATCAATAACCATAAAATCCAGTTTAAGATAAGCAGGTAGATATGTTGTTTCAAGAACACAGTCTACCATGTCGTTAAATGACCTTTAGTCATCACCAGGCAAAGAACCAATTTAAAGCAAGTAGATAGAGATGTCCGCTTAAGATAACAAATATAAGATTCTTAGCTAGAGCAGTAAGCTTACAAATTCAGGCTACTAAGCTAAGAAGGGCATCTCAAATAGAAATGGTCCCCCTCCAGTTAACGAAGTCTTTAGATAAGACAAGATTCTTAGAATAAGCAAGATCAAAGACCTTAGAGTCAAACACCGAACCTTCACTAGAAACAGATGCTATGGAATACGGGCATAGGGATAATAAAAACCCTTTTGACTAGCTAAGACGTGCCATATTGAGGAGAAATCCTCTAGAATTGGTGGTAGAGCATACTAATGAGAGTATTGCTCAACCTTTTAAGAAAAAACTCAGTTATGTAGCCAATGGTCAGAGTAATCCTAAGTTATTTTCATAAAATATATATATATATATATATATATATAAGTGTGCTTAGCACGTAAAATAAGCCCACCATGACGTCAGCCTAATAGCAAAATTTTTCCAGGACTCTTAGCAAAGGACTTCCAAAGTTGAGGCTACGAAGCTGTAGCACATCCTTCAAGAAATGATAGACATGACGGAGTGGTCTCCTTCGAGAGCATCGATGCGACCTCTTCGATAGAAGTATATATAGTAAGAATTAGAGGACTGATGATGTCTAGACAATATGATTAGTAAGTTAAGAGTACGATGTCGAGGCTTGGGACGTAGCGACGGTTCAAGGGCCATTTATACGCCCCTCCCGACGTCAAATAAAAAGGTGCGCTAATATTAGGATTAGAGATAATATGCAGGGAGGATGACACATATAGTGTCTACCAAGTAAAGTTGTGCATCTTAGGATCGTTTTATAGGCACGTCTCAACGTTAGGAATTACACGATAGACAAGTAAGGCTTGTCGCCCTTCCAATCGCGATAGAACCGATAGGATTTGCCATTTGACGAGTTGGAATATATTGTTAATATATATATATATATATATATATATATATATATATATATAGCTATATTAACCAAACCCAAGATTAGAGTGATATGGATTAACACGTTAGAATTATTATGACACAGTAGGACACATACCTCGAGTAAGGTCATAAGAATAGGTGTCCAGCCCAAATTGTTCATCTAAAAGATAGATGAACATTAAAAAAAAAATTGATAGGTTTCTTTCTGATAAATTATTATAGCCATCAAAACTAATGACCTATAAGTATACCCTTCATCACATCACATGAACGTAGTATATTTTAAGAGGATGTTTTTCGTTAATTTGATGTAAAATTACAACTTATATTTTTCCAATGAATACATTTACTATAAGCCATTTTTATAATTTCATGAGTATAATATGAACTCTCTTGTTGTCATGAACCAATCAAGTTAAAGAATGTAATGGTCAAATCCTTGAGGAAGAAGTAAGTTCCAAGATAGGGACCATCCATGTTAAGTTAAGGGTTCTGACAGCTTGAGATCAATATTATACTAAAAGTACCTATGGATTAAATAAGACCCATAAACAGCTTTTTCTTTTATTATAAACGTGTTTGGGTCCTTATTTATGAGCACAAAATTTTGTCAAGTTTAAAATTTGATTTAAAATTGTCAAAAAAAAAAAAAACAAATGTGTTTAACAAATTATTACTACTATTTTCAATAAGTAAATAGAAGTTTATGAAATGTTTGATGAGACAAAAAAATGGTTTTTATTAAAATGAAATGACCGTTATATTTTAGAAAGTTATAAATATTTATGTGTATATATATATATACACACACAGAGAGAGACTTTCATAGAAATAGTAAAGAAGCCTTAGAACGATATAGGACACTAGAGTGGCCTAAAAAGAAGAAACACATAGTCAACTATAGACACGAAATTCACAAGTAGAGAAAGTTAAGACACATCATGAATGTTTCTATAGTAGAAAAAAGGTTGATTAGAACCCTGAATGAGAGATAAGCTTTACAAATTTTAAAAATACAGTAAAACGGCATATACATGATTATGCCATTGAACAGGTTGGGACAGTTAAGGCTAGAATGACACGATTTTCTATGAAAATAGGTGCTCAAAAGAGTAGAATTTCAATCCTAAGGTGGGTAGAACATATACTAGACTCTAATGAACCTTTTTATAGGTTAAAGGAGACAATATAGTTTTGCTCCTTTGAAAGAGCATACCCCACTCAGTAGCATAAGATTTAGATCAAAAATGATTTCTTACCCATAAATGGGCCGTGAAAACCATAAAACTACCTAAGTTCTTATGATATGCCATAGTAGCATGTCTTATACTCTAGGGTAAGTATTAAGTAAAAGGGAATTGATAGTACGATTTCATAAACTATGAGAATCTATTACCCCGATATGTCACGATGGTATGTTAAAATGTCTAGAATAAGCCCGCCTAAGGATAATCTATGGTACGATCTCCACAGGTTCGAGATATAATGCACCCCATTATATAGTATCACCATGAGATTTTCTATTGGCAGAAAGATAAAATCTCCAATTTGCCTTTAAGAGACTAGAAGAAATTGCTAAAAGACAATAGTTTTGATTAGAAATCGTGAGAACGATTTAAATAATCAAGTATAACCTAGAAATTTCCCATGACCAATATAAAGGTCACGTGAGCAAAACCAAGAGAAACCCTACGAATATGAAAAATGGGAATGAATTTCCTTTTTCTCGCACCTCGAGGAGAGGCAAGACAAGTTCAAGAGATATATGAAAGGATAAGCGTAAATGTTATAAACCCTTAGAAGTTTTAAAACAAGTAGATAAACATGTTTCAGACAGTCATTATCACTAGTCTGGGATGACTATATGATAAAGACCTATAGAGTAAGCAATAAGAAGAGAAACTTACTGGCCAGTTTCTATGTACCAGATCATGATCTGGAGGCAGATACGCAACCTAAGATGCGAAATAGAATAAGTATAAGTTATGAAACAAGAGAAAGAATAGCTTCAAGAAAGCAAGGACAAACTTCCATGTCAAGATTTTGGGGCAAAAGTTGCCAAAAGAAAGAAAGAAAATCGTATGAGATTAGGATACGATGTCATAGGATACCCCTAGTTTATCTCAATTTTCGAGGATGAAATTTTTTTAAGGTGGGTAGATTGTAATGACCCAAAAAATCTAGAAATTAATAAGTATGATTAATTGAGGATTTTTCCATCATTACTAAGCTAAGTACTTGAGAAAGTACAAGTTTAGCATTTATTAACACACAAATTTGAAGGTTTTACTAGCCTTAAGACCTTAGAAATAAATAATGTTGTGAATGCACAAATTTATGTGCTTTATTTATGAAACATGTAATAATGTAATGTTATGATAGTACATTAAAATAACTAAAAATAATTATTTAATGTGCTAAATTGAAAGTTTATGATTTCTTGATCTCATGTACGAGCCAAAGAAGTGATTGTTATAAGAATCTCAATTAGAATGTTTAAATTGGGATAACTTGACAAAAAGTGGAATTTTCAACTTACTGAGATGATGTAGAAAATTCCTATATGATGTCAATTCAGTAAAAGAAACCCAGATCAAAAGTGATCATGAGCTCCATACCATAATTTGAAAATGGTGAGCACCAAGTTCAAGTATGCAAGATTTATGACATGTTTTACTATAATTGATCTCAAAATTTATAGCGATCATAAAGTAATATAAGAATTTTAAGAAAGTTATAAAGATCATTGAAAGTTCGAGAATTTCAATATTTTGAATGTGTATAGTTAATTATTATACACATTAATAATTACGTAAATTTTAATATTATTATTGTAAAGACAATAATAATAATAACAATTGTCATTGTAATAGTAAAGAAGTAAAAGGACGTTGATGGGGTCCACAAGTGATAATCTATTGTTAAAATGTGGAACCATAAATGGCTCTTTACAAGAAGTAGTTCGTGTTATATCCATAAGGCACGAGATTATGCTAAGTTTGAAATTTGAAATTAAATTGACTTAGATAGTCAATTTAATTTACAAAACTTTTACAAAATTGCAACTATTGTTTTCATAATGAAATTTGAAGTTTACAATATGAAATTTTTTAGTGAGAAATATATGTTATTACATTTTAAAGTTTTTAAAAGTTAAAAATAATAAAAATACTTATATTGAGTAAAGTTTTAAATATATAACATTTCTTAGAATACATACATTTGTATACATACACATGTATAAATTTGGATACAGTTGTGAGTATAGCTAATCATCGGTTTTGAAGACAAATATTTCAAAGTTTACGGTTTCAAAATTAAATCACAAAATCCATATAGTATGGATAAATTTTATGAAAATGATTTTATGACAACATGAAGATGTTTATACGGCAATGATAAAACAAGAAAATTAGAATTTATGTAATATTTTAAAGAATGAGAATATTACAATTTTTAAAAGTACAATTATGTTTATAGAAATTTAAAGTTACGGATCAAATTTGATCTACCCGGTACTGCACGGTTTAGACTGTGTAGACAACAAAATGGCCTATAAATACATGACACAAAAAAAAAAATAGATCCAATCACGGTCAGCTCCCCCTTCTCTCTCTACTTTCTCTCTCTACTCTCTCTCTCCTCAAACTCAGTCCAAGATCCAGCCACCATTTTTTGACACCTCCTACACCATCGGAAAGATCTCGAGAAGCTGAGTCCGACGGTGTGCCGTGCCACCCACAACTCCGCCGGAGGAGGCCACACGTGCCGGCCAAAGCGGCAGAAAAGCCCAATCTTTTTCGATGTGATTTCTCCGTCATCCGACCTCCGATTGACACGATCTTGGTGTCAACGGACTCAGAATGAAGAGATGAAGAGAATGGCACCGATATTATGGTATGATTCTCACCGAAAAAGCCTAGCCGAAGTTGCCCCGTCTCCATGGCTGTGCCACCACTCGATGCCACCGTTCACGGTGGCGTTGAGGTACACCGCCGCTGCCATTCCATTTAGAGGGCGACGGGGAGTAAAACCCCTCGCTCAATTTCATGACCCAGTCGCTGTTCATCGGAGTTCCACCTTGGCCGTCGTCAAACCATCGTGAAGAACTCAAACTCGCTCATTCCACCGTCATGGAGCCAAATTGATGGTCCCACAACCTTTAGAGAGGTGCGGGGAACATTTTGCCTCTTCTAATTTTGAGAAACGAGCTTCGGAGGAGGAGAACGACATCTCTGTCGTGTGCTGCCGAGAGGGTAGGTGGGGGCCGTCGATCTAAGCGGCGGTGACGCACACCACCAGCGTCAAAAGACTCAGACAGCCACGGAGAAGGAAATGCCCAAGCCAATTTGGGCCCAACACTGGCGGAGATCCACCACCCGAGCCACCAGTTTTGGCCAAGAATTCCCTCTTTGATTTGTACTGATGGAGGTGAAATTGAATGAAATTGACATCACCACTAAGCTCAGGAGGTCAAAAAATGGGGGAAGCCAAAGTTTCAATCATCACCATCCACTGGAGCCGCCGCACGCGCCGCCGCGGGTGGCCGGCCTCGGCGGACCTCGGGTCCCGAGCTCCCGACCTCTGATCGACCATCCGAGATCTCCTCCTGACTCGTTTCAATGCTCTGAACACGATGGTGCCCTCCGTTTGAGCTAATTCTACTCTGGTGAAAGTCATTCGATACCGACTGCACGTGGATTGAGGCGACTCTGACTGCAGTGACGGAGCCCAGAATGATATTTTCAACAATAATAAATCTCCATGGATCATTCCTAGCCATCCACAGTTGTCCGAGGAGCACTGTTGAGGATGCAACATATACTGTGGATACAGCGAGATACAACTGGACCCGCACAGCTCGGAGTCCAGGTAAGTAGGAATCTCGCCTACAGTATGAATAGTTTTAAAAATAGATTAATTTTAAATATTTTCATAAAATTTATGAAAATGCATGATCAATGATTTATTACATTGTTATAAGTTATGATGTGATATGTTATGTTATGACATGATGTGAAATGCTATGATGATGATGATGATGATATGATTAATGTGTGATGTATGCAATATATAAATTATATTGTTTAATCACCTTCAAGTCAAGTATGATTATGATTTACGATTCATGTATGATTATGATTTACGATTCATGAGTTACGAAATTGTGATGTCATGTAGTATTAAGTCATGCTGCATACACACAATAAGACAAGTGAAACTTATGAGACAAGTTAAGGGTGTCGTACCAACCTCCCGACCCACGGAGAGGCTCCATGTTAGAGAAATGAATGATCTTGGTGTCGCTGGGACCTTGCGAACCCTAACTTCTCAAGACTCGCGCGCAACCGGTACGATCACTCGGGCCCAAAATAAGAAGATAAGTTATAGCTTAAATAGTTAAGCATAAGTTATAGCTAGAATTCTACGCTGTTATTCGAGCTTTAAAGCATTGGGAACATTATTTAATTCAACGAGAGTTCGTTTTGTTTACTGATCATCAAGCTTTAAAGTTCACCAATTCACAGAAGTTAATAAATCAGATGCATGCTTGATGGATTACATTTCTCCAAAAGTTCACTTTCGTTATCAAGCATACATCCGGTCAACTAACAAGGTAGTTGACGCATTAAGTCGACGTGCTTCTTTACTTGCTATAGTTAGTATGGAAATAGTTGGTTTCGATTCCTTACGTGACACATATGTCGACGATGAGGACTTCAGTGCTATATGGCAATGTTGCAGTAATAGGGACTTCGTTCCTGATTTTCTCATTCAGGATGGATTTTTATTTCGAGGTTCTCAGCTATGCATTCCACGTTTGTCCTTACGTGAGCATTTGATACGAGAGTTGCATGCTAGCGGTCTTGGTGGACATATCGGTCGAGATAAGAAAATCAACTTAGTGGAAGAACGATTTTATTGGCCTCAATTAAAGCGTGATGTTGGACGTTTTGTACAATGATGTCCAGTATGCCAAAAAGCTAAAGGTCAAGCTCAGAATACGGGTCTTTACACTCCTTTGCCTATTCCCAAAACAATTTGGCAAGATTTAACTATGGATTTCGTTCTTGGCCTTCCAAGGACTCAACGCGGAGTTCATTTGGTAATGGTGGTAGTAGATCGTTTTTCACAGATGGTACACTTCCTGCCATGTAAGAAGACTTTAGACGCTACTTATGTTGCTAACTTATTTTTTAGAGAAGTTGTTCGTTTGCATGGTGTTCCTCGTTCAATCACTTTTGATAGGGATGTCAAATTCCTAAGTCATTTTTGGAAGACGTTATGGAAACTTTTTGATACTTTTTTGAAGTATAGCAGCACAAGTCACCCCCAAACCGATGGGCAAACTGAGGTCGCCAATCGAACACTTGGTAATATGATTCGTTCTGTTTGTGGAGATAAGCCGAAGCAATGGGATGCTGTACTTCCACAAATAGAGTTTGCTTTCAACAGTAAGCCGAACCGCTCGACCTAGAAGACTCCTTTTGAAGTTGTTTACACTAGTGCTCCACGACATACAATAGATTTGATTCGACTTCCTAATGCCATAGATGTTAATTTGAATGCAGAAGAACTTGCAAAAAGAGTTCAACGAATTCATCAAGAAGTTAAGAAAATCCTTGAGGAAGTTAATTTACGTTATAAATTTGCCGCAGATAAGCATAGGCGAGAAAAAATATTTGAAGAAGGTGACTTAGTCATGGTACATTTGTGCAAGAATCGTTTTCCCGTAGGCACTTACAATAAACTACAAAACAAGAAAATTGGACCTTTTTGAATTTTGAAGAAAATTGGAGATAATGCTTATAAAATAGATCTTTCTCCTGATATAAATATCTCCAACACTTTCAACGTTGCTGACATCTTTGAGTATTTTCCACCAGATGAGTTTTCTTTGCACCCACAAAACTCGAGGATGAGTTTTCTTTAGGAGGAAGGGATTGATGCAACATATAGAGATTAGTAGTTTCTATTCAGATTATTATTAGTTTCCTATTTAGACTATTATTCTATTTTCCTACAAACACTATATCAAGGCTCATTGTAATTGTTTTGGAGTATCATTGATTAATAATCAGACTCATTCCTAATTATTAAACTCTGTGAGTTTGTTCTTGAGTTTTCTTTCCTTGTTTCACTTTGAAACACTTCCACTGCACCAGACTCTAGAGCCTTTCTAACATTCTCTACATCTTTTGTTCTAGCACTGAGTTCTTTCTCTACGGAGATTGCTTCTTCATGCTTTGACATTAGCCGACGTGTTTTCTCTTTCAAGTCCTTTTCACAATGGCGTATTTTCGTTTTAGCTGCTTCAGTTCTGTTTCAGCACTTCCGATAGCTACCTTAGCATCAAATAGCAGGTCTTCCAGACTTTTGTCCTCATTCCCGCTACTTTTCCCGGCTAGTACACCCTGATTATTTATATTATAATAGCAATTTTAAGCACCCATATGAAACCAAATAACAAAGTCCTTGGTGTGTAGTTTATAAACTACCTGATAGAGGACTATTTACCTGGTATTCCTTTTCAAAATCCTCCAATCCCTGAGAAAGTTCCGCGACCCTCTTCTTCAGATCAGCTGCACCATCTTCAGCCCTTTTCACAGCAGAGGTTCTCTCTTCCACAGATTGCCTCAAATCTTCAATGTTTCTAACCATCTGACAACATCAAGATGCAAGATACAAGCAATATGATTACGCACTAGAAAGAACCAAGGAAAACAACAAGAATGGTCGTCGTATTAGAAAAGTACGCATATAAACCCTAGAGGTGAAAAAAACAACCTTAGCTAATTACCTTTTCAGCATCTTTATTTTCTGTCTTGCGATTGTCCTCTTTATTGTTCAGAATAGAAACTTCCCAAACAAGATCCTGAGAAAGTGCATCTACTTTATCTGACAATTTTTTAACTTCTCCACCCATGCTGGTTTCTTTCTCAGCAGCTATCTCCTTCACTTTTGTCTCCATTTCCTGTATTTCCTCCTGCATCTTTCCCCTATTTTCATCAATCTCGACAATTTTGGCCTTCACATGCTCAACCTCGCTTACCGCACTATCTCTAGTCTTCTCGGCTTGAACATATTCATAAGCAATGCAAAACCTTTTAAGCCGGTCTAACTCGGCATTTCCATTAGCCCATTGCATATACTGTGTCCTCTCCCTCCTCAGCTTCTCCAAAGCAGGCTGTATTTCCAGGTCAAGAAGCTTATTGATCTCATCAACCTTACTTTGCTTCTTCTCAAGAGTTTTCAAAGCTGCATCTTTCTTTGTCTCATACATTCTTGTCCCAGCGGCCTCTTCAAGCATGTTCAAAATCTCAGGAGGATTCATGTTCAAAACCTTCGTAATGCGCCCTTGCATTATAAGAAAATGCGGGTTGTTCACATTTAGCTGCACGGAATGGAAGAGATTTTGAACCTGAGTAGACTGGGCAAGTTTCCCACTTATCAAATACTTATTCCTTCTACCAACCACAATCTGCAGACCAGAAATGTTGACAATACATCAATATAATGTCCAAAAACTCAAAATCTTGAGTCTTTAAAACTCTTGACAAAATTCTATCAGTCACATGCAACAAAATTACATATAACCCTAGCAAATTATCAAAGAAGTTCACCGAATCTATGAACAGTGACACAATCACAAACCAGGCCAACCTTCGTAAATTCCCCAGTCAAATTCAACACCAGGTCAAACCTTAGGTAAGTTAAGCAATTGCCTAAGGCCCCCACTAAATCAAGGCCCCACATTAATTAAAGTTTCTAATTAATTATATTCATTTATTGTAAATTTACTTGTACATTATAATTTAAAAAAAAAACTAAAAGTTTGGAATGATAGTGAATTGAAGCCAAAGGTTTTGTGCACAAAAATAGACTTTTTTAGGATTAGTCAACCATCGGTGTTTTTCCATAATATTCATCAAATGTTTTCATTTATTTCAAACTATTCTTACATTAAGTACGCTTCTCCAATCTTTTAGATACTCTATTAAATTTTTTTTAGAAGTTGGCTTTTTTTCCATTTTAAACTAATCGAATCTTTTTTTAACCACAATGAACCTTAAAAAACCCTCTGATTTTTTTTTAACTCATAAACAGATGTTATTTTTTAGGGGGAAAATATATATTTTATGTATCTATTTTACACACTTAAAAAAAAAGAAGAAAAACCTCTATTCTTTATTGCCTCTTTGTCCTCTCTCTACTTCCCTGCTCATCAACATTATTTCAAGAGTTTTGTCAAGTTCTCAATGTTCTTTCCAGTTACTTGTTCGTTTCTTTCTAAGTTTTTTTGACAATTTATTGATATCATTGTTTGAGTTTAACAGCCACTATTTTATTTCTTGTTCTTTTGTTTTGTGATAAGTGCATTATTTGGTTTAACCTAACTTTGTGTTAAGTGTATTATTTGGTTTAACCTAAGTTATTTAGGAATAAGGATGTTAGATAGAAAGTATAAATGAAGATATAAGAAACTGAAGGGAAAGAAATAATAATAATTTAATTCATGCCTAAAAAGAAGCTCTTAAAACATATTTTTTAATTTGTTAAAAAACAACCCAGAATTACTTGAGCCGCCATTGATCAAATTAAAGAAATGAAGAATTACCAGTCGAGTGACTGTGATCTCCACATGGTCCTTGTACCTGAGGGAACTCTGGCTCCTATCGGAGTTATCGAAGACGATGGATACCGTAGCCTTTGTGATTCCGGCCTGTCCCTGCTTGTGGACAAGCTCTTGAAGATTAGAAGCCCTAACCTGCTGCAAATTTGTGATTCCCAACACGAAGCATATGGAATCGAGGATGTTGGACTTTCCGGAGCCGTTGAACCCCGTTATAGCGTTGAAGAAGGGGTCGAAGCCGGAGCCATAGTCCTCGTCGCGTAGGACTTGAAGCCCTCCAAGCAGATATCCTTGATGTGCATTTTTCTTCCTCGCTAGGCGACGAATTCGAAGAGAAACCTGGTCAAAGAAGGATATTCAAATCGAAATTCGGGAAATCGGAACCCTAAAATCCCAAGCAGGCTTTCTCTATCTCTCTTTCTCTGAGTGAGTGAAATGACAAATTCAAAAGAAGTGCTAAAACCTCTTCTTTGGCTGGTCCCTTACGGATCATAGGTAAATGGATTTGAATTTAGTCTTAAGTTAGGATTTGAGTTAGTGATTTGAATTGTTATTCGAATTGACATTTAGATCTGTATTTAAGCTTTAATCTGAGTATGAAATAAAATTGAAATTTTTGTTTGGAGAAGTAGTGAATGTAGTTTTTGATTTATTAATAAATCAAATAAAATTTAATGTTAATGATCTTGAAAACTATGTAATATAGATCTTTATTTATTCATCTTTTCATTAGGAATACAGTGAAAAAAGAATAATCTCAATTGGATATCAAATGAAGAAGTTATGATTTCTTTTCTCAAATGTAAGATAGAGAATTTTAGTTTTTACTATAACAAAGATATCTGAGTATCAAAAGTTTAAGGGGAGATAAGAAGTTTGAAAACTTAAATTCTTGATACTCAAATGATTCAGATTTTGGAGGAAACAAACACGTATCTGAATGATTCTTGATACTCAAATCAAAATTTGAGTCCATTGAATTCAAAGAATGCATGAAACAAACATACCCGTAATAGACTCTGCAAGGCAGGAAAAATCTTCACTTTTGAGCAAAGCTGCTATTTCTAATTGACGACGTGTCGTTTCTTCGTAGGAAAGATTTGTTATCGGTTTCCTTAAAAAACAATTAATTGAACGACACATTGTGCTAGGATCAAAGTCTCCTGTCGTTTTGGTCAAAGAACTAATATGTGTTTAGAAGGGTGATGAGAACTGTTGGTTAAAATTATTTTTATTGTAGCATATGAGAGCTTTACACTATAGCGATTTTTTTTATTGTTACTGTAGATGTGAGAGCTTTACACTGTTTATAACTGAAAAAGTGATAGAAACTATGGTTCCCACCAACCTTCCAACACTCGGTAAAACATGTGGTGTGATTGTCAACTTTAATAACTGGATATTGTCATTTAATTAGACAGTGACGATTGCAAAGGTCGTAAAAAAACATGTCGTTGAACGTCATTGCATACTGTAACTTATTATTATTTTTCATACAATAGCACGTGAGAGATTTATATTGCTTGAGTTTAAACAATTGATTTAAACCAAATTTTCCAAACACTATTAAAATGCAAGATCGGCAAGGATAAAAGAAACTAGATTAGGATAAAAATCTAATTCTCTGTTTGGATAAAAATTTTATAATATTGCACCAGATCATTTTTATCTAGCCCATCACTGAATGCCCTTAAGAAGGTAAACGTTTGAGAATTTCTGAAAACATGAGGGCCGGTAAACGTTGGGACACTTTGACCTTTTTCAAAAAACATGAGGGCAAACGTTGAATTAGTCATATTGCAAATACATACAAACGATAATGGAGGAAATTTCCCATCTATATAAACCCACGACAATTAAACCTATTACCATATGCTTTGCCAATCCATATTGATTAAATTCAAATGACTAACTCCAGGAACTTTTGGCTCGCAAGGACTGTTTTTCTCATAGCCATGCTTCTACTGGCGACGGCTAAATGTAAGTTTTACTGTTTTCTTGGTCCTTTTAATTAGGGAGTATAGGTAGTTATGTACTTGTGCTTCATGTACCTATCAGAAGATTTTTGTTTTTTTGTTGTTTGTTTTTTGCTTTTTGCTTTTCCAAGGAAAATCAAAATAAAAATGTTGTGAAACAAAAAGTAAAAAAATACCTTTAAAGCTCTAAAATCCAGGTGTCTACCCCAGTGCTCCCTATACTTATCATTTTTTGGCAATTTGGTCCTTAAACTTTTAATTTTGATAACTTACCCCTTAAACTTAGAAATTAGTTGCAAATCATCCCCATTGGTAATTGCCTTAATATTTTGATAGAGATTGACATGTGATTTTCATATAGGTCATTAATAAATAATTGTAAATGATCATTTTTATGTATGCCTATTTTTTTATTAAGATCATTAATCAAGTTCTATAAAACTAAAAGTTTTGAATTAAGTTTTTTTAAAAACAATTTGGGTTAACAATCATAAGAAAAGACATTTTATGATTTTTGTCAAAAAAATACCACAATTTATCAATAGAGGGTGATTCGCAACAAATTTATAAATTAGGTGGCAGATTATTAAAATAAAAAGTGCAGGGACCAAATTTCTAAAAACGATGAGTTTGAGATATTAGAGCAAAAAAGCATTTCTTGCCTCTTCGTTATATGTGACCTTCCAGTACTACGTTTGTGTGGCCGGCAAGAATCAAGAGATATATATACACAAAGTAATATTGTTTTACTCGATCGAATTAAAAATCATTGTGCAGGGCGTAGCGAACGATATTAAAGCGGTAGTGAAAGCAGGGCTGCTTCTTCTTGTTCTTGTCCTCCCTATTTGAAAACTGGGATTAATAAATGTTGATATTGTTTAGGCTTGTCGTTTCTTTTGCGTTCAATTTTATTGCACCACAATATTGTATGAATAATTTGTTGTAATAATAACATGTTTGACAAGCCCGTTGGCTCAAAATTTGAGAGCTTTTTGAGTTACAACCAATTTTCAAGTGTTCTCATCTTTCAAGCGGTAATTTCACTTTTGACCAATAAAGTGCTAGTTAAAAAAAACAAAAAAAAAAAAAAATTGAAAAGAAAACCTGTCATTATTCTTTTTAGCCTGCATGCATTAATTTCTCGTCAACGTCAATCTCCCAATCCTATGCTTCCACAATACATAGAGCCAGCAAATACAGACTAATAGATGTTTGATAAACTAGGCTTTACAGTGAGCTAATTTTTTAGTTTTTATAGTAATATATAAAAATTTTATATTATTTTTTAATTAAAATATTGGGCCTAACAAACTTTATAAGCCTGTAAAATAACAAAAAGAAAAGCCCACAAAGAGATCAGCAAACCCAGTGGCTAGTATGGTCAGCTCATGTCAACTACGCTTCTTCACCAAACCCAGTTTCTCATATTTTCTCAGCAAATCTCACTGTCCCAAAATATTCTTTGACTAATCCCATTTCCTCAATCCACGCCCCCCATAATTCTCTCTCTATCCCTACCAGAATTCTTCCACACTTTTGACCCACAGCTCTCTCAGACCTTACCAACTTGCCGGACTTACACAATTGCGCCTTCCAAATCTCGACACCTGGCAAAACAAAGTCATAAAGAATAAAAAAAAAAAGTGAACAGAGAGTCACCTAGTATTTATCCTTTTAACATGTATCATACTTATATCCAAGCACCAGATTAAGAATAAAAAACTAATGAGAAATACTAGATTCGACGCATCCATTTATTTTAAATAATAACCGCCAGGGTAAATTTCTAGATTTCTCAATGATTCAAGAATTCTTACAGAAGTCTCTCGGACTAGACATTAGAAAGATTTTGTCACAATTTTTCTCTCTAAAACATCTCTGTAGAATTTTTCAAACGGTGAAAAGTCTCTCAACATCCCGCCAATCTTCTATTTATAAGCGCAGGAGTGCTCTTGTCTTAGGCCCTAATCTTGACCCATAGATTTGCCGCGCCGGGAATGAATTGTTAGATTATCTTTCTGATGCGGTACAAGTCTCTTAAGTTGGTCTAACCCTTCTTTTGGTATTTGCTCTTAGCTTGGTCTGGCTTGGACGCTCCTCTTTGGCCTTCGTTCTTTTACTTGAAAAGGCGTCGTTCTTCTTAAGCTCAACGACGTTGTTTTGCTCTTCAATTATTTTATTCTCCACAATAACTCTATTTATTTTATTTTTTCACATTTTTAACAGATTGAAAAGTTTAAAAGAATTTCCTAACTCGTACGTACGCTTAAGTCATAGTTTTATTTTGTTTTTTGAGAACGTTTAATTAATGATTTTTCCCTCTTCTAAAGTTACGCTTTTTTTCTTTTAAAGATATCACTTGGGAGGGTCTTTTATTCAAATGCTAGAGAAGAATAAAATGAAAATAAAAGCACTTAAGTCGGTTACATGGACATTAGAATTGGCCGTTATATTTGGAACAGGAGTTTGAGTTTTCAAGTTTCTACTGTAGAATGTTTTTCTAAGACACAATAAGGAAAAAAAAACATTTTTTTTAAAACTAATTGAAAGCAGGTACATATTTTGTTTGTGATGATTTATCTTTATTTTGTAATAATAAATGCGGTCTACTCACCTTTTGATTTTGTTTGTGTCACACGCATTTGAGGTGTGAATCAATGATGTGTGTGTTGATATTTGACTAGATTTATATATATGTCGTGTTTCTTGTGTCTCTAATACTTAGGGTTTGAACTCAGTCGACTAGTTTTATTTATAAACTGTAGTAGTTCTTTATAACGAGCTTTGGTCGTGCTCAATTTTGTGTCAAGCGGATTTTTTTCGTTCGGTCTTGACACTTGTGGTTTATCTCTATGCTTCATCCATTTTCACTGGTTGATCTAGTCAAATATTTAGAGTCTAATTTGCTTGTAATGGATAGTCATTTGCAACTATATTTGAGTATATATCCTGTTTGATTTGAAATAAAATTTTCCCTTTAAAAAAGGGACGAAATGAGGATTGGGGAGGCGCAGATTGTGGTGTTTACATATGTAGTGATGATTATCCAATCTGATTAGTAGATTTTGAGCCTTAGATACTCTTTGACCCTCTTCAAAAGACAAGACGAGGGATGATATACTTAGTGAATTTCTGAAAACACAAGGGCAAACTCAAATACATACAAATGACAAATGTGAAATTTTTCCATCTATATAAACCCTTGACTAAGCGTATGCTTTGCCAAACGTTCAACAACATGACTAATTCGAAGAACCTTTGTTCGCAAGGAATTTTTTTTTAATAGCCATGTTTCTACTAGCGACGGCAAAATGTAAGTATTCATGTCTTTTTTTTTGGTCCTTTTAATTAGAAGATATAAGTATGTTTTTGTGCTTCATATTCCAATCAAAAGATAAAGTTTAAAAGATGTTGGAAAACAAAGAGACAATACCTTTTAAAGCTCTAAAAATCCACGAGTCTGTCACGTCTTCCGCAAATATGTAGTCATTTACTGGCTAGTTATTAGTAATTACAGCAAATTAAATGAATTATACTCTTGATTATACAGCCAAAAAGTTTCACCTTAAGCTAGCTAGGACTATCTAGGAATGTTCCTTTCTTGTGTATATTTGCACTTTTCCATACTCGGTATCTCTGATGCTTCAAGGGAAATGGCCGATAAATTCAATAACATTTGCACGATTGGATTGCAGATGTCAGTCCGGACATTCCCAGCGCATCTAGGCCTTGCTGTTTTAACTACAAACCAGCAGAAGCTGCATCTCTATCCTCTAGTCCATTACATGGGAAAGCAAAACCGCCATCTCTTCGTCATCTGTGACCTTCCATGGTACTGCTTTGGTGTGGCGCGCTCGGCAGGAAAGATGATGTATTGTTTTACTCCGAGAAGATATCAGTGTGTACCGCGTAGCGAATGAAATTAAATAAAGCGGCAGTAAAAACAGCTATATATAGCAGGGCTGATTGTACTTATCTTTCCTTAGGCTTATTGAAAACTGGGGAATTAATGTATGTTACTGTTGTTTAGGCTTGTCGTTTCTGTTGTGTTTAATTTTATTGCACTCTACAATATTATTGTCCAAGTATGATGCAGGAGATCACCAGTTAGTGTTGCCGTTTGCTACACTATTATGTCGTTTATGAGTTGCTGCCTACTTAGTTGTTATTTTCTTTTGATGTCGTCGGCTCTATTTCACAGCTTACTGTTTTAATTTATCTTTGTTTTGTGTCGTTTCTTTTTGGCTACAAAGCCAGTCGTTTGTAAAGGCTTGAGACCTATATGTTTTGTGCTAATGAAAGAAAGAGGCAGCTGAATCATTGCCAGAAAATTGCCCTAGTTTGCTCTGTGAACTCAGCCGCCTGAGGCGGTCATTGTGCTGCTCTTGAAACTTGGTTTCATTCCTCTGGGATTTGCATCAGAATAGTTTGTTGTGATATTGTGACTATTATGTTAAGGTTAATTAATCAACCAAAGAGATTAACGAACATAATCCTCCAAGAGTACGGGGTTTGGCCAACTTGGGAATATCTTTCACGACGCAGCTAATAAACCTAATTTAAAATTACAAAAGAAAAAAAAAGAATGAAAGATTTTTGTTTGGAATTGGATTTGGGTTTGAAATGAGGGGCACATGAATTTTCTGTCAGTCATTTAATGCATGTTTACAAAACTAGTTATGTTTGGGCTAAAAAGTAAGTACCATATAACCTCACGTATAATGTTGTCTAAATAATAAAACTCGATAAATCTGAGGTCGATTTCATAAGGAAAAGATATTACAAATGTTCAATATATTAGTTATATTGTTTTTATTTATTAGCTAAAGAATTTAAGGATTAAAGTTAATTATTTACAATCTATTTATAGTAGTTTACACATTTTTTTACATTTTCCTTTTTTAGATTTTTTTTTGCAATTTTTGAAAAATAAAAAATGCGATTTAATTTAAAAAGAAGATGAGACTTTAATAATTAAGTGTAATTTAGTTTAGAAAAAAAATAATTATGACAATGCTGAGGATTAAAGGTTTAATTCTGGCAATTAATATAGATATATTTTAGTTTTTATAAAACTATTTATTAAAAAGGTTTAAGCATGCATTATGCCATCTTCTCAAGTTTCCTTCAAATTTGCCCAAAAGAAAACTCAATATTTCATTCAAATATTTGCGGGTAAATGAGAGAGAGAGAGAAGAAATCGTGGAGGAAGAAAGAGGAGGAGAGTGTGGGAGGAAATCGAGAGACTAAGAGATTTTGTGGAAGTATACGTGAAAATAAGAGTGATATAATGAGGAGGTTTGATTTTTTTTTTCCTTAAAATGGCAAAAATTTTCCAAAAGAAGAATACATAATTGTGGGAGATTAAGGGGTATTTGGGAAACTTTATCATAAAACAATCATCATAAGAAAAGTCAAATATTCCACCCTATGGAATAAGAAAAAAGACCAAAAATATGCCAATTACTCAGAATATTTTATCCAATCACAATAATCATTATAGTCACAAACTTTTAGGAGAATTTTGTTGATTGCTCGTCAGCAGTCTTTGGCTTGCCGACTGCTCAGTCCGCCCTGTCGAATTCGTGAGGTCTGGCCTGCCGTTTCGTGAGAGACAATTCGGCTTGCCGAGTTTGAAGGATCGGCCTACCAAACTGTCGTATGCACTAAAATACCACAAAACATAATTAATTATTATGCACACATTATATCTGACATGAACATTTCACGTGACTGTCACCTATCATAATACTCAAAATAAAATAGTCGGTAACATTATTTCATAAGAAAAATACTTAACATCGTTATTTTTTTAACATTAACCATTATACGAAAAAAATGGTGGGTGTTACAAAAGTAAATATATATTTTTTCTCTTTATAGATGATTTTTCAATAAAGATATGAGTTTATTTCTTGGAGGAGAAATCAGAAGTTTCTAGTGCCTTAAACAAATTCAAAGTAGTCGTGGAGAAAGAGACAAGCTTTGACATAAAGGCAATGAGATCTGATCAAAGAGAAGAGTTCACTTCAAAAGAGTACAAAGAATTTTGAGAAGAAAATAGAATTTGACGACTCTTGACTGTTCTAAGATCCCCTCAACAAAATGGTTTGGCAAAAAAGAAGAACAGAACTATTCTTAACATGGCATGGAGCATGCTCAAGAGCAAGAGAATGCCAAAAGATTTTTAGGCCGAAGCTATAGCAACTATTGTCTACCTATCAAATCATTCTCTGACAAGAAGTGTATGGGAAAAAATGCCACAAGAAGCCTGGATCGAAAGAAAGCCTAGCATTTCCCACTTAAGAGTATTTGGAAGCATCGTTTATGTCCATGTTCCAGATGAGAAGAGAAGCAAGCTAAATAACAAAAACGAGAAACTTGTCTTTATTGGCTTCTACACACATTCAAAAGGCTACAAGTTGTACCATTTGAAAAGTGGGAAAACAATAATTAGTTGTGATGTAGAGTTCGATGAAGAAAGCTTATGTGATTGGGAGTTTGAAAAGAGAACTATGATTGTTCCCATACCTTGATGAAGAAGATGAGGAGCAACCAAAGACGATAGAGCAACCAATAGAAGAATCTACTACACCACTCACTTCATTGAAAATAACTTATGATAGAAATTCACCACCATTTTTCTAAGCTGTAAGAAATGAAAAGAGTACAGGAAGCCTCTATGCTCTCTATGAGGTGACTAAGAGGCTAGATAATCTTACTCTCTTTTGCCTTTTTGCTGATTGTGATCTAGTGAACTTTCAAGAAGCTATCCAAGAGGAGAAATAGAGAGCTGCAATGGATGAGGAAATCAAGGTGATCGATAAGAATGACACATGGGAACTTGCTTCACTCCCAAAATGGCACAAGGCTATTAGTGTCAAGTGGGTATACAAGATGAAGAGAAATGCTAAAAGAGAGATCGAAAGGCATAAGGTGAGACTTGTCACAAAAGGCTATAGTCAAAAGGTTGGCGTTGATTATGATGAGGTATTTGCTCCTGTCGCTCATTTAGAAACTATAAGACTAATAATTTCTTTGGTAGCTCAAAACAAGTGGAAGATACATCAAAACAATGTAGAGTCTACTTTCCTAAAAGTCCTCGAAGACAAAGTCTATATTCAGCAACCATTAGGATATGAAGTTAAAGGGCAAGAAGATAAAGTTTTAAAATTGAAGAAGGCTATTTACAGGTTAAAGCAAGCACCAAGAGCATGGAATAGTTGGATTGATTAATACTTTTAAGAGAATAGCTTCAGCAAGTGTCCTTATGAGCATGCTCTCTACATCAAGATCAAAGATAGAGACATTCTGATAGTGTGCTTATATATGGATGATCTAAACTTCACTGACTGTAGTCCAAGCATGTTTGAAGATTTCAAGAGAATGACCAAAGAATTCGAGATGAGTGACATTGGATTGATGGCAAACTATCTCGGCATCAAAGTCAAGCAAAAGGAAGACAGGATTTTCATCTTGCAAGAAAGGTATACAAAAGAGATCCTCAAGAAGTTTAAGATAGATGAATGCAACCCCATAAGCACGCTAGTGGAGTGCAAAATCAAGCTATACAAAGATAATAAAGTCTGAAAGGTGAATCCAACACTCTTCAAGAGCCTAGTTGGATGTTTACGATATTTGACATGTATAAGGCCCAACATTTTCTATGCAATTGGACTCGTAAGTCGATATATGAAAACTCCAACAATGATACACTTTAAGGCTGCAAAGAGAATTTTGTAATGTAACGCCTCCTTACGAATGTCACAGATGTCGTTACTTTCATCCTTGTTATCATTATTTATAAGATAAACCATTTCAATTTAAACACAATTTGATAAACATATCCCAGGATCTATGCATAATTTTTTTAAAAAAAATATTCCAAATATTTCAAATATATATTTTTTATAGTTTATCAATGCCAAATTAACAAAACCATAATTCAAATAAAATTTCAAAACAAACTTTAAAATTTGTTTAAACAGTTCGGTAGACTGAACTTCTATAAAATCAAAATAAATGTAAAACAAGTCTTTTTACTTAATAGTGTGGAAATTTAAGCATTCAAAGAAATAAAAACATAGTTCAAAAAAAATATTCTTTCTTGGCGTTCTTCCGTTTCCAATCCATCGTTCATAGCCCACACGCCCGTCCTCGCCCTCCACCTATTCCATGGTCCTCTTACCTTTATCTGCAACATGATTATAAACTAAGTAAGCAAAAGCTTAGTAAGTACACTTTCCTATCTCACAACATAAAACATTTTATGAACATCTTTATGAAACATCATAATCATAATCATCATTAACATAATAGTGCACTTGGCACAGTTTTATATAGAACATATCTTTCATTATCATTATCCATATTAAAAACTTCATTCATTTTATCTTTGGGGGCCCAAGTGTTGCACCATAAACATCATCATCGTAGGCGCGCCGTCATGAGAGGAGAGGGGTAGCTAATCCCAAACCAAACATGACAAGTCCAACCTTTAGGACATCATAAACATAGGGTGTGCAACACTTAATTAAGTGATACATATATATAGATATACTTTTAACATACCTCATCATTGAAACATTCGTTAAACTTTCTTGTTGCAACAAGAGTTTTCATAAGAAAAACCATATGTAAAAACAAACTTAAGAATCATCATAAAACATGTTCTCAAAACCTTTTCATAAACTTTTATCATATTGTAGGTGAGAATGTACTTACTTGTCTTGCTTGCTTACTAAACCTTAACTTGGGTGACACTGCTGCGGTTTTTGGTGTGCTCATCTTTTGGAGTGTTTATGTTAAACATTCATATTAACCATAAGTCACTAGCAATACTATTACCAATATATAAACATCTCATACTATCATTAAACATCACCTTACCATGCAATAATATCAAGAAGTATAAAATCACAATTTATAAACCTAGGGCATAATTCCCAAAAGTAGGCAAAATGACCTTTATTCACTTAAAAATTCATAATAATTTCATCTTAACTCCAAATCAGTCAAGACTAGTGGCATTAGAAACTAGACTCAAAAACAAAGAATTGATATATTATACGTATATTTTGACAATAATTTGCATGAAGAAAAAGTCCTTAAAATTCAATCTAAATTTCGGGTCTGTGTAAAACAGTGTAGCTTTGAAGGTCAACTTTGAAAAATCATAACTATTTATTGAAAACTCCAATTCAATCCATTCAAAAGCTAAACAAAAGCTTAAGATGTCTAGTATTTGGGAAAAATATAAGAAAAATATAAAGAGAACAATACAACATCAAAAATTACTAAACACAATGGCTGTTAGGTGTTTGTATGAAAAATAGGCATAAGACATTAAAAAAACTCAATACCAATTAATAAGCCAATAAAACCTCAATTAAAATTGTAAACATATAATTAACATGATACTAATTGATAATAAAATATACCCATAAAGATCTACATAACAAAAATATGAAAATCTATGATATCTCCAATCTAGGGTTTAACGAAAGGTTAATCAAAACAAGTAAATCATCAACTCTTTGCAATCACCGATTGATATAAAATACATACAATAAAAGAATCTTTGTGATGATAATAATAATTCTAATACTAACACAATACACCAAAACTATAACATATCCAAAAATTAGCTTCAAATAAATTTTTAACAATTCAAAACATGCATTAGAATTCAGAGACCAAACAAACTCTAATTACCTAAAGTAGTGAGCAACACACGATCACAAAATTCCAATAAGTAAAATAAAATTACTCTAACCCTAAAATTTTTTATGAAAACCTAATAACATATATATACAGGACCACAGAAAGTCTCATTAGCAAATAAATTTGTTTAGCCATACAAATAGGTCACATAAATAAGAAGTCTGAATTCACCGAATAAACAGCCATAAAAACCTATCTTAAAGAAAATTCAAGAACTCATAAAATATTCATCAAGGTACCAAGAAATTTTCCAGATCATAACTTAACATATGCATGAATATCTCTGTAAAATTTCATTCAAATCAAAGGTCGTTTGCCCCTTAAACATGGACTATACTTTTGTGTAAAATACCGATCAGCAACAATTTGAGCATGAGTGGCAGAGAATAAAAAGTTAATATCTTAGTATAGAAAATTCCAAATAATGTGAAATTTTGAGGAATATCACATAACACATACATAAACATCATACTAAAATTTCAGAGCAAATGAAAATCCGTAGACAAAGTTATGGGGGTTGGATTACAAAAGAAGCAAAATTTCAGTAATAGTCTAAAATGAGTTTCTTACCTCTAAAACGATTCTTCTCAATTCTCTTAAATTTATCTAAGTGAAAACCCAATATTTCATTCAATTGTTTGCAGAAAAATAAGGGAGAGAAGGTAAGAAAACGTGAAGAAGAAAGAGAGAGTGTCTAAGAAAATTTTAGAAAGAGAGAGACTTTTCTTTGGCTAGAAATTAAGAGAATGAAGACTTTGATGGCTTAGAGGTATATTTATAGGTTTATAAGAGAGAAAAGATTAGATGAGTATAGAAAACCCTAATCCTAATCCAATTCAATTTTCCTTTTTTTTCCCCTTTTTTTACTCTTTTTTTTCCTTTTCTTTTCTCACGGCTATTGCCGTTTCCTTTTTTTTTTTTTTTTGCACGGCAACTTGCCGTTTTTCTCTATTCTTTTCCTTTCTTTACGTTATACATATATATAATAATATAATATATAAATATATAAATAATATAATATAATATAATAATGTAATATAAATATATTCTATTATAATATAATATAAAATAATTATAATACTTAATTACTATATACAACAATAATATTTACTCTATAACCTCAAAAATATTAATTTTCACATTATTCTCTTAGACATTTTATATTATCTAACTTCTTAACGCCATAATTAAAAAAAGGCTACGCATGTAATTATCATGACATCATAAATGTTATAAAATAAGAAAATATGCAATAAAATTCATGTCATCATCAAGAATATAACTGTAGGCATACATAACCCTAGAGCATTATAAAGATTATGAATTTAGAGCAAGTTGAAACTCTAAAAAAAAATAAATACTTTTAAGCTTATCATCACTTTTGACATGAACATCCCAAGCACATCGATCCCACGAGGCCGTCACTTGCGACATTACTAAATAAAAAGTTAATTTACTTATCGTAAATAATAATAACACTAAAATATCACATTCTAACGTTAAATTAACATAATTATATATAGAAGAAAACAGAGCATTACATGTAATACCTAAAAGGTACAATCAACTTTGGCTTGTTTTATTCAGTTTTTAAAGATTATATGGTTGTTGGATACAATGACAGTGATTGGCCAGAGATAACGATGATTGAAAGAGCACAACTGGGTTTGTGTTTTTCATGGGAGATAGTGCTTTCACCTGGTGTCAAAGAAACAACCAATTGTCACCCTCTCAACATGTGAAACTAAGTACATAGCTACTACCTCGTGTGTAAGTCATGCAATATGGCTAAGAAATTTGTTGAAAGAATTGAACATGTCACAAAAGGAGCCAACTAAGATTTGTGTTGACAACAAATTACTTGTAGCTTTGGCAAGGAATCCAGTCTTCCATGATTGAAGCAAACATATTGACACCCAATATCATCATATAAAGGAGCAAATGATAAGAAAGGATGTGCAATTGAAGTATGTGAGTCCTCATAACCAAGTTGCGGATATCTTCAGTAAGCCACTGAAGGAAAAAGACTTTGTCAGATTGAGAAACACACTTGGCATCATAAAACAAGTTTAAGAGTAGGTGTTGAAATATAAACTTGTTTTCAGGCCCAAAACTTGATGAAGTTCAAATTCAAATCAAGCCCAAATTTTAGAAAGATTTTCTAGATTATTCTTTCAAAAAATGTCTAGATATTTTTAGAACGTGAGAATTATAGAGAATTCTAGATAATAGATATCTTGGAGGAGATTTCCAGAGAGTGAATTGTGGCATTTAGATCAAAAGTGTGTTAGCACAATCCTAGCCATTTGATAAGGAGGTACCACTAGTATAAATAAGGGTCATTTCTCTTATTTTGCATCAAGAAGAAGTAAAAACTTCTAAAAGTAAGGAAAAGAAGAACCAAATGTTCTTAAGAGAGTTTTGAGTGTGTGAGAATGTAATTGTAAGAGTATTCAATCTTGTAATATAAGAGTTTGATGTTTAAGTTTGAACAAATTTCTAACATTTCTGTGGACCTATTACAACTGATCAATATCATTGACTCTGGCTCTTGACAATTCACATCCTCTATAGACTCAAAGCTTGGCTTCAACTTGCTAGAAAAGCATGTCTTTTTCTTTGAGACAATAAATCAATGATGACAGATTATCACCCATTTTGGGATTGATTTGCTTTTAATAGAAGCACTTCTACTTAAAATAAAAGCAAAATCTAAAAGCTATAAAATCTGGTTTCTCTAAATAATTTAAGGGACTATTTGGTCTTTTGCTTTTACTTTAAGCGGTTGAAAAAGAGAAATATAAGCTAGGGCTTTAATTAATGTTTGGACAATACATGGAAAAATGCTTTTTGATTTCAAAAGAGTTTTTAAACCATTTGGTTAAATAAGTCAAAAGTTCTTATTGATATAAAAGTAGTATAATTCGAAAAACATGGATGAAATTCTTAATTTATTACGTTTCATAAGCATTTTCTCCATAGACACCAAATGGCTGGCTTTTTCTAAAAGTGTTTATAAAAACCAAAAATATTTTCTCAGGTCTATTCAAATATGTCATAAAAAGCAGCTTTTGAAGAATAAGCTAAAAGCAATTTTTTTTAAGCCATTTCAAGTAAGCTCTAAAAAGTGTATTGGTTTTTATGCAAATCACTTTTATAAGTATCTACCAAATATGTATCGTTTATTGTGTAAATTGCTTTTAGGTGTCCTAAAAGCAATCCCAAAGGCCTAAATTTTCCATGAAATCCAGTTCTTATCTGAATCTTATATATGGTTTCAACTTTCATACACAATAATTGATGAACCAAAGGATTGATAGCGACGTTTGCTTTATTATGCTATCCAAATTTCCCAATAGCAAAGTTGACTTCCAGCAAAAAAAGATTAATGGGGCAGTGTTGACTTGCCAAAAATGCCCGTCCACAAGGGGCATAAACATGGAACCAAAATAAATATTATTTATGGACAGAAGATTGAAAAAGACTAGAAAAACTCCAACTGTCTAGACATCTTACAGATTCAGCTGTCGTTTTTATGTAATTTATGCAACTTGAATGTACCGTTAGTTTTGTAGGTTTGAACCACAGTTCGAATTATATAGCTACAATATTTTTTGATTCTCATAAAAAGTTCAATTTTGATTTAAACTTTATAGCCTGTGAACCAAACGGTAAAATTTAGTTACAGTCCCAAGAAGATGTCAACTGTCAGTATATAAGTAGACTTGTTTTAGGGGGTGATATTTGATTATCCAAAGTGGGACATGTATAGGCTGTTAAAGCCAGAGAGTGTGACAGAGGGCGTTTTGATGCTTGTTCCTGGCACTCGTTTCTAGTACTAGGCTTAGACAAATGCTTGCAATTTTTAAGATTCTTTGCCAATACCGCTGCCATTTCCTTCCTCTTTCTCATCCTTGCCGTTAAGTTCGAAATAGTCAACCTCTTCGTCGTCCATGGCAGTTTCTTCCTCTCCTCCTGTGGAAGTCAAAGTAAGTCCGAGTCTCAATGACTAGAAAAGATGTAACCATAAACCAGCATAAATTTTAGGATTAATCAGAAAACAAAGTAACGACATGGGAGCAATGCATGTTGATCATCAAAACAATTAATCCAATCACAAGCATGACAGAAACGGAGATGTCTTAATTCTTAAACGTTGATGCTTAAGAGAGGACTTTGAAAAGGGCCCAAATTAAGACCAAAAGAGGAGAACGAATGAGAGAAAATAGATGGGAAATCCGAAAGCAAATTTGGGTACAATATCATATAGACAGAACTAATAAAAACTGTCAATAATAGGAGAGATTCTTGAGGTCGCTTACTAAGATTTGCATAATAATATGAATTTGAAACTTGAAAACTAAGCTTGTTTGGCATTAGTTGATTCTAACTAACTTTTCAGTTTGAAACAGTGTAAAGCTCTCACATGCTACAGTAAAAGCAAAAAGTTGCAACAGTGCC
The DNA here is from genome assembly GCA_025403435.1 of Artocarpus heterophyllus. Lineage (NCBI taxonomy): Eukaryota > Viridiplantae > Streptophyta > Magnoliopsida > Rosales > Moraceae > Artocarpus > Artocarpus heterophyllus. The sequence continues at coordinate 5,253,376 of CM046354.1, forward strand.
ATGCTACAGTGTTCACAGTTTTAACCAATGGTTTTAAACGCCAAATGTTGGCTAATTTCACTAAAATGACAACATGCATAGAGGAAATTATGCTCAAACCTTACGACGAGTCGGTGGCTAGATTACGTTTTTGTGTGATCTAAGTCTTACGTGTGGATATCAATCTCACTGTTGATAATTATTATAAATATGTAATGTTTGCTAGGGTTGTGTCTGTTCTTAGTTTCTTGCCTCCAATAAGTTTAGAAAGAGAAAAACACAAAAAGAGAGACAGAGAGAGTTGCTTAGGGAGAATAAGGAAGAAAGAGGGTTATGATGTTTAGGGATTGAGAGAATCTAGGACTGAAAATTGTTCCACTAAGTATTTTTCTCTGTAAAAACAAAGATTGTTCTTTCTTGGGGTTTTGTTGCTGAGCATTTAGGGTTCTTCTTTTTCTTTGGTTTGTTGAAATTATTTGGTGAGGTTTGAGGGTGTAATTTTTCTTCTTATATAGTAGAAGAGCTTCCTGTGGGATAGCTCAATGAGGACGTAGGACAATCTCTGTCTGAACCTCGGTAAAATTCTTGGCGTCTAGTTCTATCAATTTTATTTTCTTGCTCTTGAATCTTTGAAGTTCTTGCCCAAATTTCTAACACCAACATATTTTCGTTTACAGAATGAATGAGAAATTAGATGGATAGCAGACCTTGACAGTGGTTTGCACGTCGAACCATCGCCAAATTCATTGGATGAGGAGGAAAACTTTGTTCGACCACGGCTTCCAAGAATATACCATTCAAGGCCTCCAATGTTATATAATAACATATTCCACAAGGAAGCCCATCATTCACTCTGACAACTCTACTAAGCCCAGGAGGCGGTTCTTCTCCCAGTCCCTGCAAATTAAGGAAAAAAATCAACAAAGAAATTTGGTGTGTGTTTACTTTTTGGGCATATAATCTAGCCTAACTTAGACCTCATCATGTAGTAGAGTTAAGCTATATTGGTCTTTTTTTAATTTTTTTAATTTTTAACTTTGTTCTGTTATTTGTTTATCGACATCTGTCTAGCTTATCATTTATTTTAATGAGTTTTTATTATCATTTTGTTAAAAAGGCTATAAAAAACAAGCCACATTAGTTATTGTATTAGGAAGAATAAGATATTGATATTTACAAAGTTTTGTGCTTTCTCCTCAATTTGAGGACTTCCTCTTTTTAGGTTTTTTTAGATAGATTTGGACTTTTCGAGCCTCGTTTTTCGTTTGGGTTAGGCTGGTAAAATTATATTTTTTCTAATTCGCAAAATTACCTTAGATTTTGGTTTGTTGTACTCCTCGAGCAAACTTTGCTGCATCAGCCACTTCATGTCGGTTCTCTTCCTTGGTTTTCTGCTGAAGAAATTCAGAAAATGGAAAAACTTATAATGATCATATCTACGTGTGTGTGTGTAAATATATATATAGACGCACAAAAAATAGGACCTAAAATCAAAGACAATAAAATCAAGATATAACCTCGGAACGATTGCAGATGCGTAGCGAGGAGGAGGATTGGGCGGTCGATGAACCATTATTGATTTTGCTCTCCTTCTTTTTCTTCTTCTTGTTCTCCATTATCAACCAGTCTGGCAGCCCACGGGTCTGGGGTGTCTGGGGTTGTTTTCTCTCTTGAAAATAATGGAGGGCTAGGATTGAGTCTAATCAATTCAATGACTCAACTATACAAATTATCTTAAGACCTCTATTATCTTTAAAGATATTAATCATTGTAAATTTTTGTTAAAATACATATATAAATAACCATTTATGTCATTAATCAATTATTTATATGTAAATCACCTGTTAATTTCAGTTAAAAAATTAATATTGTTATTAATAAAAAGATTTATTATAATTTTACAAGTTTAAGATGCAACTAACCCAAATTAAAAATATAAGAAATAAATTGCAATTGTACGTAAATTTAGGGGTAACAAAGAAAAAAGAAAAACCCTCTATGTTTTGCTATCTTCTAACAATTACAGTTTAATTTTTATAAAAAATAATTACTAAAGAAACACTATATTTGGATTTTTGTTAACGTTAATAGTTCAATTTTCAAAATAAAAATAGGTATACTCGAGACTATATAGATATATTCCGTCGTCCATTTTAAAACGACTTGTAACTATCTTCAAATACCAAAACGACAAGTCGTCGTTTCTTTCCTGCATCAAGAAGCTAGTGGCTCTAAATGGATTCTTTGGTCCTATGCATAAGCAGAGTAATTAGTTATTAACAAACACAAAATAGTAATTATCCACAAGTAAGACATAAAAGTACAATAAAAAAGATTTTTGCGGACGGATAAAAACTGGTCAATATCATCGAATTTGGCTATTGAGTATTAGCTCCCTGCACAGCTTCAACTTGCCAGGAAAGTGTCTTTTTCTTTGGGACAATTAATCAACGATAACAGATTATGTGGTCCTTAGATTTTGCATGAAATCCAGTTCTTATATTTGCATATGGTTTCAACTTTCAAACACAATAATTCATGAACCAAAGGATTGATAGCGACGTTTGCTTTTTTTTTTATGCTAATCCAAATTTCTTCTTATGTATACACAAGACAAGAATACTTCCGAATAGCAAAGCAAAGTTGACTTCCAGCAAAAAAAGAGTAAAAGGGCTGTGTTGACTTGCCAAAAATGCCCATCTAGAAGGGGCATAGATATGGTAACAAAATTAAGTATATCCAGGCGAAAGACTAGAAAAAGTCGTAGATTCTAGACGTCTTACAGATTCACCTGTAGTTTTCATGCAATTGGAGCAACTTGAGTGTTTAGATTTAGATAAAGTATGGCTCTAAATTCTGAACTTGCCGACATCGCAAGAAGATCTCAATTGTCAATACTAGTAAATGAGCTCACCCTTATTTGGATATAAAGTAAATATTCTATATAAGGCACATCAAATAATCATTTGGTCACTAAAAACTCTTCCAAGTCTAAAAGTATGGCAAATAAAGAAAGTTTCTTCTCAGCAATCTTTGTTACTCTTCTAATAGTTTTGGTGTCTTCAACCAAAGCTAGTCCAACATCAAGTAGAGAACTTGAGGCACTTCTCAAATGGAAAGCTAGTCTCCCAAAACTTGTTTTGGGTACGCAATTCCAATTCTACCCCTCCAAGTCCATGCAAATGGTATGGAATTTCCTGCAACAAAGCGGGAAGTGTGAATGAAATAAACCTGGCATACACAGGTTTGAGAGGGACCCTCCAAAACCTTGATTTCTCTTCCTTTCCAAATCTTCTTCGTCTTGATCTCAAAGTAAATCAACTCACTGGCACCATACCAACCAACGTTGGCATGGCCTCCAAACTCACATTCCTCGATCTTTCCACAAACTCTCTCAACGGTTCACTTCCTCTTTCTCTTTCTAATCTCACTCAAGTTATCGAGCTTGACATTTCCCGAAACCAGATAACCGGAGTATTGGACCGCCGACTATTCCCCAACGGAAAAAGTTCCTCAAAATCTGGCCTCAAAAGTCTCCAATATTTGTTGTTTCAAGATACGTTACTTGGTGGAAAAATTCCGGAAGAGATTGGGAACTTGAAGTTCCTGGTTCTCTTAGCCCTTGATGACAATTTTTTCCATGGTCCCATTCCTCTATCTTTTGGTAATTTGAGTGACTTAACTGTTCTTCATCTTTCCAATAATCAACTGTCCGGTCCAATCCCAGAAAATCTAGCTATATTGAGCAAGTTATCTGACTTGCGCGTGTTCACCAACCGGTTATCCGGTGTTGTACCAGTGGGATTAGGAAATTTTTCGTCGTTGATTGTTCTGCATTTGGCAGAGAATAACTTCACTGGCCATTTGCCTCCACAAGTGTGTAGGGGTAAAAATCTTGTCAATTTCACCGCGGACTCCAACAATTTCACAGGTCCAATCCCAGTAAGCCTAAAAAACTGCATATCCTTGTACAGGCTTAGACTTGAATACAACCAGCTCACAGGATATATAGACCAAGATTTTGGAGTGTATCCAAACCTCACTTTTATCAACTTAAGCTTCAACAGATTGCGCGGCAAGCTCTTGCCCAACTGGGGAGAATGCCCGAGCTTAACACTGTTGAAAATAACAGGAAATATGGTAGCTGGCAAAATCCCAGAGGAGATTGTTGGATTGAGCCAAATAGTGGGGCTTGATCTTTCTTCCAACCAATTGTCTGGAGAGATACCAACACATATTGGAAACTTATCCAAATTGTCCTTCCTAAGCATGAAATATAACAAGCTCTCAGGCAGTGTACCTGCAGGCGTTGGAGGATTATCCGAATTGGAATTCTTGGACCTCTCAAAGAACATGCTAAGTGGACCAATCCCAGAGCATATAGGGGACTGCATCAAGCTGCAAGATTTATACTTGAGCAAGAATCACTTGAATGGTACAATCCCATACCAAATAGGTAATTTGGTGAATTTACAAAACTTGGATTTGAGTTACAATTTCATTAGTGGTAACATACCACCTGACTTTGGGAAGCTTAGAAGCTTAGAGAGCTTAAACATCTCTCACAATAATCTCTCTGGCTCAATCCCTCCTTCCCTCAGCAACATGATTAGCTTAACAGATATCAACTTTTCATACAACAATTTGGAGGGTCTTGTTCCTGATATCAATATCTTTCATTCATCAAAACCGGAGGCCCTCAGCAACAACAAACATCTGTGCGGAACAATAAAAGATCTGCCTCCTTGCAATGGTGGCAGAAGGAAGAAAGGAAAACTTGAAATCATCCTTCTTGCTATTTTAGCAAGCGGGTTTTTCCTTTTATTGACATTTGTTTGGATTTTGGTGCGTTATTGGAAAAAGAAATCCAAAAGAGCGATGAAAGAAAACCGTGCAGAAAAGGAAGAGAAGCTATTCTTGGTATGCCATTTTGAAGGGAAAATCTTGTACAAAGACATACTCAAAGCTACAGACAACTTTGATGATAAGTACTGCATTGGGGTGGGAGGATTTGGAAGGGTATACAAAGCAAAAATGCAGGATTCGAACCAAGTGTTTGCTGTAAAAAAGTTAAATTTTTATGCCACAGACGATTCACAAAGAGAGAGCATCAAAAGTTTTGGGAATGAGGTTGCAGCCTTGACAGAAATCAAGCACAGAAACATCGTGAAACTGTTTGGATTTTGTTCTCAGGGAATGCACACATTTTTGGTCTATGAGTTCATGGAAAGAGGGAGCCTAGCAGATATCCTGCAAAGTGACGAGGAAGCTGAAAAGCTAGATTGGGAGATAAGGATCTGAGTAGTAAAAGCGGTCACACATGCTTTGAGTTACATGCATCACAATTGTGTTCCTCCGATAATCCACCGCGACATATCGAGTAAAAATGTTTTGTTGAACTCTGAACTTGAGGCCCACGTCTCTGATTTTGGCACCGCAAAGTTCTTGAACTCCGAGTCCTCTAATTGGACTGCAGTTGCAGGAACTTTTGGATATCTGGCTCCAGGTAACTTTGAACTTATAAATACTCTTTTTTTTTCAACGATTTAAATCATAATGCAAAATTTTATTTTATTCTTGTTCTATTAGTCAGTTATACTAAATCTTTTTCCTATGCTGCAGAGTTGGCTTCTAATATGGCAGTGACTGAGAAATGTGATGTGTACAGCTTTGGGGTTTTGGCTCTTGAAATTCTTATGGGGAAGCACCCGGGGGAACTTGTTTCCTCTTTGAATTCAGGCTCTGTTCAAAGTATACACTGTGAGGAAGTATTGGATCCAAGGCTGTTAACCCCTACAAGCCAAGAAACTGCTGACAAATTAGCATTGATTATGAACTTAGGAATCTCATGTTGGCTTCAAACCCGGAATCTCGTCCTACCATGCGGAGTGTGGAGAAACTATTAGAAGTACTGGCTCATCCTGATGACTTGAAAAATTAAAATGTTCCTCATTATTCTCTCTTAATGTTGGATCTCCTTGTTTAATTACTATGCACTCTTATCTTAGTATGTTTGATTTCCTTGATCTTAACAATCTCTCTTAATGTTGGATCTCCGTGTTTAATTACTATGCACTCTTATCTTAGTGTGTTTGATTTCCTTGATCTTAACAATAGTTCAGTGCTATATATTTTAGGCCTTCTATGGATTATATAGTGAAATGTACTGATAGACCTTCAAAGTCCTAATGCAAAATTTTATTTTCGCATAATTAGTTTTATTACTCAAGCTACTGAGATTCATTGCAACTTTAAAACGTATATAACTACACCAATTCTCGGTGAATCCGAGCACAAAACTACTACGTAAATCAATGAGAATTGAGAAGCGAAATTAACGCCGTAAAGGGGTTAGCTTCAAATCCTCCAGTTACGTGAATTTAGACCCAGTAGTGTTTGAAATTCTTGATGGTTGCCGCTAGCCTCTACCGCCACAAGTGGTGTGGGCACTGTTAACTCGTATCGTCAACGCTTAATTTCAAACTGTCTAGAAGCACAAATTGTAAAGAAACATTAAAAAGAATTTAAAAATAAATAGAGGTTAGTAAAACGTTGTCTGGGAATGGAATCTATAGCTATATCTAGTACTACAACTTGTCCAAAGAAACCCAAAATAAATTAAAATAAAAAAGACAGAATTTAGCCAAATGCTGATCAGTGCATTGAATCTAGCTATATTCCTCGATTAATCTGGAGTTCATAACCGTTTTTTTAATTGGTTGTCTCCCAATAGTATATTTAGTATTTAGTATGTGGTTAAATTCTTGAATTTAGATGACATAACATAATACTATCGGAGAACAGCTAAAGGGAAAGGAAATTCAAGACAGCAAATTAGGATTCGTTAATGTCCTCTACTTGTTTAATATTATTTTTTCTACGTACATTGGATATTATAGTGATATGTGTGGTTGAAATTTCGCCCCTTAAATGGTTTAGTCAATTTTGGCAACTACTATTTGTCTAGCATAGGATTAAGCTTGGTCACGGACATGTCGTTATGTTAGAGCTTACAGCTAGGTGCTTTGGCACGGTCACAAACATACAATTGTGCAAGACTTCTATACACAAAACGACACGCTAATATGGCAAGTTGTAACCAAAGCGACAAACAATTGATGTCGAATCATTGTGATTGCACAGAGTTGTATCACTGTCTGCCTTCTTAAGACAAACAATTTTCATCGAAGTTGAATTTGAGTTGAGATGCGAAAACGACATCCATCTACTAATCATAAAGGGTCTATAAATACGCATGTAAGACACATGGTTTTGTATTCTACATATAATTAGCAGAAATGGCTTCTAAGAAATTCTCATTTGTTTGGGAGGTTCTCTTGATTGTTATGCTTCTACTGGCCACAGCAATAATGGCTTCAAGGAATTCAGCTCCTCTTTTTGCTAGTAAGTACATAACCCTGACTTAATCCAATTAATTGGCTCTTTTGTTTAGTAAACATGTATGCAGTATGTGCTGTTTAGTACGCGTGTTTAGAATGTTTTAAATTCTTTTAAACCTATAGCCCACGAGAACATGCATTTAGTAGATGTAAGTTTCAAATCATTCAAACCGATGGGGATCGTTTAAAACAAAGCTAAATTGTCAATTTTAAGAATTTGACCCCTTCAAGTTTTAACCGTATGTTTTGAAGAATTTTCTATAATAAAAACCAATTTTGTTTTCCTTCATAAATTATAGGTTCCATACCATTCTCTGATGTGATGTTTTATTCTCGTTTTAAGCTTTTATATGTTAAATATCAGTTTAAAACTATCGTTTAAAGCACATGGTTCAAAACTACCAGTTCAAAGTTCAAAGTTCAAAACCATACTATTCTAAACCTACATACCAAACAAGCCCTAACGTTATTAAGGAAAGTTAACATTTTACACAGTTACTTTTATAAGTAATTTTTGGCTTTAAAAAATCTCTTTAACTTTATGACTTAATAGTATTAGGTAAATAATTTTTACTATACTAGAGTGATTCTCTCTCTTTTTCTAGTCCGTAAATACCACTTCACTTAACTACATTAAATCATTGCGTTTCATTTTCTTCTTTAGTTTTTAATAAATGTAATTTTGACATTATTCAACCGTTAATATATTTTTTACCACTTTGACATGCAGATAAGAAGGCTGATCAGCTCATGGCAAAACGTCAACTGAACGAAGACTTTCCTTGGGGTGGCAATCGTATAGATAAATACAATCCTTAATCCTGCACATGTGCTCGTCTAATGCGCATATAATATATTAAATATTTTATACTACTCTCATAGTGATGTATTTTAAATCATCCGAGCTGATTAATCCGGTAACTGCTAGGTTATCTCTCAGCTCGTGTATGTTATTTAGGCTTGTCATCGTGATTCGTGGCTTAATCTTGGTCTAATTTACTTGAAGTACTATTATCACCCGTGGAAGAACTCTTGTGACATATATATATATATATATATATATAAATCGATGTATCGATTGTGTAAACTCTGTAATGAAATATGTTGGAATTTTCCCTACTAAATATTCGCTAAGCTTTCTCCAGCTAAATATACAGGTAAAAGAATTATTTAATACCGTGTATTTAAGGATTGCACTTGCACGTGTCCAACCACCCACGAGTGTGTTGATCCTTTTTTTTTCACCCTCCATTACGAACAGCAACAACAGTAAAACAAAAAAGTATTTACAGCGTGAAACTCTCATATGATACAGTTCTCAAACTTAAAATATATGTTCCAACTGATTTTCCAAACGGCCTACTAAACTACTTTTAAATGACTACTAAATAATGATACGTCATGTTCAGGATAAAACAATTGACACTATGTCGTTTTTCCAATACGTCCGCAGCAAATTTTGCAAAAAGAAAGACATGTCCATTGCCATCGATAAAATGACAGTAGTATTCTAAAAAAGTATACATATATATCCAATAAACGACCTGCAGTCAACGGTTTACTGAAAGTAAACTGAGTTGGGTACGTACGATAAATGCCACGAAATGGAAAATTCTAAAAATACGACATGTAGTTTACTTGAATAAAGGAGATGTAGCTTTGGTGAGAACGAGATATGGTTTGTTCTGCTTGAACGACAGCCGGCTTCTATGTCTAGCTACAACCGGCATGCCGTTTAGCTTTGTTCCAAAACAAGAAACTACAAATAAAATTAAGAAAGAAGTTCAAAAATTTTAAATGAGTGGAAATATAAAAACAAGAAAGTAACTTATCTTTGATCCTCAAATTAATATCACAATCCTCTAGGGGAATTTGAATTTTTATTTAGTATCAATGTCTTTAATCCAAAAATATATTTTCCAATTGCCAAGAGACTTGTTTTCCCAACGTGGCATGCATCAATGCATCATTCTCCCTAAGTTGGAGAGAATTTGTTATAGCTTCAATTGATATGTAGAGAGAATGATTTATCGATCTTTGGAACTCCGTAAAAACAATCTTTTTCCAAAATATGTAAAATAAAGTCCACATGTCAATTGGGTCACAAAGTCCTATATGTCTAATGTTATAGATACAACTAACCTTGGATAAGTTAGTTTTAGGCTAATTAATTAGATGATTTTTCACTTAATATTTTTGTTAGTTTTGAGCAATTTATAAGAATTTGATAGTGTTTTATCATCTTTTATAGGTTTTTAGAAAAAAAAAAAAGCATATTGGCAAAGTGCAGGGCAAAACGGACCGAAAAATGAGCGAAACTGGACTCGAGGACAAAATGGAGCATAGACGCCAGCTTATGGGCACCTAGGCGCTCTTAAAAATGAAGTCTCACACAGAAAACCCGACAGCATAGCGCCTAGATGCCACAATTTTGACGCTTATGCGCCATTTGGAAGGACCAGTGTAGCACTTAGGCGCTGCTTCGAAGCCTAGGCGCCATAGTAATAGTGCCTAGGTGCTAGTTCAAAAATATCTCTACAAGCTTTTGTAGCGCCTAGCCTGGCTCCTGGGCGCCATTACGAAGCCTACGCGCCAAAAAATCGAGCCTAGGTGCCATTGCGATCCCAATTCAAATTCCAATGTAATTTCGTTTCAAATTGCCATTTCAAACCCTAGCCTATAAATAGAACATTATGAAGGGTTGGAGCATGAATTTTAACAAGGAAAAACTACAGACAAGATTGGGAGAACTCATTGCTTTGAAGAAGAAGAACGGTGCAACCCGGAGACTGAAATCATATTCGCATCCAAACACAATTCTTTTCCTTCACTCATCATATTTAAGACATTATTTAGGATTGTTTTTGGTTTCATTAGGAACTAATTTCCCTTTTTCTAGAGCTACGATGTAGCCGAATTATAAAAGTTCACTTTTATTTATTTAATTCAATTTGATGTTTATTCATTATCTATGTTGAGTGTTTAATCTAATCTTAATGCTTGTAAAAGTTTGCGCACCTTTTGCATGATTTGTGATTTAATTTGAGACTAAGAAGTGATAACTAAATTAGACCATGATTGAATGCCATGAGATCATCATAGGATAGAGATATCTATAAGACTTGTGTAACACTATGAATTTCTTGTTCTTAATGAATCTTGGTAAGTTTAGAGTTTCTAAAGAGATGTAGGAAATTTGCTAACTGGGATAAACTATTAATTCCTGAGAAAGATTAATGACTACCTAAGAGAAACTCGTTATCGACGTAAGAGTAAACATCAGTTGATTAAATTATATAATTTGAATAGGATTAATTTAGGTGAAATCAGATGTCCTAGTCTTTTATTGTTTAGATTTTCATTTATATATATATTTTTTAATTTTATATTTGATTGTTCAAATAATTTTAAAGTTAACCAATTTCGGTACTTAGCTAGATTAACGCAATCCTTACTCTACTCACTCTTTATTACTTGTCTACAATTTTGTTTTGTGCACTTGTAGATTTTTCGCAACAACCTTCATCATCACTTGTAGAATCTAGTCATTTTCTTGTATAATTGTATGCAGCTACATTGGTATAGCAAGTTGAAAATATGGCAGAACGATATCATACAACACGGGAATTGTAAACACTATGGCGCCAAAAGTTGTCTTTAAAACACAATATCAATAACAATTTATACCAAGAAAATAATTAACATTACAGAAATGAAGTTTAAAGATCAAGGCGTTAATTCACGACGAAATGCATATAAAAATTGAAAATATTCGAGTAAAATAGTGTATTTATTAAAGAATTCTTGGAGAAATTAAATTTGTTATCTTTAAATACAACGGGTTCGTCATTGTTAATATTTTTCACTAATAACAAATCCACATGTCAATGGGGTTCACAAAATCGTACCTGTCCAATTTTAAATAAAACTAACTTTCACTATCACGTGTACCATCTAGTCATTTTCTTGTATAATTGTATGCACTACACACCTTTTTGTTTTTATTTCATTCCACTTACTAGTTAGTGTAATTTGACTTTTAAAACTCCAAAATTGATCGTTGCCAATTCATTCTCCCTCTTTTGGGATGATGTTGGTTTTGTTAGATCAACAAACATTTTCCTTTTGACATTTTGCCATTTTGTTTGTGTCGTAAATTTATATTCTTGCTTGCATTGTCGTGGCAAGATATGCACCTATCAGCTAGCGCATATGTAGATTTTCAACTTTCTGAAGCTAGTGCTGTATCCGTCAACTCCAATTTTAGTTGTCAAAATTGACTATACATACCCTCGAAGGAAGGGAATCGCCAATACATCAGGAGACTAAAGGGGTGATCAGGAGAGGCAAATTAAAGGCAACCTCAAATCAATCAAAATGTGTACATATACGTGTGTGATCTTGGTCGTCTATACAAATCCAATCCTGACCCACAATATAAGGAATTTTGTTGCTAAGCGACATGGAGGAACGAAAACCTTGATTTTTGTTTAATAATGTTGGAGGGAATTTATGTTCCAGATTTTTACAACTACTACTCGCTAAATTTTAGAATTCTAAAATCTATTGGATAATAACAAAGTTTGTTTTAGGAATTGCTTTTATTCAACTCTCATGTTGTCATTGTTTGAATTTATTAAAATATTCTAATCATGAACAGTAATCTTGATCTACTCATTTTTATTCATCTTTATGTCAAATTTTTTTTAAATATTTGCTTAAAAATCACAAACTTAATTTCTCCAAGAATTCTTTGATAAATACACTAATTTACTCACATATTTTCAATAAGTATTGGATATTTTCATAACAACAACAGTATATAAAATTAAAACTACATACGTCACTGTAAAACATGTTATTGATGTTGGCCAAAAAATAAAACTAGAAATATGTGGCCCCCCTAAAATAAAAAAAGAAATATGTGGACTAAAATGTTTTATTAAATGAGAATAAAGTATCAACATATTTTATTAAATTCATAATTTATCAAATACTCGAACTTGTTTTTGATATTCATGACAACTTAAAAAAAAAAGGGAAAATACAAACCTTACCTACTTCTGGTCTTTCCATTGACAAGGCAGCTAGCAGCAAATATTTTAACAGCACTCAAAACTAGCCCAAGGCAAACTCTTCAGACGCGGCAAGACTTTTCAAAGTATAGGCAAAGAAGTCAAATTTAAGTTTTGCGTTACAAAAATAATGCGATAAAAATAAAGAATAAAAACACACAGAGAATTTACGTGGAAACCCAAGACGGAAAAAAACCATGGACAGAGGAGAAGAAAATTACTAAACTCTTGAAGATTACAATAGAAGCGTTAAGGAGGCTAAAAAATTCGTTAATTAATAAAACCCTAATGCAATACATTATATATATATATATATATATAGGTATTGATAAAATCTTATAGGCCCAAAAACATAGGCCCAAAAACATAAATTAAACGGCCTAAAAATACAAAGGTCCATATCGCAGGGACGGAGCCCCCTCATCCCCGATGAGATCAATGGTGGGCTACAGGATCAGGCCGATAGCCCGATCCCTCTGCTACTACCATAGATCTTGTGAAAAATCTTACTTTTATTTTTCATCATAATAGTCGCATCGCGGACTTTTCAGGTTGGGCCAAACTAAATTTGGGTCACTATACTTTAACATTTTGCTGTGAAAATGAAAGGCCAACTACGTAAAACATGGTTTTGCGTACTCTATCCACTATCAATTGAATGGCTTGCAAGATTAAGTCCTTCTTTCCTTGGGCAGTCCTCTTGATGGTTTTGCTTCAACTAGCCATGGCAATGGCTTCAAGAAATCCGGGCGGTGGGATTACTAGTAAGTCCATATGCCTTAGTCGTCCAATCAATCATTTTCTTTCATTTAAATAATGAAAACAACACAATGAAAAATCCGGTTAATTAACCTCTAGAATATTTTTCCTTTAGAAATGATGTACATAAATTTGAATACCACATTTTCTCTTCGATTTGCGGATCGGCGGAGGCGTCTGGACGAAGACTGTCCTTGGGGCGGCGGTCGGAAGAATATTAATATTTTATTGTCCTGGGGATGCCAGTCATGAAAAAAACCAATCCTTGATTATATACATTTTATCTAATATCAGTAAGGATAATATGTAGTGTACATGTCCCGTTGGTTACAAAATATATGTAATATTACTCCCTGTACAATTACACTTTTTTATCGTGAAATAATGCCTCGATCTTTAACTATAATGCAAACACAATTTTTACCTAGCAGTTAGTACTACCTCACAGTGCAAGCAAAAAGTTCAGGCTTCTCATATCTTTCGGGAAGGCAGTCAGGCGGCAGATAAATTCCCAAACACACTCATAGTGAAACATAGACTCTTGGATGTGGTGGATTAATGTACCAGATTTTTTTTTCTTTTTTTAAAATAGAGACATAAAAATTAATCAACTATAGGTTTAGGGTATGTTTGGTGGAAAGGAGATGGAGGGAGAGCTCCAATCCCTTGTTTGGTTGGAGGGAGAGAATGAAGTAGAAGAGGGGTAGAGAGAGACCCTTTCCTTCTAGAGCCATCATTTTGCATCTTTCTACTAATGGAGAGATTCATACAATCCTATAGGTTTAAAAAGCCTGTTTCATCCTTCAAAAAGTTTACTATGAAATGCTAAAAAAAAAAAGTAATTAAACATATGTTCATTCATCCATCTTTACCCTCCCTCCCTCTTACCAAATAACATTGCAATCTGCTGCACCCTTCACATTTTCTATCCTTCCAACTCTTTCCTTCCTTCCTTCTTCTATTCCTTATACCAAAAGGAGCATTTGTAAATAACCGACTCCTTGACTGAGTGCATACTCCTTTTTTTTTTTTTTTTTTTTTCTGCTAGTAGTTTATTCTAAATTAGCTTTTGACTAGAAAGTTTTTAGCCAGGCATGGTTGTGGAGTTTAACGGGATATATATGAGTTTTTGCTCAATCCAATATATGGAAAGCTCCCCGGCTATTAGGAGTCTTCTATTTAGGTTCCCGTTTTATTTTTGGTTGTATTTTTCTGTTACATTTGGTAGTAATTTTCTCTTTTAATGTATTTAGTGGGGTTGGCTCAGGAAAAATGGTGCTTCGTTGGGCATGCCAACTTATTCTTTGGTTACTTTCCAGGCTTGGTCTCCTTGATTGAGTGGAAACTTAAAAAGATTATAGGATATATAATATCGCTTCAAGAATGCTTGATTTATACAGAATATGAATACAAAAAATTGAAAAAAAAAAAGAAAAAATATTTAAGACGTCAGTTTTCGGTACAAAATTAGGACGTCCGTATTTATTAAACATAACATAAAAAGGAAACAAGTAAAATCCACCTAAAAATAATTAAAAATAAGAAAATTAAAAAATTAAACATGGATGAGAAAAAAACTATTTGACATAAGGAATAAAGAAACACAAATTGAATTGTCATCGAAAATTTCTATGACAAGTTATTATAAAACAAAAATTACTAAAATGAAAAAAAAAAACTTTTGGAAGCGCCAAAAAAATTAAATGTGGCGGACAAAAGTTACTCAGAACACACATATCATTTGTCTAAATCTGAAATCGTGATGAAAACTAAAAACGCCTTAATTGATCTTAGGGTGGTTCTAACGCGCCACGAAGACCTTTCCTGTTTAGTAAAAAGAGAAAGAAAAGAAGAAAGAAAGAAAAATAACCAAAGTAATTCCCAATGTAAACGGGGAGTAGTAGTTATTGCTACAAAGGGGATATATGCGAGTTTATTACGGTTATGATGCCTGTGGTTCTTAAGGATCGGCACTCCACTATTTCTCCATTATCTCCAAAGCTTCACTTCATCAAGCATTATCAACAAAAGCAAGTTTTTCTCTTCAAGATAAAATAATAATAATAATAATAATAATAATAATATTATTATTATTATAACAGACATGGATCTTATATTTCCATCAAAGCTAGATCTTATCTTTTTATGATCTCAAACACGTGTTTTCTGTAGTGACATTAAATAGTAGATGAAAGCTCTAGTGCACTGAATTAAAAAAACTGATATATAGATAAAAGTTCCTCTTTGTTTTGTGCGCTATCCCAATTGCTTCTGCTCAAAATCCACTTGCTGGATAAAAAATTTCTGAAGAGCAAAAGATGATAACTTCCAGCATATTAAAAGAATAAAGCGGCAAATTAACTTCCAAAATGTTCATCTAGAAGGGGCATATGCATAGAAAAAAATTTATTATTATCCTGGGCAAGGTGTCGAAGAAGTCTTCCCCACATTCTAGATATCTTTCAGATTCACCACTAGAACTTTTCTGGCAATTTATTATTATGTAACTTTGATCATTGTTTTTTTTTTTTTTTTTTTGAGAAATTCTTAGATCATTGTTCGGTATGTACATTAGTAGTTTGAGTTTATTGCGAATTAGAGACCTTAACTTTATCGAAAATAAGGAAGAGAAGAACACGAAATTTATTGTGATTCACTCTTAATATGATAGCTACGTTTATTTTTAACTATTATAGAAATTCATTGCAATAAAGAAGTTTATAAGAAAAGTTTTTGTCCAGCCTCTCTCAATTCTGAGTTACATATAAACAATTCTTAGCATATCCTATGCATAAGAGTACAAAAAAAAAGTTGTTTTCCAAAAAAATAAATTAATGATTCGCTTTCTAATGGAAATTTTGACAAAGCGCCACAATATCCAAGTCACAAAAGAGGAATGGTTTCCCAAAAAATAAATTGATGTTTCGCTTCCCAATGGAAATTTTAACCCATCGCCACAGCGTCCAAGTCCCAGCGCCATAGGATCCCTATAATCCTCTACGTGGGGTATAAATCGTGGGGGTATTAGGTTAGCCTCCAAACTTCTTTTTAAGTTAAAGTTTGGATTGAAGTACTTTGGTGACGTTAGGGCAAAATCTCATTCATGATGACCGAATTTTCGTGGAGATTAGTTTATGTTTATGAAACTGCCACTGTCAGATAGTGGGATCATGACTTTGACAAGCTTGATCGTGTGATTTAACTTCCGTATGTGATCACGTGTCTTCTTCTAGGATTTCCAAGTCAGACAAAACTAAAATGCCTATATAAAGCCGACCAAGAAAAGCATAATCGTTCAGTGCTCTGAAGCAATGGCAAGTAAAGAGAGTTTCCTCTTGGCAATCTTTATTGCTCTTGCAATATTCTTAACATCTTCCTCCAAAGCTAGTCCAAAATCAAGCAGAGAAGCTGAGGCTCTCCTCAAATGGAAAGCTAGTCTACCCAAGCAATCAGTTCTAGACTCTTGGGTGCGCACTTCCAATTCTACCCCTCCAAGTCCATGCAATTGGTATGGAATTACTTGCAACAACAAAACAGGAAGTGTGTCTGAAATAAACCTGGCATACACAGGTTTGAGAGGTACCCTTCAAAACTTTGATTTCTCTTCATTTCCGAACCTTCTTTGTCTCGATCTCAAAGAAAATCAACTCACCGGTACCATACCAACTACCATTGGCATGGTTTCCAGTCTCGTGTCTCTTGATCTTTCCACAAATTCTCTCAACGGTTCACTTCCTCTTTCTCTTGCTAATCTCACTCAGGTTTATGAGCTTGACATCTCGCGAAACCAAATAACTGGAGTATTGGACCCCCGTTTGTTCCCTAATGGAACAAGTTTTTCCAAAACTGGCCTTAAAAGTCTTCAATACTTGTATTTAGAAGGAAATCTTCTTTTTGGCAGAATTCCTGAAGAGACAGGAAACTTGAAGTTCCTTGTTTCCTTAGGTCTTCATAACAATGCTTTCCATGGTCCTATTCCTCTATGGTAATTTGAGTGACTTAACTGTTCTTCGCCTTTCCAATAATCAACTGTCCGGTCCAATCCCAGAAAATCTAGCTAAATTGAGCAAGTTATCTGACTTGCGCGTGTTCACCAACCGGTTATCCGGTGTTGTACCAGTGGGATTAGGAAATTTTTCATCGTTGATTGTTCTGCATTTGGCAGAGAATAACTTCACAGGCCATTTGCCTCCACAAGTCTGTAGAGGTAACAATCTTGTCAATTTCACCGCAGACTCCAACAATTTCACAGGTCCAATCCCAGTAAGCGTAAAAAACTGCCAATCCTTGTACAGGCTTAGACTTGAATACAACCAGCTCACAGGATATATAGACAAAGATTTTGGTGTGTATCCAAACCTCACTTTTATTAACCTAAGTTTCAACAAATTGCAAGGTCATCTCTCGTCAGACTGGGGAAAATGTCGGAACTTGACCCTGCTAAAAATTGCTGGGAATATGATAACTGGCAAAATCCCAGATGAGATTTTTAGTCTAAACCAGCTAGTGGAGCTTGATCTTTCTTCCAATCTTTTGTCTAGTGAGGTTCCAGATAATATTGGAAACCTAACCAAATTGTCTTTCCTAAGCTTGAAAGATAACAAGCTTTCAGGTAGGATTCCAGACAAGGTAGGAAGATTATCCAACTTGGATTCCATGGACATGTCAGGGAACATGTTAAATGGGCCAATTCCATGTCAGATAGGGGATTGTTTCAAGATGCAAGATTTGAGATTAAGCAGGAATCATTTGTGTGGTAGAATCCCATACCAAATAAGCAATCTAGTGGCTTTACAAGATTCACTAGATTTGAGCTATAATTCGCTTAGTGGCAACATACCATCTGATCTTGGGAAGCTTAGAAACTTACAAAACTTGAACCTTTCCCACAATAATCTCACTGGTTCAATTCCTCCTTCCTTTGGCAACATGGTGAGCTTATCAGATATCAACCTTTCTTACAACCGTTTGGAGGGTCCTGTTCCTGATATCAAGATCTTTCAGTCATCTCAAGTACTGGAGGCTCTCAGTAACAACAAAAATCTCTGCGGAAACATTAAAGGTTTACCTCCATGCAATGCCACGGTCAAGAAAGGCAAACTAATTATAATTATTGTTGTTGCTTCTTTGGTAAGTGCAACATTGATTTCTTTTACATTTGTTTGGATTTTGGTGTTTCTTTGGAAAAAGAAATCAACCAAGGTGTTGAAATCTGAGAGTTCAATATTGGATGGAGAAAATCCATTTTCGATGTGCTATTTTGATGGTAAAATTGTGCATAAAGACATACTTGAAGCAACAAACAACTTTGACGATGAGTATTGCATTGGCCTGGGAGGATCTGGAAAGGTATACAAAGCTGAAATTATGGATTCTGATCAAGTATTTGCAGTAAAGAAGCTAAGTTTCAAAGCCACAGTGAATGACATCAAAAGTTTCACGAATGAGGTAGCGGCCTTAACAGAAATCAAGCACCGAAACATTGTGAAGCTTTTTGGATTTTGTTCTCAAGGAATGCATACGTTTTTGGTTTATGAATTTGTGGAAAGAGGAAGTCTAGCAGATGCACTAAGCAATGATAAGGCTGCAAGGGAGCTAGACTGGGAGAAGAGGATCCAAGTTTTGAAAGGAGTAGCCCATGCTTTAAGCTACATGCATCATGATTGTGTTCAGCAGATAATCCATCGTGACATTTCGAGCAAAAACGTTTTGCTGGACTCTGAACTTGAGGCTCATGTCTCTGATTTTGGTACTGCAAAGTTTCTAAATCCAAATTCCTCTAACTGGACAACAGTTGCAGGAACTTTTGGATACCTTGCTCCAGGTAATTGAGTATATTTATGAATGTTGACATACATATTCTGCGTTAGTCTCTCTCTATATATAGTTCCTATTCAATCTGGCTTGCGACTAGTAAATCTTTTTTTTTTTTTCTATGTTACAGAGTTGGCATATAATATGACAGTGACCGAGAAATGTGACGTTTATAGCTTTGGAGTTTTGGCACTTGAAGTCCTGATGGGAAAACACCCGGGAGAACTCATTTCCTCTCTGAATTCGGGCTCTGCTCAAAGTAATCACTATGAGGATGTGTTGGATCCTCGGATCTTACCCCCTACAGGCCAAAAAACTGCAGATAAATTAGCATTGGTTATGAACGTAGCACTCTCGTGTTTGGCTTCAAATCCAGAATCTCGTCCTACCATGCGACATATCGCAAAACTATTAGAAAATGCAGGTTCGTCATACTGAAAACTTGAAAACTTTACCCTTCTTCTGTCTTCTTCGATCTCCTTGTTTACTGCGTGCAATCATGTCTAAGAGAAAACAAATATACATTATGAATAGTGATGTCTAAGTATATATTGAAGCTTTAGAGGTGATACGTACATTTTATATGAGAGTACTTTTTATTTTTTGGTTTCTAGAGCTAGTTGAGCGTAAGGCAACGACGGGAAATATACGATCAGCATAGCTTTGGCATTTCGGCAGAACCTGAAGTTCTTATCGAGCTTGTGTTTCACCATACATTATGTAATATCCAAATTTAATCAATGATGACTAGTATGCAAATTTGTTGAATTAGTCTGCCTAATTAAAATTTAATCTTTAATTAATTATTTTTGTGATAATTTTTAATCAATTTTGTTTACTTTAATTCATTTTTAACAATTATTGAATTTACAGTTTGGTAGCAGACAGTCTTCAAAATTCGTGCTTAGAAGTCTGAGAATTTCTTTCTGTTTAGACAGTTTCGTTTTGAGTATATTCTGTCAAGAATTGCTGCATGCATGTGATAACCTGAGATTGAATGAGTATACCACGTTTCAACTGAAATTATAGAGTGATTTTAAACACAAATTTAAGCTTTACTCTAACTAAAACAGATTAAAGTAGTCTTTATATTTATTTGTTCATTTTCAGAATGAAATGTGAAAATACATGAAAAATGATGAAATTATGTTGCATGTATATGAAAATGAGTTTACATGCTTCAAATGATATTTATGGACCATTAGAATATATTTTGAATGCATTAGAACTGATTTGGAAGGACTTCTAAGTGTGTTTTTACTTGTTTTACTGATCAAAAATCATTATTGATGTGTTTTAAAGTCTCTTTAATTATTATGTGAATAAATGAAGTGTTATAATTAGAAATGACACACTATGGAACCATGAAATAGTATACTAATGTAATATGTCTAAGTTTTGACCTAAGGTTGCTCGCTGTCCGTTGGAGCTAACGTGTATTAAGATGGGATTTGCGGAGCAAACATGTTCGGTATTAGAGACCGACATAGGAATCTAAACCCTCTTCCTTGATAGCCATAATTTTAAATTGTGTTTTGGTCAAATCTCATATTCTTAAAATATTTTTAAGAATTTAATAGTACGTAAGTATTTCCAAATGTTTTGGATATGAACATAATGAATAGATGATAATAAGTGTATAATAAAAACTCAGCAAAAATATATCAAGTGAAATAAAATAATTGACTGGATTTCGAACACCAAATGGTCTAGATCCCCTTTTGCTTGAGTTTTTAGTGCATAATGCCGCATAGAGATCAGGTTATGTAGAGAGGGACCTTGGGGGCAGGTCTCAAAAGCCAGTCCGAGCCACTAGGGTGGTGGTTATATTAGGCTTTACACACAATAGAATTAATATATGATTTGAGATAAATCACATGACATGAATGGTAATAATGAAGGTTATTTAATTATTTATTATTCCTTAAAATATTATTTCAATTATTCATTTTACTCTGTAATGATGTTTTAGAATTTAAGTCTTACTGAGCCTTTCGCTAATGATTTCTATTGCTTTAATTTTTCCCCCTCTAGGTAGTTCGTAGTACGCAGCTGAATAAAGCGTTGCTGTTTTACTCTTGGAGTCTGTGAGTTGTTTAGTTATCCGTTTTTATCAAGGCATGTAATAATAAGACTTTAATCATGCTCTTTGATTTTGTTTTGTTGGATTGTGGCTTAGTTGTATTTCCTTTATGTTTGTACTATGTGTACACCATTGTGGGGTTTGATGGGACCAGACAGCATTTGACGGATTCTACGTTTTAAATTTGTTTTAAGGTTATTTCAGTAATTATCTTTTGCTATTGTTTAATATTAGTGTTATGCTAGTTGAGATTAAAATTGTCATATCTTTGAAATTACTAAAAATGTTTTAAAAATATAATGAGAAATTTTTGGTGATTATAATTAATCTTATTTATTTATTTTAATTAAACCACTACGTCACCACCCTGACTTAAGTGCGTGACACGTTAGTGCATCATCACACTATTATAATTGTTTGAGCTAAGGGCAAATGTCGAGCAACTTTAAGAATCAATGCCAATTCGAGGTCAGCCTGAAATTTCTCCATTTTTTAAGATTTTACACCTTAATTTTTAGGCAAGTAGGCCACCAAAGCCTTTCGAGCCATTGGAAATGCATGGGCATGTGGCGTGGTTGAAGGTTTGGACAAAGGTCAAACATCACTATCTTATTCTTCGATGTGGTCAGTATTCACGAGAAAATATCGAGGAGCTGGTTGCAATGGAAAATGTTATGTAATCCTATTCTTACTTAAAACATATTCCTCTTCAATTGATATGTGTCTGTGACCCAGCTTTTTTCTTTCAAAAAAAAAAAAAAGAACAAAAAGTTTGTAAACCTATCAAAAATTTACAAATCAAGCGGGTAAAACCCACAGAGACAAATAGAATTGCTCGTTTTGGAAGTCATATATATATATATATATATTCTGTGTGTATATGCCACACACACTTTGTGTAAAGCACATTCTCTATTTGGTTGTTATGCTCCACATGAGCCTTGTAAATTAGGTTTCGTACCTAATTGAATAGAAATCATCCTACAAGTTTAGAGCTCTTACATGCTTAGAGTACCTAGGGGGATGGATTCGAAATTAGCATGTGTTATGTGTTTTTTTGTGGGCGTTTATTCTTATTCTTATTTTTGTTTTGTTATTTTATTTTTTTTATTTTTCTCATGTTTTTAGTTTTGTAAGAACTTTTTTCTTTTCTTTTTTTAACAAAGTCTTTGCTTTTAAAAAAAAAAGGTTGGGTATCCTTTTGAAGTCCAATTATCAGTTTATCATTTTTTCGAATAAATTGACACAATTTTTACAGAAGTGATGTATTCCTCTAATTCATCCTGCATTACAAAGCACAATACCATGCTCTATCTTTGTCATGCCTGGCGCTGGCACAAGAATTTTCATTTAATTAATTTTTTCTTTCAAGTGTCCTATTTCTTTTTTTTTTTTTTATCAAGAAATGAAATGTGGCATAGCAAGACATTTTAAATAAAGGGAGTTTATTTTACTATCTACACAAAACTACACCCTAATATGGCAAGTTGTAACCAAAGCGACAAACAATTGATGTCTGAGTTATTGTGATTGCAAAGAGTTGTATCACTGTCTATCTTCTTAGGACAAACAATCTTCACGGAAGTTGAATTTGGGTTGAGATGTGAAAACGACATCCACTAATCATAAAGGGTCTATATATAGTATATACACATCTATGGGACATGGTTTTGTACTCTACATAATTAACAGAAAAGGCGCCTTCTAAGAAATTCTCATTTGTTTGGGACATTCTCTTAATTGCTTTGCTTTTACTGGGCACGGCAATAATGGCTTCAAGGAATTCAGGCCCTCTGTTTGCTAATAAGCTCATAACCTTGACTTATCCAATTAATTGGCTCCTTTGGTTAGTAAACATGTAAAGCGGTAAAAAGTAATGTGTCGGTTGTAGTGCGTGTTTAGAACGTTTCAAGTCATTCTAAATCTACGATCTAAAAGAACATGCATTTGATAGGCGCAAGTTTCAAATCGTTTAAACCGATAAGGATTGTTTAAAATGGGTTAAACTGTCAATTTTGAGAATTTGACCCTCGCTTAGTTCTAACTGTTTGACTCATTTTTTACTGTAAAAAACATTCTCCTTTTCCTTCCATAGTTTTCAAATACTAATTTTCTAATACGATGTTTTATTCTTGTTATAAACCTTTACACTCCAAACATTAGTTTAGAACTATCACTTGAACCACATGGTTCAATTTGCCAATACAAATCACAAAACTAATAACCACACTATTTCAAACCTGTATATTACCTTAAATATTATATTAAAGAAAGTTAACATTTTATTATTTGTATTTGTTTTCAAATTAAAAAATTTCTTAATTATAAGACGTAACGGTATTAGGTACCTTAATTTTTATTATGCAAGTGTAATTCCCTCTCTTTTTTTCTCTCTTTTTAGTCCGTGATTATAGCCACGTTACCAAACTACATTAAATCTTGGCGTTTTATTTTCTTCTTTAATTTTTAATAGATGTAATATTGACTTTATTCAGCCATTAATATATTTTTACCACTTGTACACGCAGATAAGAAGGCTGATCAGCTCATGGCAAAACGTCAACAGAATGAAGACTTTCCTTGGGGTGGCAATCGTATAGGCAAATACAATCCTTAATCCTACACATGTGCTCGTGTAATGCGCATATTATATATATATATATATTTTGGTTATATATATATATATTATACTACTCTCATAGTGATGTACTCTAAATAATACGAGCTAATTAATTTGGTAACTGCTAGGTTATCTCTCAGTTCGTGTATGTTATTTAAGCATGTCATCGTGATTCGCGGCTTAATCTGGTCAGAACTCTTAACTTGATATATGTATATATAGATATATATATCGATGTATCCATTGTGACACGTGAAAAATCTGTAAGCTTTGTAATTAATGAAATACGTTGGAATTTTCCAACCACCCACGAGTATGTTGATCTTTAAACTAGTTTTAAATGACTACTAAGCATAGTGGTTCAACTATAAACATTGTAGTATGTAAGAGTTTTATACTGTAGCAGTTTTTTTTGTTTTTACTGTAACATGTGAGAGCTTTATACTATTCCTAACTAAAAAATTAGTTAGAAACGACTAATGCGAAACACCCTATAAAATAACCACATGTAATGTTAAGATAAAACAATTGAAACACAGTGTCATTTTCCAATACGTCCGTAGGAAATTTTTTAAAAAAGAAAGACGCCCTTTGCCGTAGATAAAATGACAGTAGTATTCTAAAAAAGTATACACATATATCCAATAAACGACATGTAGGTAACGGTTTACTGAAAGTAAACTGAGGTGGGTACGTACGACCACGAGTAAGATAAATGCCGCAAAATGGAAAATTCTAAAAATACGACACGTCGTTTAGAACGAGATATGGTTTGTTCTCCTTGAACGTCAGCAGGCTTCTACGTTCTAACTACGAACTACATGCCGTTTATCTTTGATCCAAAGCAAGAAACTACAAATAAAATTAAGAAACAAATAATTTCAAAAATTTAAAATGTGTAAATATAAAAACAAGAAAGCAACTTATATTTGATCCATAAATTAATATGAAAATCCCCTAGTGGAATTTGAATTTACTTTTAGTATAAAATGTCCTTAATCCAAAAATATAATTTCCAATTGCCAATAGGCTTGTTTCCCAACGTGGCTTGCATCAACTTATCATTATCCCTAAGTTGGAGAGAATTTGTTGTAGCTTCAATTGATATGTAGAGAGAATGATCCATCGATCTTTGGAACTCCGTAAAAAACAATCTTTTTCCAAAATACGTAAAATAAAGTCGAATTAATTTTCAGGATCCTGCAAATTACTATTATCGTTAAGTATGGAAGGAGCAAGAAAAGTATTCTCAACAATTAATGAAAAATATTATATGATGCTGACTTTGCTAGAATTTGGTACTAGATCTTTCGCTTCCTTCTTCTCCATCTCTTTAGTCATTGGCTGATTAAGCGTCAAAATATTCTGTTACTAGAACGGCAACATGTTGAATAAAGGAAAAGAGAATCAATTAAGAGAGTAATTAGAGATGAGAACGAGTGAAATTAGGAGTGTCAAAATTACTCCGAAACTTTGGGAAGGCAAGAGAGTAGTAGTTGTAAAAATCTAGAACATAAATTCCCTCCAACGTTGTTCTAAACAAAAATCAAGGTTTTCGTTCTCCATGTCGCTTAGTAACAAAATTCCTTATATTGTGGGTCAGGATTGGATTTGCATAGACGACCAAGATCAAACACATATATGTACACATTTTGATTGATTTGAGGTTGCCTTTAATTTGCCTCTTCTGATCACCCCTTTAGTCTCCTGATGTATTCGTGATTCCCTTCCTTCAAAGGCATGTATAGTCAATTTTGACAACTAAATTTGGAGTTGACGGATATAGCACTAGCTTCAGAAAGTTGAAAATCTGCATATGCGCTAGCTGATAGGTGCGTATATTTGTGCCACAATTTATTGGTCTGATGTCATACTTTGTAGGCTTTTAACTATTCTATTTGCACAAATTAAAAATTCCAACATTCATGGCATAAATTCAAAGCTAATAAGGTTTTATTATTACATTCCTCCAAATTTCTCTTACAAAATCTAAAGGAGGTTAGAGGGTTTGGTTAGATGCTAAAATCTAACATCTAATATCTATTGCACAATAGTGAAATTTAAATCAGGGATTGCTTTATTCAACTGCTCATGATGTCAATGTTTAAATTTATTAGATTCTCCTAGTCATGAACGGGAATTCTAGATCTACTCTTCTTATTTATCTTTGTGACACAACATATTCTTAAATATTTGCTTAAAGATAACAAAGTTAATTTCTCCCAGAATTCTTTAATTAATACACAATTTTACTGAAATATTTTCAATTTTTACGTGCATTTCATCGTGAATTAATGCCTTGATCTTTAAACTTCATTTCTGAAATGTTAATTATTTTCTTGGTGTAAATATGTTATTGATATTGTGTTTTAAAGACTTCTTTTGGAGCCATAGTGTTTACAAGTCCCGTGTGCTGTATGATATCCCTCTGCCATATTTTCAACTTGCTATACTAATGTAGGTGCATACAATTATACAAGAAAATGACTAGATTCTACGAGTGTTGATGAAGGTTAGTTGTATTTATAACATTAGACATGTACGACTTTGTGACCCCATTGACATGTGGACTTATGATGAGTGAAAATTAATAATGATGCACAGTTTTATTTAACGGCCCGTTAGTGGAGATTGTTTCCAAATTGTTAAAAGAATGAAAAAAATTAGGTGCTATACTACAATTTTTATTTGCAGATGTATACCACAACTTCTTGGCTGCTCCAAGATTAATGACATAAATCCAAAACTGAGTTTTATTTTTTTTTTTAATGCATTCATGGCCAAATGCTCTCTTGCAAAATTTACAACAGTATAGAGGGTCGGGTTAGATTCTAAAATCTAAAATCTAAAATCTATTGCACAACAACAAAGTTTGTGTTAGGAATTGCTTTTATTCAACTCTCATGTTGTCATTGTTTAAATTTATTAAAATATTCTAATCATGAACAGTAATCTTGATCTTCTCATTTTTATTCATCTTTATGTCAATTTTTTTTTTAAAAAAATATTTGCTTAAAAATCACAAACTTAATTTCTCCAAGAATTCTTTGATAAATACACTAATTTACTTACATATTTTCAATAAGTATTGGATATTTTCATAACAACAACAGTATATAAAATTAAAACTACATACGTTACTGTAAAACATGTTATAGATGTTGGACATAATCTTAGCAATGAAAAATGAAACTAGAAATATGTGGCCCCCCTCCCAAAAAAAAAAAAGCAATATGTGGACAAAAATGTTTTATTAAATGAGAATAAAGTATCTACATATTTTATTAAATTCATAATTTGTCAAATACTCAAACTTGGTTTTGATATTCATGACAACTTTAAAAAAAAGGAAAAAAACAAACCTTACCTACTTCTGGTTGCAATAACTTTCCATTGACAAGGCAGCTAGCAACAAATATTTCAACAGCACTCAAAACTAGCCCAAGGCAAACTCTTCGGACGCGGCAAGACTTTTAAAAGTATGCGCAAAGAAGTCAACTTTAAGTTATGCTATGAAAATGAAAGGCAATCATAAATTTTGTTTACATAAACTACGTAAAACATGGTTTTGCATACTCTATCCACTATCAATTGAATGGCTCGCAAGATTAAGTTCTTCTTTCCTTGGGCGGTCCTCTTGATGGTTTTGCTTCAACTAGCCATGGCAATGGCTTCAAGGAATCCAGGCGGTGGGATTACTAGTAAGTCTATACGCCTCAGTCGTCGCATCAATCATTTTCTTTCATTTAAATAATGAAAACAACACCATGAAAAATCCTGTTAATTAACTTTTAGAATTTTTTTCCTTTAGAAATGATGTATACACATATGAATACCACATTTTCTCTTCGATTTGCAGATCGGCCGAGACGTCTGGACGAGGACGGTCCTTGGGGCAGCGGTCGGAAGAATATTAATATTTTATTGTCCTTGGGATGCCAGTCATGAAAAAAACCAATCCTTGATTATATACATTTGATCTAATATCAGTGAGCAATATATAGTGTACATGTCCCGTTGGTTACAAAATATATGTAATATTAGTCCCTTTACAATTACACTTTTTTTTTTTTAATCGTGAATTAATGCCTCGATCTTTAACTATGATGCAAACACAATTTTTTAACTAGCAGTTAGTACTACCTCACAGTGCAAACAAAAAGTTCAGGCTTCTCAAATCTTTCGGGAAGGCAGTCAGGGGGCAGATAAATTTCCAAACACACTCGTAGTGAAACATAGGCTCTTGGATGTGTTTTTTTTTCTTTTTTTAAAATAGAGACATACAAACTAATCAACTATAGGTTTAGGGTATGTTTGGTAGAAAGGAGATGGAGGGATTGAGATGACCCGCCTTTTTGGGCAGTCATTTTAGTTACTTAAACATCATTACTTAAATAGTAATCTTACTTACTTAGTAAGAAAAATACTGAAATAAAATTTTATTTCTTTAAACATGCTTTAAAATGTTCTTAAAAACTGTTGTGAATTCAATCGCAACTTAAGTTGAGACCTCGCTCAACACTTGCCTTTAAAACCATTTCAAATCGTTGTTTAAAACTTGTTAAGAAACATTTACTGAATCATTGATTTAAAACTTAACTTTGTAAGAAAATAAAACATTTAATAAATTGTATCTTAAAACTTTGAAAATATTTCTTAAAACTGTGATTTTATTAATACTTTGAAAACACTATATTAAATAGTGAAAAACCTTTTCTTTGTGTAGCGGAAGCAAACTGTGGTAGTATTCATACCCAAATCCTCGCATCTGTGAGTTGGTTATGTTCAAGCCTATAAAACTACCTACATCATGAAGGAACTTTTTATGAGGTTTTGCTCAATAAGTTCAAACACATTCTCACAAACAATTAAAACATACATTAAAAACTTTTCTCATAAAAACCTTTCTCTTATAACATTTTTCAAAAAACGTTTTTTTATAAACATTTCTGAAAACATTTTTCATAAAACATTTCTGAAACGTTTT
This sequence comes from Artocarpus heterophyllus, assembly GCA_025403435.1. NCBI lineage: Eukaryota > Viridiplantae > Streptophyta > Magnoliopsida > Rosales > Moraceae > Artocarpus > Artocarpus heterophyllus. The sequence goes on from CM046354.1 coordinate 5,282,093, forward strand.
TCGTAAAACATTTCTTGAACGTTTTTCTTAAAACGTCATTTATAAATCTTTTCCTGTAAACATAAAAATGTTTTTCATAAACACTTAACATAAAACATTTCAAAAATGTTTTTCATAAGCATTTAATGTAAATACTTTATAATAAGGAATATAAGCAAATTCATAATGCATGATTTCAATTATGCTTTGTTATGAACTTCGATTATGAGCATTTTATGAACATTCTATAAACTTAAACATTCCTTTCTTTCTTAACCTTTATCCTTTTTCCTTAACTTTCTTTATCTTATAACCTTTAGTGTTTATATCAACATCTTTAATGATGAGATCATAAACATGATGCTTCCCTTGTGGAAGACTTGAGACCATCAAACATCGATGTCATGTACCTCACATCTAGGAGGTCAAACTTTAACTTTACTTGTGTACGTCACATCTTGGAGGTCGCAACTTTAACTTTACTTTCAGTACCTCAGAACAAGGAGGTTGGTACAACACTTATCTTTACTTTACCTTCTTTTTAACGTTAGTGAGCACATCAAATGCTATTTTAACATTAGTGAGCATATCAAATGCTAACACATTATATGCAAATACATTTACAAATCATAACTTATACTGTAAAACTTATTGCATAACAAATGTAGCATAAAACTTATAACTTAAATTGTAAAATATTATAAATTAACAAAATATAAAACATACTTTAAACATAATTATTGCAATTACATTGCAAACTTTTACTTGATCTTCAAAAATTTATGCATATTATATGCAATCATACTTTAAAAATACGTTGTAAATCATGATTTAAACTTTAAAACCTTTTGCATAACAAATGCAAACATTCTTTTAAATCAACTTGCATACCACTTGTAAACACATTGACAAACATATACATAAGTATTTGTAAATCATTTACTTCATATTGTAGGTGAGATTTGAAACTTACCTAGACTTAACTCTAACGTTCTCTTTTCCATTCCTATCTCATTCATTTTCCTTCCGTTGGTTAGCTTCTGTGTCCTGATCAAACAATAGCTGACTTATTAGTTAACTTTCTTTTTATTAATCTACTCGATTGATAATTTAACTTAAACCTTAATGATTCATTCCTTATTAAATTCCCTGTCCCATGTGACGGTTTCATTACCTAACATATTACAGAACATTTTTCATCTAAGAACGTTATGCTAAATCGAAGTGTTTGACTCCGTTCTAGTCGTTTCCTCAAAAATGACGATTTTATCCCTAACAAGTTTTCCGTCCATTTTGTAACTCTATAAAACCCATTGCTTAACTTTACCATTCTATTACCTATATATTACAAAAAAATTCCCACTAGAAAAAGTTTCCCGACATCAGGCGGGTCCGCTTTGGTCATTTTTGCAAAATGACCATTTTTCCCCTAATGTTTTTCTTTCATTCTTTTCTTTGACTAAGTTTTGAATCCTTTAGAACTTAGCATCCTTAATTATTCATTTTCTACAGCAATGTAAAAATTCTACATTTCTAGGTGAAAAATCCAATTTTCACACAATTTTATGGTTTTGACCTAAAATACAAAAATATTTACATTTTTGCCCCCGGAACCAAAAATGACCAATTTATACCATAATGTTCAGTTTTTCACAAGGAACAAAACTTACAAAAGATCCTTGGTCAAATTCAATACATTTCATCAGGTTTTCATTTTTTTAAAATTTTGTGCCTAAAATTTCGTAAAATTCATAACTTTTAAACCTGACAGAATTTTGAAAACTATCCATGTTATCCTAACAGTTTCGACAAGTTCTACAACTTTCATGTTTTAACTTTCCTAAAATTTAGATGTTTAGGAGGAATTTTTTGGCTGATTTTTAAATCTGCCGAGAATTTTTTTTCTTTGCAATTTAGTCCCTTTTGGAATTTTACCAAAACCCTTACTTTCCTCTTTCCATCACCATCACCATCACCATCACCATCATCATATAACATAAAATAACCATGCCATAATGTCCATATTACATGCCATGGCTTAAACATTTTATCAAACACTTTGTATACATAAAAAAAGCACAAACTTTTTAAGTATAAAGTTTAGAATTTACCTAAACTTTGTCAATCTTTTTGATCCTCCACTTGTGAAATTAAACTTGCTTAGATTCCTTTGTCATAAACCATGACAAAATTCTATCAAAAACCCATCCATAACTTTGAATAAAAATCGCTAAAACCCTTAGAAAAAGTTAAGAAATTTACCTCCAAAGTTGCAAAACTTTGCACTAAAACACTAGGGCTTGCTTTAATCATGATTTGAAGCCTTGGAAATCATCAAAATTTGAGAAAGAATGGCCTGAGAGAGGGATAGTTTTATGGAGAGAATATAGCTTTTTCTTTCTTTCTTTCTTTCTTTCTTTTCTTTTCTTCCTTCCTTTGCATGTTCTTCTCTTCTTTTTATTTGTTCCACCGTGGTGACCCATTTGGTCTCTTATATCATGGATTCATTCAACTTTTCCTTTTTCTTTTTCTTTTTCTATTCTTTTTTCTTTTTTTTTTGAAATAAAAAGGTGATGAGTCACCTAGTAATCAATTAGGTTCCTTTGGGTGGCCAAATGTGATTGGGCCACATTAGTGGATGTGGTCGCCCAATCAAAACTTCCAAGGTGTCCTACTAAACTTTTTACGTAGTCTAAGTTTATACTGACAGTATTTTTTCTACACTATCGGTGTTCTTTTCTATGCTGTTCATGAGGTCCCACAACCTCTTATACTTATTTACATCCATCACATAATGCAATTCCAATATTATCTAACTTTGTACAGTCTAAATTTATACTGACAGTATTTTTCTTATACTGTTGGTATATTTTCTATACTACCACAGCATTCCTTATTCATTCATATTCTCCAAAAAGTGTTATTCCTATACTGCTTTAACTTAAATAGTCTAATTTTTATACTGCATAACCTTAAACAGTCAAATTCCTACACTGCATTACTTTTGTAGTGTAATTTTTATACTGCATAACTTTATCAATGTACTTTCTTACACTGTATTTTTCTAATATTGTATAATTTCTTGTATTATTATATAGTATTTCTCTTTAAACTGTATTTTTGTATTAAAAATGCTCGGGTGTTACAGGGAGAGCTCCAATCCCTTGTTTGGTTGGAGGGAGAGAATGAAGTGGAAGAGAGGTAGAGGGAGACCCTCTCCTTCTGGGGCCATCATTTTGCATCTTTTTACTGAGAGATTCATACAATCCTATAGGTTTAAAAAGATTGTTTCATCCTTCAAAAAGTTTACTATGAAATGCTAATATATATATATATGTATATACATATATATATAGATATACAGTAATTGAACACATGTTTATTCATCCATCTTTTAACCCTCTCTCTCTTACCAAACGACATTGTAATCCTCTGCATCCCTCATATTTTCTATCCTTCTAACTCTCTCCATTCTCCCTTCTTCTATTCCTTCTACCAAAAGGAGCGTTAGTAAATAACCGACTCTTTGACTGAGTGCATACTCTTTTTTTTTTTTTTTTTATTCTGCTAGTAGTTTATTCTAAATTAGATTTTGACTAGAAAGTTTTTAGCCTGGCATGGTTGTGGAGTTTAACGGGATATATATGAATTTTCGCTCAATCCAATATACGGAAAGCTCCCCGGCTATTAGGAGTCTTCTATTTAGGTTCCCGTTTTATTTTTGGTAGTATTTTTCTGTTACAGTTTATAGTAATTTTCTCTTTTAATGTATTTGGTGGGGTTGGCTCAGGAAAATGGTACTTCTTTAGGCATGCCAACTTATTCTTTGGTTACTTTCCAGGCTTCTCTCCTTGATTCAGTGGAAACTTAAAAAGATTATAGGATATATAAATCAGCACCGAAAGCCTAAGAATATCGCTTCAAGATTGCTTGATTTATACAGAATATGAATACAAAAAATTGAAAAAAAAAGAAAAAATATTTAAGACGTCAGTTTTCGGTACAAAATTAGGACGTCCGTATTTATTAAACATAACATAAAAGGAAACAAGTAAAATCCACCTAAAAATAATTAAAAATAAGCAAATTAAAAAATTAAACATGGATGAGAAAAAAACTGTTTGACATGAGGAATAAAGAAACACAAATAGAATTGTCATCCAAAATTTCTATGACAAGTTATTATAAAACAAAAATTACTAAAATGAAAAAAAAAAACAACTTTTTGAAGGCCCAAAAACATTAAATTTGGCGGACAAAAGTTACTGAGAACACACATATCATTTGTCTAAATCTGAAATCGTGATGAAAACTTGAAGACCGAAAAAACGCCTTATTTGATCTTAGGGTGGCTCTAACACGCCATGAATACCATTCCTGTTTATCAAAAAGAGAAAGAAAAGAAGAAAGAAAGAAAAAGAACCAAAGTAATTCCCAATGTAAACGCGGAGTAGTAGTTATTGCTACGAAGGCGATATATGCGAGTTTATTACGGTTATGATGCCTGTGGCACTAGAATAATTTTTCAGTGAGTCTGGTTCTCAAGGATCGGCACTCCACCACTATTTCTCCATTATCCCCAAAGCTTCACTACATCAAGCGTTATCAACAAAAGCAAGTTTTTCTCTTCAAGATATAATAATAATAATAATAATAATATTATTATTATTATTATTATTATAACAGACATGGATCTTATATTTCCATCAAAGCTAGATCTTATCTTTTTATGATCTCAAACACGTGTTTTCTGTAGTGACATTAAATAGTAGATGAAAGCTCTAGTGCACTGAATTAAAAATACTGATATATAGATAAAAGTTCCTCTTTGTTTTGTGCGCTATCCCAATTGCTTCAGTTCAAAATCCACTTGCTGGATAAAAAATTTCTGAAGAGCAAAAGATGATAACTTCCAGCATATTAAAAGAATAAAGCGGCAAATTAACTTCCAAAATGTTCATCTAGAAGGGGCATATGCATAGAAAAAAATTTATTATTATCCTGGGCAAGGTGTCGAAAAAGTCTTCCCCACATTCTAGATATCTTTCAGATTCACCACTAGTACTCTTCTGGCAATTTATTATTATGTAACTTTGATCATTTTTTTTTTTTTTTGAGGAATTCTTTGATCATTGTTCGGTTTGTACATTAGTAGTTTGAGTTTGTTGCGAATTAGAGACCTTAACTTTGTCGAAAATAAGGAAGAGAAGAACACGAAATTTATTGTGATTCACTCTTAATATGATAGCTATGTTTATTTTTAACTGTTATAGAAATTCATTGCAATGAAGAAGAAGTTTATAAGAGAAGTTTTTGTCGAGCCTCTCTCAATTCTGAGTTACATATAAACAATTCTTAGCATATCCTATTTAAAAGAGTACAAAAAAAAAAAAGTTGTTTTCCAAAAAAATAAATTAATGATTCGCTTTCTAATGGAAATTTTGACAAAGCGCCACAGCGTCCAAGTCACAAAAGTGGAATGGTTTCCCAACAAATAAATTGATGTTTCAATTCCCAAAGGAAATTTTAACCCATCGCCACAGCGCCAAGTCCCTGCGCCATAGGATCCCTATAATCCTCTACGAGGGGTATAAATCGTGGGGGTATTAGGTTAGCCTCCAAACTTCTTTGTAAGTTAAAGTTTGGATTGAAGTACTTTGGTGACGTTAGGGCAAAATCTCATTCATGATGACCGAATTTTCGTGGAGATTAGTTTATGTTTATGAAACTGCCACTGTCAGATAGTGGGATCATGACTTTGACAAGCTTGATCGTGTGATTTAACTTCCGTATGTGATCACGTGTCTTCTTCTAGGATTTCCAAGTCAGACAAAACTAAAATGCCTATATAAAGCCGACCAAGAAAAGCATAATCGTTCAGTGCTCTGAAGCAATGGCAAGTAAAGAGAGTTTCCTCTTAGCAATCTTTATTGCTCTTGTAATATTCTTAACATCTTCCTCCAAAGCTAGTCCAAAATCAAGCAGAGAAGCTGAGGCTCTCCTCAAATGGAAAGCTAGTCTCCCCAAGCAATCAGTTCTAGACTCTTGGGTACACACTTCCAATTCTACGCCTCCATGTCCACGCAACTGGTATGGAATTACTTGCAACAACAAAACAGGAAGTGTGTCTAAAATAAACCTGGCATACACAGGTTTGAGAGGTACCCTTCAAAACTTTGATTTCTCTTCATTTCCGAACCTTCTTCTTCTCGATCTCAAAGAAAATCAACTCACCGGTACCATACCAACAACCATTGGCATGGTTTCCAATCTTGTGTCTCTTGATCTTTCCACAAATTCTCTCAACGGTTCCCTTCCTCTTTCTCTTGCTAATCTCACTCAGGTTTATGAGCTTGACGTCTCGCGAAACCAGATAACTGGAGTATTGGACCCCCGTTTGTTCCCTAATGGAACAAGTTTTTCCAAAACTGGCCTTAAAAGTCTTCAATACTTGTATTTAGAAGAAAATCAACTACGTGGCAGAATTCCTGAAGAGACAGGAAACTTGAAGTTCCTTGTTTCCTTAGGTCTTCGTGACAATTTTTTCCATGGTCCTATTCCTCTATCTTTTGGTAATTTGAGTGACTTAACTGTTCTTCGTCTTTCCAATAATCAACTGTCCGGTCCAATCCCAGAAAATCTTGCTCAATTGAGCAAGTTATCCGACTTGCGCATCTTCACCAACCAGTTATCCGGTGTTGTACCAGTGGGATTAGGAAATTTTTCGTCGCTGATTGTTCTGCATTTGGCAGAGAATAACTTCACAGGCCATTTGCCTCCACAAGTGTGTAGAGGTAAAAAACTTGTCAATTTCACCGCAGACTCCAACAATTTCACAGGTCCAATCCCAGTAAGCCTAAAAAACTGCCAATCCTTGTATAGGCTTAGACTTGAATACAACCAGCTCACAGGATATATAGACCAAGATTTTGGTGTGTATCCAAACCTCACTTTTATTAACCTAAGTTTCAACAAATTGCAAGGTCATCTCTCGTCAGACTGGGGAAAATGTCAGAACTTGACCCTGCTAAAACTTGCTGGGAATAGGATAACTGGCAAAATCCCAGATGAGATTTTTAACCTAAACCAGCTAGTGGAGCTTGATCTTTCTTCCAATCTTTTGTCTGGTGAGATTACGGATAATATTGGAAACTTAATCAAACTGTCTTTCCTAAGCTTGAAAGATAACAAGCTTTCAGGTAGGATTCCAGACAAGGTAGGAAGATTATCCAACTTGGATTCCATGGACATGTCGGGGAACATGTTAAATGGGCCAATTCCATATCAGATAGGAGATTGTTTCAAGATGCAAGATTTGAGATTAAGCAGGAATCATTTGTGTGGTAGAATCCCATACCAAATAGGCAATCTAGTGGCTTTACGAGATTCACTAGATTTGAGCTATAATTCGCTTAGTGGCAACATACCATCTGATCTTGGGAAGCTTAGAAACTTACAAAACTTAAACCTTTCCCACAATAATCTCACCGGTTCAATTCCTCCTTCCTTTGGCAACATGGTGAGCTTATCAGATATCAACCTGTCATACAACCGTTTGGAGGGTCCTGTTCCTGATATCAGGATCTTTCAGTCATCTCAAGTACTGGAGGCTCTCAGTAACAACAAAAATCTCTGCGGAAAGATGAAAGGTGTACCACCATGCAATGCCACGGTCAAGAAAGGCAAAATAGTTGTAATTATTGTTGTTGCTTCTTTGGTAAGTGCAACTTTGATTTCTTTGGCATTTGTTTGGATTTTGGTGTTTCTTTGGAAAAAGAAATCAACCAAGGTGTTGAAATCTGAGAGTTCAATATTGGATGGAGAAAATCCATTTTCGATGTGCTATTTTAATGGTAAAATTGTGTACAAAGACATACTTGAAGCAACAAACAACTTTGACGACGAGTATTGCATTGGCCTGGGAGGATCTGGAAAGGTATACAAAGCTGAAATTATGGATTCTGATCAAGTATTTGCAGTAAAGAAGCTAAGTTTCCAAGCCTCAGAGAACGACATCAAAAGTTTCGCAAATGAGGTAGCGGCTTTAACAGAAATCAAGCACCGGAACATTGTGAAGCTTTTTGGATTTTGTTCTCAAGGAATGCATACATTTTTGGTTTATGAATTTGTGGAAAGAGGAAGTCTAGCAGATGTACTAAGCAATGATAAGGCTGCAAGGGAGCTAGACTGGGAGAAGAGGATCCAAGTTTTGAAAGGAGTAGCCCATGCTTTAAGCTACATGCATCATGATTGTGTTCAGCAGATAATCCATCGTGACATATCGAGCAAAAACATTTTGCTGGACTCTGAACTTGAGGCTCATGTCTCGGATTTCGGTACTGCAAAGTTTCTAAATCCAAATTCCTCTAACTGGACAACAGTTGCAGGAACTTTTGGATACCTTGCTCCAGGTAGCTGAGTATATTTATGTATGTTGACATACATATTCTGCGTTAGTCTCTCTATATGTAGTTCCTATTCAATCTGGCTTGCAACAAGTAAATCTTTTTTTTTTTTTTCTATGTTACAGAGTTGGCATATAACATGACAGTGACCGAGAAATGTGACGTTTATAGCTTTGGAGTTTTGGCACTTGAAGTCCTGATGGGAAAACACCCGGGGGAACTCATTTCCTCTCTGAATTCGGGTTCTGTTCAAAGTATTCACTATGAGGACGTGTTGGATCCTCGGATCTTACCCCCTACAGGCCAAAAAACCGCAGATAAATTAGCATTGGTTATGAACATAGCTCTCTCGTGTTTGGCTTCAAATCCAGAATCTCGTCCGACCATGCGACATGTCGCAAAACTATTAGAAAATGCAGGTTCGTCATACTGAAAACTTGAAAACTTTGCCCTCTTCTGTGTTCTTCGATCTCCGTATTTACTGCATGCAATCATGTCTAAGAGAAAAAAATACATATTATGAATAGTAATGTCGAAGTATATATTGAAACTTTAGAGGTGATACGTACATTTTATATGAGAGTAATTTTTATTTTTTGGTTTCTAGAGCTAGTTGAGCGTATGGCAACGACGGGAAAGACACGATCAGCATAGCTTTGGCATTTCGGCAGAACCTGAAGTTCTTATCGAGCTTGTGTTTCACCGTACGTTATGTAATATCCAAATTTAACCAATAATGACTGGTATGCAAATTTGTTGAATTAGTGTGCCTAATTAAAATTTAATATTTAATTAATCATTTTTGTGATAATTTTTAATCAATTTTGTTTACTTTAATTCATTTTTAACAATTATTGAATTTACAGCTTGGTAGCAGACAGTCTACAAAATTCGTGCTTAGAAGTCTGAGAATTTCTTTCTATTTAGACAGTTTCGTTTTGAGTATATTCTGTCAAGAATTGCTGCATGCATGTGATAATCTGAGATTGAATGAGTATAACACGTTTCAACTGAAATTATTGAGTGATTTTAAACACAAATTTAAGCTTTACTCAAACTAAAATAGATTAAAGTAGTCTTTACATTTATTTGTTCATTTTCAGAATGAAACGTGAAAATACACGAAAAATGATGAAATTATGTTGCATGTATATGAAAATGAGTTTACATGCTTCAAATGATATTTATGGACCATTAGAATATATTTTGAATGCATTAGAACTAATTTGGAAGGATTTCTAAGTGTGTTTTTACTTGTTTCATTGTTAAAAAATCATTATTGATGTGTATTAAAGTCTCTTTAATTAGTATGTAAATAAATGAAGTATTATAATTAGAAATGACACACTAAGAAATCATGAAATAGTATACTAATGTAATATGTCTAAGTTTTGACCTTAATAAATTGAGTCTACACCTAAGGTTGCTCGCTGTCCGTTGGAGCTAACGTGTAGCAAGACGGCATTTATGGAGCAGACATGTTCGGCATTAGAGACTGACATAGGAATCTAAACCCTCTTCCTTGATAGCCATGATTTTAGATAGTGTTTTGGTCAAATCTCGTATTCTTAAACTATTTTTAAGAATTTAATAGGACGTAAGTATTTCCAAATGTTTTGGATATGAGCATAATGAATGGATGATAATAAATGTATAATAAAAACTCGGTAAAAATATATCAAGTGAAATAAAATGATTGACTGGATTTCGAACACCAAATGGTCTAGATCCTCTTTTAGTTGAGTTTTTAGTGCATAATGCCGCACAGAGATCAGGTTATGCAGAGAGGGACTTTGGGGACAGGTCTCGAAATCCGGTCTGAGCCACTAGGGTGGTGGTTATATTAGGCTTTACACACAATAGAATTAATATATGATTTGAGATAAATCACATGACATGAATGGCAATAATGAAGGTTATTTAATTATTTATTATTCCTTCAAATATTATTTGAATTATTTATTTTACTATGTAAATCATGTTTTGGAATTCACGTCTTACTGAGCCTTTCGCTTATGATTTCTACTGTTTTAATTTTTCCCCCTCCAGGTGGTTCACGGTACGTAGCTGAATAAAGCGTTACTGTTTTACTCATGGAGTCTGTGAGTTGTTTAGTTATCCGTTTTTATCAAGGCATGAAATAATCATGCTCTTTGATTTTGTTTTGTTGGATTGTGGCTTAGTTGTATTTCCTTTATGTTTGTATCATGTGTACACCATTGTGGGGTTCGATGGACTAGACAGCAGTTAACAGATTCTACGTTTTAAATTTGTTTTAAGGTTATTTCAGTAATTATCTTTTGCTATGTTTTAATATTAGTGTTATGCTAGTTAAGATTAAAATTGTCATATTTTTGAAATGACTAAAAATGTTTTAAAAATATAATGAGAAATTTTCAGTGATTATAATTAATCTTAATTATTTATTTTAATTAAACTACCAAGTCACCACCCGGCTTGAGTGCATGACACGTTAGTGCATCATCACAATATTATAATTGTTTGAGCTGAGGGCAAATGTCGAGCAACTTTAAGAATCAATGCCAATTCGAGGTCAGCCTGAAATTTCTCCCTTTTTAAGATTTGACGCCTTAATTTTTAGGCAAGTAGGCCACCGAAACCTTTGGAGCCATTGGAAATGCATGGGCATGTGGCGTGGTTGAAGGTTTGGACAAAGGTCAAACATCACCATCTTATTCTTCGATGTGGTCAGTATTCGCGAGAAAATATCGAGGAGCTGGTTGCAATGGAAAATGTTATGTAATCCTATTCTTACTTAAAACATATTCCTCTTCAATTGATATGTGTCTGTGGCCCAGCTTTTTTCTTTCAAAAAAAAAAGAAATTTACAAATCAAGCTGGTAAAACCCATAGAGGCAAATAAAATTGCTCGTTTTGGGAGTCATATATATATATATATATATATATATGTATATGCCACACACACTTTGTGTAAAGCACATTCTCTATTTGGTTGTTACGCTCCACATGAGCCTTGTAAATTAGGTTTGGTACCTAATTGAATAGAAGTCATACTACAAGTTTAGCGCTCTGACATGCTTAGAGCACCGAGGAGGATGGATTCGAAATTAGCATATATTATGTGTTTTTTTTGTGGGCGTTTATTCTTATTCTTATTTTGTTTTGTTATTTTATTTTATTTTTTTTTCTCATGTTTTTAGTTTTGTGAGAACTTTTTTCTTTTGTTTTTAACAAAGTCTTTGCTTTTTTTTTTTTTCTTTTAAAAAAGGTTGAGTATCCTTTTGAAGTCCAATTATCAGTTTATCATTTTTTCGAACAAATTGAGGCAATTTTTACAGAAGTGATGTATTCCTCTAATTCACCCTGCATTACAAAGCACAATACCATGCTCTTTGTCATGCCTGGCGCTGGCACAAGAATTTTCGTTTAATTAATTTTTTCTTTCGAGTGTCCTATTTCTTTTTTTTTCTTAATCAAGAAATAAAATGTGGCATGGCAAGACATTTTAAATAAGGGAGTTTGTCTTACTATCTACACAAAACTACACCCTAATATGGCAAGTTGTAACCAGAGCGACAAACAATTGATGTCGAGTTATTGTGATTGCAAAGAGTTGTATCACTGTCTGTCTTCTTAGGACAAACAATTTTCATGGAAGTTGAATTTGAGTTGAGATGTGAAAACGACATCCACTATTCATAAGTGGTCTACATATAGTATATACACATCTATGGGACATGGTTTTGTACTCTACATAATTAACAGAAATGGCGCCTTCCAATAAATTCTCATTTGTTTGGGACATTCTCTTAATTGCTATGCTTTTACCGGCCACGGCAATAAAGGCTTCAAGGAATTCAGGCCCTCTGTTTGCTAATAAGTACATAACCTTGACTTATCCAATTAATTGGCTCCTTTGCTTAGTAAACATGTAAAGCGGTGAAAAGTAGTGTGTCGTTTGTAGTGCGCGTTTAGGATGTTTTAAATTATACTAAATCTACTATCTAAAAGAACAGGCGTTTGATATGTGCAAGTTTCAAATCGTTTAAATCGATGAGGAGCATTTAAAATGGCCTAAACTGTAGATTTTGAGAACTTGACCCATGCTTAGTTCTAACTATTTGAACCATTTTTACTGTAAAAACCATTCTCGTTTTCCTTCCATAGTTTTCAAACACCAATTCTCTAATGTAATGTTTTATTTTTGTTATAAACCTTTACACTCTAAACACTGGTTTAGAACTATCACTTGAACCACATAGTTCAGAACCGTCAATACAAATCATAAAAATCAAAACCACACCATTTGATCAAACCCGTATGCTAAATGAAACCTTAAATATTATATTAAAGAAAGTTAACATTTTACATATAGTTATTTTTATCAGCAGTTTTGGCTCTATTTATATTTATTTTCAAATTAAAAAATTTCTTAATTCATAAGGCTTAATGGTATTAGGTACCTTAATTTTTATTATGCAAGTGTAATTCTCTCTCTTTTTCCTCTCTTTTTAGTCCGTAATTATAGCCACATTACCAAACTACATTAAATCTTCGCGTTTTATTTTCTTCTTTAATTTTTAATAGTTTTAACATTGACTTTATTCAACCATTAATATATTTTTACCACTTGGACACGCAGATAAGAAGGCTGATCAGCTCATGACAAAAGGTCAACAGCATGAAGACTTTCCTTGGGGTGGCAATCGTATAGGCAAATTCAATGCTTAATCCTACACATGTGCTCGTGTAATGCGCATATATATATATATATAAATATATATATATATATATATATATTATACTACACTCATAGTTATGTATTTTAAATAATACGAGCTAATTAATTTGGTAACTGCTAGGTTTTCTCTTAGCTCGTGTATGTTATTTAGGCATGTCATCGTGATTCGTGGCTTAATCTTGGTCAGAACTCTTAACTTGGTGTGTGTGTGTATATATATATATATATCTCGATGTATCGATTGTGACACGTGAAAAATCTGTAAGCTTTGTAATTAATGAAATACGTTGGAATTTTCCAACCATCCACGAGTATGTTGATCTTTAAACTACTTTTAAATGACTAAAAAACATCATGATTAAAACTATTGGTTATAACTATAAATATTGTAGTATATGAAAATTTTATATCGTAGCAATTTTTTTACTTTTATTGTAGCATATAAGAGCTTTATACCGTTCTTAACTGAAAAATTGGTTACAATCAACTAATGCCAAGCATCTTATAAAGAACGGCGTGTAATGTTAAGATAAAACAATAGAAACACTATGTCGTTTTCCAATATGTCCGTAGCAATTTTTTCAAAAGAAAGACGTCCATTGCCATAGATAAAATGAGAGTAATATTCTGAAAAAGTATACACATATATCCAATAAACGACATGTAGGTAACGGTTTACTGAAAGCAAACTGTGTCGGGTATGTACGACCACGAGTACGATAAATTCCGCAAAAAGGAAAATTATAAAAATTGGACATGTCGTTTAGAAGGAGATATGGTTTGTTTTGCTTGAACGACAGCAGGCTTCTAAGTTCTAACTACGACCTACATGCCGTTTATCTTTGATCCAAAACAAGAAACTACAAATAAAATTAAGAAACAAATAATTTCAAAAATTTAAAATGTGTAAATATAAAAACAAGAAAGTAACTTATATTTGATCCATAAATTAATTTGAAAATCCTCTAGTGGAATTTGAATTTTCTTTAAGTATAAATGTTCTTAATCAAAAAATATAATTTCCAATTGCCAAGAGACTTGTTTCCCAACGTGGCTTGCATTAACGCATCATTATCACTAAGTTGGAGAGAATTTATCGCAGCTTCAATTGATATGTAGAGAGAATGATCCATCGATCTTTGGAACTCCGTAAAAACAACCTTTTCCCAAGATACGTAAAATAAAGTCGTATTAATTTTCAGGATCCTACAAAGTACTATTATCGTTAAGTATGGAAGGAGTAAGAAAAGCATTCTCAACAATTAATGAAAAATACTATATGATGGTGACTTTGCTAGAATTTGATACTAAATCTTTCGCTTCCTTATTCTCCATCATTTTAGTCATTGGCTGATTGAGAGTCAAAATATTATGTTACTAGAACGGCAACATTTTGAATAGAGGAAACGAGAACCAATTAAGAGAGTAATTAGAGATGAGAACGAGCGAAATGAGGAGTGTCAAAATTACTCCAGAACTTTGGGTAGGCAAGAGAGTAGTAGTTGTAAAAATCTAGAACATAAATTCCCTCCAACATTGTTCTAAACAAAAATCAAGGTTTTCGTTCCTCCATGTCGCTTAGTAACAAAATTCCTTATCTTGTGGGTCAAGATTGGATTTGTAGAATCTAAAATGTATTGCATAATAACAAAGTTTGTGTTAGGAATTTGCTTTTATTCAACTCTCATGTTGTCATTGTTTAAATTTATTAAAATATTCTAATCATGAATAGTAATCTAGATCTACTCATTTTTATGTCAATTTTTTTTTTAAAAAAATATTTGCTTAAAAATCACAAACTTAATTTCTCCAAGAATTCTTTGATAAATACACTAATTTACTCACATATTTTCAATAAGTATAGGATTTTTCCATAACAACAACAGTATATAAAATTAAAACAACATACGTTACTGTAAAACATGTTATAGATGTTTTACTCACTTATAGATGTTGGCCATAACCTTGGCAATAAAAAATGAAACTAGAAATATGTGCCCCCCCTCGAAAAAGAAAAAAAAAAAAAAAAGAAATATTGTGGACGAAAATGTTCTATTAGATGAGCATAAAGTATCTGCATATTTTATTAAATTCATAATTTATCAAATACTCAAACTTGTTTTTGATATTCATGACAACTTAAAACAAAAAGGAAAAATACAAGCCTTACCTACTTCTGGTTACAATAACTTTCCATTGACAAGGCAGCTAGCAATAAATATTTCAACAGCACTCAAAACTAGCCCAAGGCGAGGGATTTTTAAAAATGGCCTTCTGGCAAATTTTTTTTTTTTATAAATAGTCCTTTTTTCTTAGACAGTTTTTGGCACAAAAAAAAGCTTTTTAGACATCAAAACGGTTCTATTTTTTTTTATCATGTTGAGGTTCCTTATCCTGCTACAGTCATTTTCTTTATTTTTTTGAAAAAAACTGGGACAGTTTACCTGCATAGAAAAACGTGTTTTTGGTTCCAAAAAAAAAAAAAAGAGACCATTTACCCAATTAGAAAATTTTTTTGGCCCTTTCGTCAAAATCTTCCCTCTTTAGACGTAGCAAGACTTTTAAAAGTATGCCCAAAGAAGTCAAATTTAAGTTTTGCTATGAAAATGAAAGGCAAACTACGTAAAACATGGTTTTGCATACTCTATCCACTATCAATTGAATGGGAATAAGTTCTTCTTTCCTTGGGCGGTCCTCTTGATGGTTTTGTTTCAACTAGCCTTGGCCATGGCTTCAATTAAGGAGTCCAGGCGGTGGGACACTACAAGAAAAACTACATTTTAACGACATATTATTTACGACATGTAGTTTTTGAATGTCGTTAAAAGATACATACAACGA
Organism: Artocarpus heterophyllus; assembly: GCA_025403435.1. Classification (NCBI taxonomy): domain Eukaryota; kingdom Viridiplantae; phylum Streptophyta; class Magnoliopsida; order Rosales; family Moraceae; genus Artocarpus; species Artocarpus heterophyllus. Next base: position 5,298,041 of record CM046354.1, read on the forward strand.
CATCTCCAACAAACACATCTTTAATGACATTTAAAACAATAATTAACGACATCTATATAGACGTTGTATTAAAGGTCTCCTTTTAACGAAATAGTTTAGTGTCGTTAAATTATTTAATGACAAGCAGGAGATGTCGTTAAAGCCTTGGAGATTCTACGACACCCCTTATATATGATATCTTGACCAATATCATCTATAAGAGGTGTCGTAAAATCTTCAAGGCTTTGATGATATCTCCTACTTATCGTTAAATAATTTAACGACACTAAACTATTATCGTTAAAAGGAGAGTTTTAACAGATATCGTTAATTATTGTTTCAAATATCATTAACGACATCTTTGTTGAAGATGTCATTGTATGTACTTTTCAATGACATTTAAAAACTATATGTCATAAATAATATGTTGTGAAATGTAGTTTTTGTAGTGGGATTACTAGTAAGTCTACATGCCTCAGTCGTGGAATCAGTCTTTTCTTTCATTTAAATAATGAAAACGACGGCATGAAAAATCCTGTTAATTAACTTCTAGAATATGCTTCCTTTAGAAATGATGTACATACATCTGAATACCACATTTTCTCTTCGATTTGCAGATCCGCCGAGACGTTTGGGCGCAGACTGTCCTTGGGGCGGCGGTCGGAAAAGTATTAATATTCATTGTCCTTGGGGTGCCAGTCATGAAAATACCAATCCTTGATTTTATACATTTGAGCTAATGTCAGTGAGCATAATATAGAGTGTATATGTCCCGTTAGTTACAAAATATATGTAATATTACTCCCTGTACAATTACACTTTTTTATCGTGAATTCATGCCTCGATCTTTAACTATATTGCAAACACAATTTTTACCAAGCAGTTAGTACTACCTCACAGTGCGAGCAAAAAGCTCAGGCTTCTCGTATCTTTCGGAAAGGTAGTTAGGCGACAGATAAATTCTGTACTAATTAATTCATAGTACGTTCAGCAAACTCGTTCCAACATATTAGTTTCAATTACTACAGTACAAAGCGCTCACATGCTGTAATATAAAGCAAAAGTATGCTACAGTGTAAAACTCTCACATGCTACAGTATTTTGATTCTAACTTATAGCTTCAACTATATTCCCAAACATACTCTTGGTGAAACATAGACTCTTCGATGTGGTGGACTAATGTACTAGACTTTTGATTTTTTTTTTTTTTATAAATATAGACGTACAAATTAATCAACTATAAGTTTAGGGTATGTTTGTTAGAAAGGAGACGGAGGGAGAGCTCTAATCCCTTGTTTGGTTAGAGAGAGAGAATAGGTAGAAGAGAGGTGGAGAGAAACAAAGAGATTTATACAACTCTATAGGTTTAAAAAGACTGTTTCTTCCTTCAAAAACTTTACTATGAAACGGTAAAAAAACAATATAGTAATTCAACACACATTTATTCATCCATGCTTTTAACGTTGGCTCCCTCTTACAAAACAACATAAAGACTTACTGTAATCCTCTTCATCTCTCACATTTTCTATCTTTCCAACTCTCTCCATCTTCTCTTCTCTCTAACTTTTCTACCAAACGGAGCCTTAGTAGATAATCGACTCTTTGACTAAGCGTATACTCTTTTTTCTGCTAGTAGTTTATTCTAATTAGATTTTGACTAGAAAGTTTTTAGCCTGGCATGGTTGTGGAGTTTAACGTCACTTAATCTAGTATATGGAAAGCTCCCCGCCTATTAGGGGCATGTTTGTTTTGTGCATTCTTTGCAGCCAAATGACTCAAATTCGTGTATCAAGAATTCTTTAGATAAGCCTTTGTTTCCCCCAAAATCCAAATCAAATGAGTATCAAGAATCTAAGTTTTCAGAGTTCTGACTCTCCTCTAAACTTTTGATTCTTGGATATCTTTGCTACAGTAAAAGCTGAAATTCTCTCTTCTATATTTAAGAAAAAAAATCATAACTTCTTCATTTGATATCCAATGGAGATATTCTTTTTTCATTGTGCTCCTAGTAAAAAGATGAATAAATTAAGATCCATATTACATATTTTATAGCACCATTAATATTAAGATTTTATTATATTTGCTAATAAATAAAAAACTATTCTCACTATCTCTTCAAATACAAATTCCAATTTTATTTCATATTCAGATTAAAACATAAACGCACATCCAAACATCAATTCAAATAACAATTCAAATCACCAACTCAAATCCTAATTCAAACTACACAACTCAAATTAAATTACTAATTCGAATCCATTTACCAAACGGACCATAGGAGTCTTCTTTTTAGGCTCTCGTTTTATTTTTGGTTGTATTTTTCTGTTGCAGTTGATTGTAATTTTCTCTTTTAATGTATTTGGTGGGGTTGGCTCAGGAAAAATGCTACTTCTTTAGGCATGCCAACTTATTCTTAGGTTACTTTCGAGGCTTGTCTTCTTGATTGAGTGGAAACTTGAAAAGATTATAAGATATATAAAGCAGCACAGAATGCGAAGTACATCGCTTCAAGATCTGTTGATTTATACAAAACATGAATACCAAAAATTGAAAAAAAAAGAAAAAATCCTTAAGAAATCAGTTTTTGGTGCAAAATTAGGACGTCCATATTTATTGAACATAACATGAAAAGGAAACTAGTAAAAACTGTAAAACATAAAACCAATTCAAGCATGCTATAAACTGTATGCATATCAAGAATTGAAACTGAAAACGGAAGCGTGAAAAAAATATTACCTCCTGCCATTGCTGTCCAAACGGTGTGTTGTGACTACCTGCACTTGGGATGCTTCCAAGTTCTCACAAAAACTCAATTGATGGTGTAAGATTCTTAATGGAATTTTCAGAACTTGGGGACCCAATTTTGTTTCACAAAAAAAAACTATACGTGAAATTTTTCTGGTTTTCTCTTACCATACATTTCCTCCCATCAAGGTAATATATATAGCAAGAATATTCAGTTACCAAATTAATATGGTTTAATGAAAACATAATGTGAGACCATTTATGTAAAGCTGTTACAGAAATTAAATTGGTTTCAAAATGAAACCGTTGGCTGGCAATGTAACAGTTACATTCTCCCACTTGGTCTTCATATTTAACCTTATATTCATTAAACCCAAACTTTCAAGAAACAAATACATGAATCATGGCGATAATTTCTCTAAATTGTGAGTATTATCTTTCATGTATTACAATGTATTATTTCTCAGACTTTATTCCTTATATGGTAACTAAACTTTATGAATAAACCCAATGTTTATTCTTGGTCCTACTATATGTGAATTTTCTCCAATAACTTAATGCGCAAAACAAATATGAGAAAACATCACAACTGAATAAGAGTTTCATTAAAACTGTAAATTGTATGTACAAACAAATTTACATTATGGAACCAAGTCCCATCTATACAACATGATCCTTAAATGACTTCGGTGGCTTTCCTTTTGTCAGAGGATCTGCGATCATTAATTCAGTGCTTATATGCTCAATGACCACTTTATTTTCCTTAATGCGTTCCCTTATGGCTAAGTACTTAATGTCGATATGTTTACTTCGACTGCCACTCTTATTATTCTTAGCCATAAAGACAGCAGCTGAATTGTCACAATATATCCTTAATGGCCTAGACACAGAATCTACAATTCTGAGGCCTGACATAAAACTCTTCAACCATACATTATGCGAAGTAGCCTCAAAACAAGAAACAAACTCTGCCTCCATCGTGGAAGTAGCAACCAACGTTTGCTTTCCACTCCTCCAAGATACAGCTCCTCTGGCTAGCATAAAAATATAACCTGAAGTTGATTTTCTCGAATCAACACAGCCAGCAAAGTCTGAATCGGAGTAGCCAATCACCTCTAGAATGTCAGTTTGTCTATACATAAGCATGTAATCCTTTGTACCTTGAAGGTACCTCATCACTTTCTTTGCAGCCCTCCAGTGGTCAATGCCTGGGTTACTCTGATATCTTCCCAACATTCCAACAACAAATGCAATGTCAGGTCTTGTGCAGACCTGAGCATACATAAGGCTTCCGACACATGAAGCATAAGGAATGTTGCTCATTTGAACTTTCTTGAAATCATTCTTTGGACATTGGTTCAAACTGAACTTTTCACCCTTCACAATGGGTGCTACACTTGGTGAACAATCTTTCATCCGAAATCTGTCTAAGACTTTATTGATATAGGTTTCCTGCGATAGTCCCAAAATGCATCGAGATCTATCCCTATGGATCTTTATGCCAATGACATAAGATGCCTCACCCATATCCTTCATATCAAAGTTCTTAGAAAGGAATTGTTTCACCTCATATAGAAACCCCTTATCATTGCTTGCAAGAAGGATATCATCCACATACAAAACAAGGAAACAAATCTTGCTCCCACTAACCTTCTGGTATATACATTGATCCATGATGTTCTCTTCAAAACCAAATGAAGTGATGACATCATGGAATTTCAAATACCATTGACGGGAAGCCTGTTTCAAACCATATATGGATTTCTTGAGTTTGCACACCAATTGCTCACCATCACTAGAAGAGAATCCTTCAGGTTGTTTCATATAAACCTCTTCCTCTAGATCACCATTGAGGAATGCCTTTTTCACATCCATATGATGTAACTCAAAATCAAAATGAGCTACTAATGCCATGATCACACGAAGGGAGTCCTTTTTAGATACAGGAGAAAAAGTCTCAGTGTAATCTATACCTTCCCTTTGAGTGAATCCTTTAGCAACGAGTCTTGCCTTATGTCTCTCAATGTTGCCTAATGAGTCTTTCTTTGTCTTGAAGACCCATTTGCATCCAATGGCTTTTACACCATCAGGCAACTTGACAAGATCCCAGACTCCATTAGATGACATAGAGTTCATCTCTTCTTTCATGGCATCATACCACAAGTTAGATTCCTTACAATTCATGGCTTGTGAAAATGTTTTCGGATCATTTTTGGCTCCTATGTTGTAGTCAGACTCTTGTAGATACACAATATAGTCACTAGGAATAGTTGATCACCTTACTCTAGTAGATCTCCTTAATGCTGGTTCAACATTCTCTTGAGAAGCATGTTGATCAGCTGGCTGTTCAACTGGATCTACTACTTTTTGATCAGCAATCTGTGGAACTTGAATGACTGGCTGTTGTTCAACACGCGTTTGAACTGTAGGCGTATCGCGTATAACAATCACTCTATCATATGAAGTGGAAGCTTGAGCATCTGTATGATCTTTCTCTGGAACGGTGTTCCAGGATCGATCGCTCCCACTGATCAAGTCATTCTCAAGAAATTTTGCATTCCTTGATTCCACAAACCTAGTGGTATGTGATGGACAATAAAATCTATATCCCTTAGACCGTTCAGCATATCCAACGAAATACCCACTAATGGTCCTTGGGTCTAGCTTCTTTTCTTGTGGATTATAGACTCTTACTTCAGACGGGCATCCCCAAACGCGTATATGTCACAAACTTGGTTTCCAACCTTTCCATAACTCAAACGGTGTCTTTGAGACAGCCTTGGTTGGAACTCGGTTTAATATATGCACAGCCGTCTTGAGAGCTTCAGTCCACAAAGACTTAGGAAGCGTGGAGCTGCTAAGCATGCTCCGCACCATATCTAACAATGTTCGGTTTCTTCTTTCTGCCACACCATTCTGATCTAGAGAACCGAGCATAGTGTACTGGGTAACTATTTCATGTTCTTGAAGAAACTTCACAAATGGACTAGGTGCTTGTCCATTTTCGGTGTATCTACCATAGTATTCACCACCTCTATTAGATCTCACTATCTTTATTTGCTTACCACATTATTTCTCTACTTCTGCCTTAAACACCTTAAAGGCATCTATGGCTTCATTTTTGTTATGAAGCAAGTAAAGATACATATATCGTGAGTAATCATCAATAAAAGTAATGAAATACTTTTGACCATACGCGTCTATGTCTGGACTACAAATGTCTGTATGTATGATCTCTAATATGTCTGAACTCCTCTTGGCACCTTTCTTTGACATATTGGTCTGCTTTCCCTTTATGCAGTCTACACAAGTGTCAAAGTCGGTGAAATCTAGAGTACTAAGTACCCCATTATTCACTAGTCTCTTTATTCTCTCAATAGAGATATGACATAATCTACGGTGCCACAACATAGAGGAATCTTCATTCATAACACATCTCTTAATGTCAGCATTATCTTGAACATGCATAGAAGTATAAGAAGTTTTATGTTGTAAATTAATTTTGAAAAGACCATTTGACAATATACCATTTCCAATAAGTTCAGATCTATAAAACAAACTAAATATAGTGTCTGAAAAATTAAAGGAAAATCCCAATGGTACAAGCCTTGAAACTGAAATTAAATTCCTAGAAAAACTAGGAATATAAAATGTCTTTTCTAATTTTAAAACAAAACCACTAGATAAAACTAAATTGCATGTTCCGACAGCTTCTACATGTGAGCGCATCTTGTTGCCTGTATAGATGCACTGCTCACTTCCCACTGGGTTCCTTAGGCCTTGCAATCCCTGCAAGGAATTAGTGACATGGATTGAAGAACCAGAATCAATCCACCATGTGTTATGTTCAACGTCAACCATATTAGATTCATAACAGACAAGTGAGAATTGAGTACCTTTTTGTCAAGCCACCTTTGATATTTAGGACAATCCTTCTTTATGTGCCCCTTCTTTTTACAAAAGAAGCACCTGGATTCCTTCTTAATATCAGCTTGAGCGGACAGTTTGCCCTTTCCCTTATTCTTGGCTTGGCCCTTGTTCTTCCTTTGAGTTGCCAGATGCACACTCTCTCCTGCTTCCATAGCAAGCCTTCCTTCTTCCTGGACACACATGGTCATCAATTCATTGATGGACCACTTATCCTTATGTGTGTTGTAGGATATCTTGAAAGGTCCATATTGATGTGGGAGAGTGTTGAGGATGTAGTGCACAAGGAAGGTTTCAGACATCTCAACCTCAAATGTCTTCAGTTGAGCCGCTATATCCCTCATTTGCATGATGTGCTCACGCACACCATGAATTCCAGTGAGCTTCATGGATGAAAATTTCATTATCAGAGTGCTAGCCAAGGCTTTGTCTGATGTAGCAAACTGCTCATCAATGGCCTTCATCAGAGCTCGCACTTTGTCATATTGCTCTAATGAACCACGTATGCCAGCCGAGATTTTCGTCTTAATGAACATTACGCAGAGGCGATTAGATCGCTCCCACTTTTCATAACGGTCCACGTCATCTGGCTGGCTGGTCTCCGTAATGGCAGGTGGTTCATCCTTACGGATAGCCAAGTCAATGTCCATGACACCTAAATGAAGAAGAATTCTCTCCTTCCATACTTTATAGTTGTCTCCCTTAAGTTCGGGAATGTCACACTGAAAATCAGAGTAACTCACAATTTGCATAGCTGCATAATAAAACATACATGCTTATGTTACTAAATTGAGGCTACAATACTTTATGACATGTTTACCAATGTAAATCATGCATTAAAATATGAATCAAATGACATAAAAATTGCCTGTGGGCTAAATTTTTAACTCAAACAGATTCATATATCCTTATGATGACACTATTAAATTATATGCCATTTTCTTAATTCCTGTGGGTAAATTAAGAAAGATAATTTGATACATCATCCTAACTAATCATATTAAATACAATAAAAATTCCTGTGGGATAAAATTTATCATATTACATATGATTAATCACAATTTAATGTCTTTTTACCATATGTGATTTAAACATCTTTCATAATTTTTTGCATAATTAAAGATGCTGTGGCTACTCTTTAATTATTTAAAAAATTAAATACATATATCACAAGACATTTATTCTTAAATTTTTGCTCATAAAATAAATTGCATTTACCTTAAGCAATAAATAAATATGAACAAAGAACCATAATTTATGTACTAATTTTCATTATGTATATATTAAAATTATACATTCAAAAATATAATTTAGCACATTATTGCACAAAATTAAATGTACTAAATTATTTAACTTAATATTGCATGCATAATTTTAAATCATAAATTATACATAATGAACACTATATGCACATAAATTTACAAAATTATATCCACACAATTACTGTATAATATTCATAACAAATACCAAAAATTATGAATTTTTCATAAATTTATTCCATAATATGAAAAAATTCCATAAATATATTAAAATTTCATAAAAATTATAAAAACTGAAAATTTTAAGAAATTTTCACCAAAACCATCATTTTATTAAATCTGGAAAAAATCAAAAAAAATTTTTTTTTATAATTTTTGGGTTTTTTTTTAATAATTTTCTGCATATCAAAAAACGACATGTCGTTTTGGTCTTTAAGACCAAAACGGCGTGTCGTTTCATTACTTGAAAGTCAGCCCTTCACTGTCCAAACGACATGTCGTTTTGGTCCTCATGGACTAAAACAACGTGTCGTTTTCTTGCTGTGAAAAACGCCCCTTCACTACTAAAAACGACGTGTTGTTTTGGCTGAGGCCAGACGACATGTCGTTTTGTGTCGTCTTCAACCTTGAACCGGGTCGTCTTGACCGGCTGACCCGAATTATGACCCGGTTTCAGACCCGGCTCGTTTTTCACCATCCGGACACCAATTTTGAGATTTCAAATTGCAGAATTCATAGAAATCTAATGTCTAAATGATTTCTAATCTTAGTTTCAATTAAGAAAAACTAAAAATCAAAACCCAAAAATCAAAAAAAAATTTCACAACCGTGACCGTGGAACACGGAAATTTTTTTTTTTTAAACAAACTCCACAGTTTGCACGCAAGGCAGAGGTAGTTACGGCTCTGATGCCAAATGTAAAACATAAAACCAATTCAAGCATGCTATAAACTGTATGCATATCAAGAATTGAAACTGAAAACGGAAGCCTGAAAAAAATATTACCTCCTGCCATTGCTGTCCAAACGGTGTGCTGTGACTGCCTGCACTTGGGATGCTTCCAAGTTCTCACAAAAACTCAATTGATGGTGTAAGATTCTTAATGGAATTTTCAGAACTTGGGGACCCAATTTTGTTTCACAAAAAAAAACTGTACGTGAAATTTTTCTGGTTTTCTCTTACCATACATTTCCTCCCATCAAGGTAATATATATAGCAAGAATATTCAGTTACCAAATTAATATGGTTTAATGAAAACATAATGTGAGACCATTTATGTAAAGCTGTTACAGAAATTAAATTGGTTTTAAAATGAAACCGTTGGCTGGCAATGTAACAGTTACAAGAACCACCTAAAAATAATTAAAAATAAGAAAAATAAAAAAAATTAAACATGGATGAAAAGAAAAAACTAATTGACATAAGGAATAAGGAAACACAAATAGAATTAGCATCCAAAATTTCTATGACAAGTTATTATAAAACAAAAATTACTACAATGCAAAAAAAAAAAATTTTTTTTGAAGGCCCAAAAATTTAATTTTTGGCGGACAAACATTACTCAAAAAACACGTATCGTTTGTCTAAATCCGAAATCGTGATGAAACCTTGAAGACCGAAAAAAAGGCCTTATTTGATCTTGGGGTGGTCCCAACGCGCCATGAAGACTTTTCCTGTCTATTAAAAAGAGAAAGAAAAGGAGAAAGAAAGAAAAAAAAAAAAAAAACCAAAGTAATTGCCAATGTAAACGGGGAGTAGTAGTTATTGCTTCAAAGGTGATATATGCGAGTTTATTATGGTTATGATGCTGTGGTACTAGAAAAATTTTTCAGTGAGTCCGGTTCTTAAGGATCGGCACTCCACCACTATTTCTCCATTGTTCCCAAAGCTTCACTTCATCATGCACTATCAAGAAAAGCAAGTCTTTCTCTTCAAGATAAAATAATAATAATAATAATAATAATAATATAATAACGGACATGGATCTTATATTAGTTCTTATCTTCTTATGATCTCAAACACGTGTTTTCTGTAGTGACATTAAATAATACATGAAAGCTCTAGTGCACTGAATTAAAAATACTGATATATATATATAAAATGTTCCTCTTTGTTTTGTGCGTTATCCCAATTGCTTCTGCTCAAAATCCACTTGCTGGATAAAAAATTTATGAAGAGCAAAAGATGATAACTTCCAGCATATTAAAAGAATAAAGCGGTAAATTAACTTCCAAAATGTTCATCTAGAAAGGGCATATGCATAGAAAAAAAGTTATATTATTCTGGAGTCTGGACAAAGTGTCCAAAAAGTCTTGAAACAAGGCCCACATTATAGATATCTTTCAGATTCACCACTAGTACTTTTCTGGGAATTTATTATTATGTAACTTTGATCATTGTTTTTTTTAGGAATACTTTGATCATTGTTCGGGTTGTGCATTAGTAGTTTAAGTTTGTTGCGAATTAGAAACCTTAATTTTATCGAAAATAAGCAAGAAAAGAACACATGAAATTTATTGTGATTCAGTCTTAACATGAGAGATGTTCATTTTTAGCTGTTGTAGAAATTTATTATGATGAAGAACAAGTTTATAGGAGAAAATTGAAAGCCACTCTCTCCTTAAGTTTTTCTCTAGCCTCTCTCAATTCTGAGTTACTTATAAACAATTCTTAGCATATCCTATTTATAACAGTGCACAAAAGAAAAGAAAAGAAAAGCTATTTTCCAAAATATAAATTGATGATTCCCTTCCCAACGGAAATTTTGACCAAGCGCCATGGCGTCCAAGTCACAAAAGAGAAGTAGTTTCCCAAAAAATAAATTGACGATTCTCTTCCCAATGGAAAATTTGACCCATCGGCTGCAAAATCCCAGCGCCATAGGATCCCTATTACCCTCTACGTGGGTTATAAATCGGAGAGTATTAGATTAGTCTCCAAACTTCTTGTTAAGTTAAAGTTTAGATTTCATTTTGAAGTACTTTGGTGACGTCAGAGTAAAATCTCAATCATGATGACAGAATTTTCGTGGAGATTAGTTTATGTTTAAGAAACTGTCACTATCAGATAGTGGGTTCATGACTTTGACAAGCTTGGTCGTGTGATTTAACTTCCGGATTTGATCACGTGTGTTCTTCTAGGATTTCCAAGTAAGACAAAACTAAAATGCCTATATAAAGTCGACCAAGAAAAGCATAATCCTTCAGTGCTCTGAAGCAATGGCAAGAAAAGAGAGTTTCCTCTCAGCAATCTTTATTGCTCTTGTAATAGTCTTAACATCTTCCTCCAAAGCTAGTCCAAATCAAGCAGAGAAGCTGAGGTTCTTCTCAAATGGGAAGCTAGTCTACCAAAGCAATCAGTTCTAGACTCTTGGGCACGCACTTCCAATTCTACCCCTCCAAGTCCATGCAAATGGTATGGAGTTATTAGCAACAAAGCGGGAAGTGTGTCTGAAATAAACCTGGCATACACAGGTTTGAGAGGTACCCTCCAAAACTTTGATTTCTCTCCATTTCCGAACCTTCTTCGTCTCGATCTCAAAGTAAATTAACTCACCGGTACCATACCAACAACCATTGGCATGGTTTCCAGTCTTGAGTCTCTGGATCTTTCCACAAATTCCCTCAATGGTTCATTTCCTCTTTCTCTTGCGAATCTCACTCAGGTTTATGAGCTTGACATCTCGCAAAATCAGATAACTGGAGTATTGGATTCCCTTTTGTTCCCTAATGGAACAAGTTTTTCCAAAACTGGCCTTATAATTCTTCAATACTTGTTGTTACAAGAAAATCTTCTTGGTGGTAGAATTCCTGAAGAGACAGGAAACTTGAAGTTCCTTGCTTTCTTCGGTCTTCGTGACAATTTTTTCCATGGTCTTATTCCACCATCTTTTGGTAATTTGAGTCACTTGACTGTTCTTTGCCTTTCTAATAGCCAATTACCTGGTCCCATCCCAGAAAAGCTGGCTACTTTGAGCAACTTATCTTACTTGAGTGTGTTCACTAATCAATTTTCCGGTATTGTGCCTATAGGATTAGGGAACTTTTCATCGTTGATTGTTCTACATTTGGCAGAGAACAACTTCACCAGACATCTACCCCACAAGTGTGCAAAGATCGAAATCTTGCCAATTTCACTACAGACACCAACAATTTCACAGGTCCAATCCCAATAAGCCTAAAAAATTGCAAATCCTTGCATAGAGTTAGGCTTGAATACAACCAGCTCACAGGATATATAGACCAAGATTTTGGTGTGTATCTAAACCTCACTTTTATTAACTTAAGTTTCAACAAATTGCAAGGTCATCTCTCATCAAACTGGGAAAAATGTTGGCACTTGACCCTGCTAAAAATTGCTGGGAATATGATAACTGGCAAAATCCCAGTTGAGATTTTTAGCCTAAACCAGCTAGTGGGGCTTGATCTTTCTTCCAATCTTTTGTGTGGTGAGATTCCGGATAATATTGGAAACCTAACCAAATTATTCCTAAGCTTGAAAGATAACAAGCTTTCTGGTCGGATTCCAGGCAAGGTAGGAAGATTATCCAACTTGGATTCCATGGACACGTCGGTGAACAAGTTAATTGGGCCAATTCCATATCAGATAGGAAATTGTTTGAAGATGTGAGATTTGAGATTAAGCACGAATCATTTGTGTGGTAGAATCCCATACCAAATAGGCAATCTAGTGGCTTTACGAGATTCACTAGATTTGAGCTTTAATTCGCCTAGTGGCAACATACCATCTTATCTTGGGACGCTTAGAAACTTACAAAACTTGAACCTTTCCCACAATGATCTCACTGGTTCAATTCCTCCTTCCTTTAGCATCTTCGTGAGCTTATCAGATATCAACCTTTCATACAACCGTTTGGAGGGTCCTGTTCCTGATATCAAAATCTTTCATTCATCTCAAGTACCAGAGGCGCTCAGTAACAACAAACATCTCTGTGGGAAGATGAAAGGTTTAGCTCCATGCAATGCCACAGTCAAGAAAGGCAAACTTATTGTAATTATTGTTGTTGCTTCTTTGGTAAGTGCAACATTGATTTCTTTGAATTTTTTTTGGATTTTGGTGTTTCTTTGGAAAAAGAAATCAACCACGGTGTTGAAACCCGAGTGTTCAATATTGGATGGAGAAAATCCATTTTCGATATGCTATTTTGATGGTAAAATTGTGTACAAAGACATAGTTGAAGCAACAAACAACTTTGACAACGAGAATTGCATTGGCCTGGGACTCTGAACTTCAGGCTCATGTCTCAGATTTCGGTACTGCAAAGTTTCTAAATCCAGATTCCTCTAACTGGACTACAGTTGGAGGAACTTTTGGATACCTTGCTCCAGGTAACTGAGTATATTTATGCATGTTGACATAAATATTCTGCGTTATTCTCTCTCTATATACATAGTTCCTATTCAATCTAGCTTGCAACTTTATTTTTTGTTCTATTAGACAATTATGCTAAATCTTTTTTTTTTTTTTCTATGTTACAGAGTTGGCATAGAATATGACAGTGACCGAGAAATGTGACGTTTATAGATTTGGAGTTTTGGCACTTGAAGTCCTGATGGGAAAACACCCGGGGGAACTCATTTCCTCTCTGAATTCAAGTTCCGCTCAAAGCATTCACTATGAGGATGTGTTGGATCCTCGGATCTTATGCCCTACAGGCCAAAAAACTGCTGATAAATTATCATTGGTTTTGAACGTAGCTCTTTCTTGTTTGGCTTCAAATCCAGAATCTCGTCCTACCATGCGACATGTCGCTAAGCAATTAGAAAATGCAGGTTCATCATACTGAAAACTTGAAATCTTTATCCTTCTTCTGTCTTCTTCGATCTCCTTGTTTACTGCGTGCACTCATGTAGACGTTATGAATAGTAATTTAAGAACATAACAGTTAAAGGTTCACATTACTGAAATTGTTTGGTTCTTTTAAAGGTTCCACATTATTCACATTATATATTGTTAGTTCTCTTCTGTATATAATGAAACTTTAGAGGTGATACGCACATTTTATACGAGACTACTTTTTTTTTTTTTTTACTTTTTATACGATCAGTATAGCTTTGGCATTTCGGCAGAACTTGAAGTTCTTATCGAGCTTGTGCTTCACCATACGTTAGTGCATCATCACAACTGTGATAATTTTTTGAGCTAAGGGCAAATATCGGGCAACTTTAAGAATCAATGCAAATTCGAGCTCAGTCTGAAATTCCTCCATTTTTTAAGATTTGACACCTTAGGCAAGTAGGCAACCGATAATTTTTTGAATTGACACTACACGTTAGTGCATCATTACACGTGTGATAATTTTTTGAGCGAGGAGCCAACGTTGGGCCACTAGGAGAATCGATTCAAATTCAAACTCAGGCAACCGAACTACTTCGAGCCATTGGAAATGCATAGGCATGTGGCGTTGTTGAAGGTTTGGGCAACGGTCAAACAGCACCATCTTATTCTTGATGTCGTCAGTATTGTTCGGAAAATGTTGCATAATCCTATTCTTACTTTAAACCAGCTACTCTTTTTAAATTGACATGTGTCTGTGGCCTATTTAATTAATTTATTTTTTCAGAGCTTGAATGAAAAGTGTGTAAACGTATGAAAAATAGACAAATTAAGTGGGGTTAAAATAGTGATATCGTGAAGGCGTTAGTTTTGGAGCTGTATTGTTGTTATGCTCCAGAGAAGAAGTCATCCTACATGCTTAGAGCTCTCAGTGGGAAGAGTATGAACGAGCATATATTAGGTGTATTTTCTTATAAATGGATGTTTATTCTTATTTTTGTTTTGTTATTTTAGTTTTTATTTTTGTTTATTTTTCTTATGTTTTTAGTTTTGTAAGAACTTTTTTTCTTTTGTTTTTGATAAAGTTTTTGCTTTTTAAAAAAAGGTTAGGCATCCTTTTGAAGTCCAATTATCAGGTTATCATTTTTACACGTAAAATTAGCTTAAAATTTTTACAGAAATGATATATATATTTATATATATTTTCAAACACTAATTTTCTAAGAGTGGTATCCCTTTAATTCATCCTGCATTACAAAGCACAAGACAATCATGCTCTATCTTTGTCATACCTGGGCGCTAGCACAAGAATTTTTATTTAATTGATTTTTTCTTTTTTCTTTTTATATATCAAGAGATAAAATGTGCCATGGCAAGACATTTTAAATAAAAGGGAATTTATTTTACTGTCTAACAAATGGTGAAGCAATTTCTTAAGCAGTAAAACAAACAAGACATACGAGTGCGGATAAGCCTTAGCAGCAATTTGTATAGGGGGACCACCGCCTGATCAATAATGCAACGCAAGACTCTTTCACAATGGTGCGCAAATAAAGCTTTGGCTCATAGGTGCGATATCATTTCCAATAATGCAATGCAAGACCTCTTTCAAAATGGTGCATATAAACCGTAGCTTATTGGTACACTTCCATGGTCACTAATGCAATGCGAGGCTCTGTTTACGACAAAAAAAAAAAAAAAAGGTGGAAACGTCAAAAGGGGAATGTTATCTACAGAAAATCATGATTACCAGACCAAAGCCACTAATGAAGTGTCCAAAAGTGGACAGTCGTATCGAAGCGTTTTTTAAAATACTCTTTTTAATGAAAAAGGTTGATACTAAAATTGAATTTTCGCATTTTTTTAGCTGTTAATTGTATTTCAAATCAAGGAAATACACACACTAATACCGACTCAAATGACTTCGTTATAGTACAAGAAAGCTTAATCCCGATCACAAATTGGTCTCATTAGTAAGTTTTAATGAAACACTCAAAGGCATCGAAAATACACCAAGTTCCAACAACAGGAAATTAAAAAGGTGCAACAATAATTGATCACCTATTTGGCTTTTTCAACAAGAATTTAATTACATAAAAAATACCGAATATTATTTGCGGCTTAAAATTCATTGTCTTTTATCTTAATTTTTCTAACAATCATCAGTTGGAACATGTTGTGAGAGTATATGTACTATTTTGACATATAAATTTATGATTCGTTAAAAATTATTAATAATGGCAATCTAATAATTTCAAGAGAAATCAATTAGGCAATCTCAAATCACCTATATAAACTACACGTAGATATGGTGTTGGATCTATACTTAGACATGGCTAGTAAGAACTTCTCCTTTGCGAGTAAGATTCTCTTCATAACTTTAATTCTTCTGCTAGGCCTAGCCACTGCAATTATGGCTTCAAATCCAGGCAACGCTTTCACAAGTAAGCATATATTATATAATATTATATTATATCATATGCTTCAGTTTTACCATTGATAATTGTTTTCTTCCATTTAATGACAAAATAACGCAACATTTCTCTCGAACTTGCAGATGATCTAAAACATGTGACAATTAATGATTGTCAAAGGGGTGGCAACCGGGAACTTGAAGCTTGTTATTGGCCTAAGAACCCTACTAAAACTTAAAGTGAATACTTGATATTATAGTTATGCTATCTATCACTCCGCATATATAAGAGTGTAATTTATATATATGTCCCATAAGTTAACTACATGTACAATAGCTGTGTGTTAAGTATAATTATCGTTTTTCCTCTTTTGGCTGCTATAAGTTACAGTAATTGTAGGTCTTTTGTACTATACATAGCATATGCAGTATGAAGACTCTTTTTTATTAATCACTCAGTTCGATATATGCTAAGATAAAGCTCCTACCTAGTTTCTTGTTCACAATGATATTGCAGAGTTCCTGCATGTTATTTATGCATCTCGTCATCAAGAATCTTGCTTTGATCTTGGTCATGTGGTGTTCTTTGCCTGGTCTATGTTGGAAAAAGAGCATTATTATTCTAACCCACACGATGATGGCCCATTTCTCTTACAACATGAGGTAGACCCTATCAGTTGGGACCACGTGGGGCCTACTATTTGTGAGAAGCAAGGCTACAACCTTATTCTAAAAGGTCCAGAGCTTTATAAAAGCTGCTTTGGTTTTCCATGTCCAAAAACTTTTTGCAAGTATTTGGATGATTTGTTAGAAGAGTTTTGGCCTTCAGGAAGGCTTCCACTTAAAGCTAGAAATTATGGCTTATAAAAAAAAATTCTAAAACAGACTTTAAAACTTATATTGGAGTTTTGCTAAGGCATTATAAGCATCATTATAACATTTTTATTGCTTATCAAGAAATTCAAAAATCATTTGATCGATTTTTTTTTGAAGGTAATCATTTGATCGACTTTAGTTAAAAATATAATTCCAAACATATACAGAAAAGCCAAATCTTTTATTTCTCTTCTTCAATTAATCAAAAGTACAAGCAAGGGCTCTACCAAAGAGACCCTGAATCGACTTTTTGATCAAGGAAAAAAAAATCGTCTTTAGAAGACTAGTTTTGCACCGCATGTATAATTATAGAAAGTATTTGATAACATAGTTGGAACTATAAGTTGACACCAAAATATTATAGTATATGGGAGCTTTACACTGTAGCAAACATTTGTTTTTCACTACAGCATTTGAGAGCTTACACTATAGCAGTTAGAACTTATTAGTTCCAAATAGTTCACAAAATGAAGCCATAAACGCTTGCAGTTTTATTCCAAGTGCGCCAGATTTTCAACCATATATGTGCTTCTAATATGTTTTCCCATGAACGCCTTATAAGCTCTTGATAAGGCATCACAGGGTTGTTAGGAATTTTTCTAGATACGCCAAATGTCAAATATTCAAATAATTCACTTTTCGAATCTGATAGTAAAAGAAGGTGTTTTATATAGAACTAAAATTATTTGACGGACAACACTAATTTTAATTATGCTAGTAACTAAGGTAATTAAAGTTATTATTAATTCAGTGTCCGTAATCAAAATAATGGTTTGTAGTCCTTTTTTTAGTGATAATATATACAGAAGAATCATTTAATCATAAATTTGTTTGGATTTTTGTTTGGGTTTTGGGGTTAAAATTATGAGTTTTCATTTTTTTTATAAATATAAAACATTTTTTAGCTACAATTACAGAGTGACTTTGATTGATTTAGGAATCTTATTGTTAGAGAAATGATATCCCATCAAAATCTAAAACAAACGCACAATATAATTAATTTAGAAAATGATTTCTCTTACCGGAGAGAAAAAAAAAAAAAACCATTCATTTCTTCTTCTTCTTCTTCTTCTTTTTTTGAGAGAAATATTTATTTCTTCTCAAGGAAACTAGTTTAGCCTTTTCACAATAAAATTTAATAAAAATGGATTAAGGGGATAAAACTGCGTTCTGCAAATTGTGGAGATATCAAAATTTGAGAACAGAGGGTAGAAGTGAAATTTAACTTAAATTGAAGGGATACATTTGTTAGGATTAAAGTCCTAATCCTAATTACCAAAAGCGATAATAATTGGCACTTGCCGCTGCTGCAGATTTCCACTATGATGAAACTGAAGATTACAAAGAGAATTATAAGATTAGGGCCTTGTGAATTTTTCTATCTCGCTATCTCTCTCAATTGCTCTCCCAAAAACAGCTGCCCAATATAAGCAAAATTAGGGCAACCAACAATACAGGTGTAAAAAACCCAAAATACCCTTATGTAAAATAAACTAACATACTGCAATGCCCAGGAGGGGGGTTTACTTTATTACCCCCTTCCAACCCTACGTCGACCTTACCGCAAAGGTTGATCAATGTACAAACTCTAAGTTGGGACAATTTACGTCAAGGTAATGATTGGGCTCTACACATACTAACAATCTCCCACTTGGAGACTAATTCACCATCAATTGTCCTCACTGCAGCGGCTGCGACTCCTTAATCCTTAGCAAAGAAGTCCAACTGAAGTTGTTCACAACTCTAGTTTCTCAATTGTCACAATCTTTGTCAATATATCAGCTGGATTGCGACTTCCCTCTATCTTCTCAAGCGCCAAGATTCCATCCTCCAAAGCTAATCTTATAAGGTGATATCGAACCTGTACATGCTTTGTCCTAGCATGATAAACAAGATTTTTTGCCAAATGAATGGCACTCATACTGTCACAATACAACACACTTCGTTCATACTTGTGACCTAACTCTTCCAAGAAAGACTGCAACCACATCATCTCCTTACTAGCCTCTGTAACTGCAACATACTCTGCCTCAATAGTAGAAAGTGCAACTATCTTCTGCAACTTTGAAACCCAACTAACTGCTATACCACCTAGAGTATAGACAAATCTGGTAGTACTTTTTCTGCCGTCTATATCACCAGCCATGTCAGCATCAACATATCCCTGCAAGCCAAAATCTAACTTTCTAAAGCATAAAGCCAAATCTACAGTATATTTTAAATACCTGAGAATCTATTTCACTGCCTCCCAGTGTTGTTTTCCTTGATTGCTCATATATCCACTCACAACTCCCAATGCATGTGCTATGTCTGGTGTGATTTATACCATTGCAAACATAAGACAACCAATGGCAGAGGCATAGGGTACCTTGTCCATGTAGGCTCGCTCCTCCTCAGACGAAGGTGACTGATTCTTAGATAGACGAAAATGACCAGCCAAAGGGGTGCTTATAGACTTTGCTCCATCCATGTTGAATCTGCTAAGCACTTTCTTCACATATTCTTCATGTGATAGCTTTAGGACCTCCCCGTCTTTAGTAATTCTAATTCCAAGGATTTGTTTTGCAGAACCCAAATTCTTCATCGCAAACTCCTCTGACATTTTCTTTTTCAGCTTGTCAATCTCCTTTATATTAACACCAACAATCAACATATCATCAACATATAGCAGTAAAATAATGTAAGATCCATCAAACCTTTTGATGTAACAACAGTGATCTGCCTAGCATCTCAAAAAACCATTACTACTCATGAAACTATCAAACCTTTTATACCATTGTCTAGGAGCCTGTTTTAACCTATACAAACTCTTTTGAAGCTTACACACTATTTTCTCCTTTCCCGAAACTTCAAAACCCTATGGTTGTTGCATGTAAATCTCTTCCTCCAAATCACCATAAAGAAAAGCTATTTTTACATCCATCTACTAAAGATGTAGATCTTCCTTTGCCACTAACCCAAGAATCATTTTGATTGTGGTCAATTTAACCACTAGAGAGAAAATTTCAGTGTAATCAATTCCTTTGCTAAAAGCCTTTTACCACCAATCTTGCTTTAGCGCTTGCTACCGTCATGGTCTTTTTTTATCCGGTAAACCTATTTATTCTGCAATGCCTTCTTTCCCTGTGGTAGCTCTGCTTACTTCCATGTATGATTAGACATCAAGGAATCTATCTCATCCTACATGGCTAACTCCCACGTGATTGATTCATTAACCTGCATTCCCTTTTCATAACTCTTTGGTTCACCTCTATCAGTCAACAAAATATAATTAAGTAATGGAGAGAATCTCTATGGTGGCCTAATTGTTCTAGAGGATCTTCTCAAATCTGGCACTAAAGTAGCTTCTGTGGCTACATTCTCTTGGTCTCCTGGGGGTATACTTTCTTCATTTCCTGGAGCATCTTGTTACAAATCATTCACTGGAAAGTCTTTAAAGTAAACTACCTTGGGCTTTTTTACTTCAAAATCTTCATTTTGTGAACCTTTACCCAGCCTGTCTTTGTACAGCACCTGCTCATTGAAAATTACATCCCTACTCTTGATAATCTTCTAATTTTGGTCATCCTAGAAATGATAGCCAAACTTGGTATCGCCATAGCAAATAAAGAAACATTTCTTAGATTTCGGATCAAGTTTACTTCTAGCAGAAGCAGCAATATGAACATAAGAGAGGCAACCAAACACTTTCAAGAAAGAAAAGTAAACCTTTTTGCCGCTCCAAACCTCCTCTAGTATTTTATAGTTTAAAGTAGGGCTGTACAAAAACCGCCCCGCACCCGCCAACCGCCCGCGTCCGCGCCCGCCCATCTAAAAAAAAGCGGGTTTACTTTAGCAACCCACTGGTGGGCGGGTTGAACCCGCCCACCAATATATTCGGTGGGCGGGTTTGGTTTTAAGTTTTTGAGGACGGGTTCAACCCGCACCCGCCCGCCTATATATTTTTTTAAAAAAACTTATCATGTATTTGATTTTGTTCTTATTTTAGAGATGATTGAACAATCCAACACTTCAAGCATGGGCTCGGCTGCCTCTTGACATATTAGAAATTTGAAATTCTTCTATTATTTTGTGAAGTGATCAAAATTCTAAATTAGTAGAGAAAGCCCTAAAAGAAAAAAAAACACTTGACTTTGTTCATCATTTCATTTGTAGTATTCTATTATTTTCGAACCAAGTGAATAGGCTTTAATTTTTACAGACTCTTGATTTTATTTATCACTTTATATAGAGTTGATGTTTCTTGTTGCAATGAATGATTATATTTCTTAATTTGTACTTTTGAATATGGTCACTGTCTTTAAGCATCAAACTTGTCGGGAATGCTTTATGTATTATCATATTATATTTTCTACAAATTTTCTTCACTTTTTAAAAAAAAGTCCAAAAAATTACATTGGGCAGTAGCATAGGTCTAAACCGCCTCAACCCGTCCACATCCGCCCGCAACCACCCAAAACCAAACCAAAACCGCTCGCCATGAGGTGGGCGGTTTGCGGGTTAGTTAATCGTCAACCCGCCATCCAAAAAAACCACACCGCACCCGTCCAAAAATCATCAAACCGCCCACCGTTCACCCCTAGTTTAAAGGCACTAAGGGACCCCTGTTAATCAAATAAGTTGTCGTGTTAATTGCATTTGCTCAAAATGCCTTAGGCAATCCTGCATGAATTCTCATGCTCCTTACACGCTCATTTAGAGTCATGTTCATCCATTCTTGACACAATACTGTTTGAAGTCATCACCAATATATTCACCCCCATTACCATATATCAAACACTTTACCTTTAAGTTTGCCTCATTCTCAACCATGGCTCTTTACCTTTTAAAAGCATCAAACACATCAGATTTATTTTTCATAAAATAAACCCATACCTCCTGGTTGAGTCATTAGTGAATGTCATATAATAGTTAGATCCTCCAAGAGAGCTAATAATAAAAGGCCCCCACACATCAGTATGCGCCAACTCTAACTTTTCTTCCTTTAGGTCTCTACCTGCTTTGGAGAAGCTAACCTTTGTCTACTTTCCAAGAACACATCTCTTACATAAATGGTGCTCAACAGATTTCAGCTCTGGTAATTTACTGTCTGACACAAGCATCTTCATCCCTTTCTCACTCACATGCCCAAGTCTACAATGTTATAAATTTGACTTGGCACAGCTATTAGCAACAACAATCATATCTCTATAATTGGAAGTCATATAAAAGGTTCCAATTTTATTACCACTTGCAACAACCATGGCACCTTTTGTAACCTTTCATGCACCACCACAGAAGGAAACATTATGTCCATCATCAAGTTGTCCTAACAAAATTAAATTTCACATCAACTTTGGTACATGTCTCACCTTTTGTATTTTCCACACTGCCCCGTTTGACATCTTCAAACAAATGTCTCTAATACCCATAATATCTAGGGTTTCTCCATCAGCTAGGTATACCTTTTTGTGATTCCCAGTAACATAGTTTTCCATAATTTCACGATGAGCAGTGGTGTGAAAGGACGCCCCTGAGTCTAAAACCCAAGAATCGACAGGACTATCAACAAATAAAAGTAACGCATCCTGAATCTCCTTAGTGACAATTTTTGCCACGACACCCTTGTTTTCATCCTTCTTCTTTGGTGCCCTACAATCCTTCTTTAGATGGTCTTGTTTCCTACAGTTCCAACACTCCATATTTCTCCTAGATTTGGAATAATTTCTACCATTCCTCGACTTCGATCTACCTCTATTCTGGTTAGAATTTTTGTTATTCCCTCTGCCTCTACCTTCAACATTTAGGGCAGAATTTGATGTTGTTGCTTTACCAGAATCAATTCTGCAAACCTCCTCTACAAGGATTCGATCTCTGACATCATTAAAATTCAGTTTCGCACTGCCTATAGAATTATTAACCGCAACCCACATTGGTTTCTGACTTTTTAGTAGAGACGCCAAGAGTATTAGGGCACGCACCTCATCATCAAAATCAATCTCAACAGAAGATAATTGATTGACGATCGTGTTGAACTTGTTTAGATGCGTTGCCACCAAAGCCCATTATACCATCTTCAAGTGAAAAAGTTTCTTCGTAAGAAATACTTTATTATTCACAGAAGGCTTCTCGTACATATCTGACAGAACCTTCATCAAACCCACAGTGCCAGCCGAATAACTCCCAATACCTATTTATCAAGGAGTTTCCAATCACCGTCTGACATTCATTCTGGTTTGTTCCCCTTAAGTGGTAGATGCAGCTTCTTATCTACAGATAGTCCTCAACCTGTAATCTCTAAAGTAAAATTGTTACCATCAAATTTCCCGATTCCATGTGCCGAACCTTCTTTGCTAGCCATCGCTT
This sequence comes from Artocarpus heterophyllus, assembly GCA_025403435.1. Taxonomy (NCBI): domain Eukaryota; kingdom Viridiplantae; phylum Streptophyta; class Magnoliopsida; order Rosales; family Moraceae; genus Artocarpus; species Artocarpus heterophyllus. The sequence continues at coordinate 5,321,381 of CM046354.1, forward strand.
TCAAATTCAACCTCGCTCTGATACCAGTTGTTAGGATTAAAGCCCTAATCATAATTACTGAAAGCGATAATAACTGACAGAAAATAAAACACAAAGAACACACACAGTTTTTATAGTGGTTCACTCTCAATATGAGAGTTACGTCTACTTGCCGCCATTGTAGATTTTCACTATGATGAAACTAAAGATTACAAAGAGAATTACAAGATCATGCCTTTGCGAATTTTTCTATCTCGCTATCTCTCTTAATCGCTTTCCCAAAAATGACTGCCCAATATAAGCAAAATTAGGGCAGCCAACAATACGTGTAAAAAACCCAAAATACCCTTATGTAAAATAAACTTACATATAAAATTTTCACCTAGGGAGCTTCGGCCCCTGCAACCCCTAGAAGGGTGGTTTACTACCCCCTTCCAATCCCTATGTAGACCTTAACGCGAAGGTCGATCTACATACAAACTCTACGTAGGGGCAATCTACGTCAGGGTAATAATTAGGCTACACACATACTAACAACATTATTATTATTATTATTATTATCATCATCATCATCATCATCATCATCATCATTATTATATATTCCCTTTTATATATGAACTAACGAGGGGGAAAAAACCTTTACACGACAAACATTGTAGTATTTTAGTCCTGAACGACAGGTCATATTTAGGGTCTGTTTGTTTTGAGAATTTTTTGAATTCTTTGGACTTAAATTTAAATTAAAATATTAAGAATCCTTTAGATATGTGTTTGTTTTCCTCAAAATCCGAATGCTTTGAGTATCTAGGATCCAAGTTTTCAGAGTTTTGACTCCCCTTAAACTTTTGATATTCAGATATCTATGCTATAATAAAAACTAAAATTCTCTCTCCTATATTTGAGAAAAAAAATCATAACTCCTTCATTTATTATCCAATTGAGATATTTTTTTTTCATTGTGTTCCTAGTGAAGAGATGAATAAATTAAAATCCATATTGCATATTTTTTAGGATCATTAACATTAAGATTTTATTAAATTTATTGATAAATCAAAACTATTCTCACCACCTTTCCAAACATAAATTCCATTTTTATTACATAGTCAGATTAAAACTTAAATAGATATCCAAATGTCAATTCGGATAATAATTCAAATCATTAACTCAAATCTTAATTCAAATCACACTAACTCGAACCAAATCACTAATTTGAATCTATTTACCAAACAAACCCTTAAACTAGAAACGACATGTCGTTTAATTAAACAACCAAAATTATAAATGCGAACTTATGTTGTCGTTTGTATTAAAGCACTGGTAAAGGCGCAATGGTATGTCGTTTTGTAACAGCAAAATAAAGAGTAATATCAGTTTATCATAATGCAAATACACAAGAGACATTACACGTCAACCTACCAAAATGAGTGAGAAACTTTGCAAAGAAAGACGACCCCACGTTTTCTGATGAGCAATATGTTCTACCAATGATGAAACATATAACAGAAGGAAAAAAAAAAATTCCACTGTAGAATAGCCTTTTTCAATTTATCTGTAACTCTTTCACGGAGTTTTGAGAGCAGCGGATAAAATATAGACAAAATGAATTCAAATTGAGGCATTAATTTTCAAATGGAAAACCATATCAAAAGCAATATTATTCCTTTCTGCCCTTCTTTGGCTGTATTGCCACTTCTTATTACAAAATGGTAACCAACTTTTCATGACGAAAAAAAAAAAAAAAAAAAAAAAAACTCCACGTCTCACATAGAAAGTACTAAATCAGTAAATTATACTAAGTATGCAGTTTTAGTCATCGGCAAAAGCTTGCATTTCGAGTAACTTGGACACTCTTCCCATAGTGGGACGTGACTGTGGATTGGCTTTTATACATGAGATGGCTAGGTTCATTACCAAACCCAATTCATCACAAACATTTTGACATGTTGGAGGTGAGAGGCGATGGTCCAGTACATCCTTGTAATGGATGGTTTTAACTCCATCCTCTGTTTGCAAACAGGAAATGAGTTCCCCTGGGTGCTTCCCCATTAGAACTTCAAGTGCCAAAACCCCAAAGCTATACACATCACATTTTTCAGTCACCGTCGGATTATAAGCAAGCTCTGCCAAAAAAAAAAGTTTTTTTCCAATTTTGTCAAAATTAGCTTGAATTGAATGTGGCAGATAGAAAATAATTTGTGCAAGGTATAAAGAAAATGTAAAAAAGTGAAGAATTGCAATAAGTTTAAATTAAACATTACGTACCTGGAGCGACATAACCAAAAGTCCCTGCAACTGAAGTCCAGTTAGAAGAATCCGGGTTCAAAAATTTTGCAGTGCCAAAATCCGAAACATGAGCCACAAGTCCAGAGTCCAGCAAGATGTTTTTGCTTGATATGTCACGGTGGATTATCGGTGGAACGCAATCGTGATGCAAGTAACAAAAAGCGTTGGCAGTGCCCTTCACAATCTGAATCCTCTTCTCCCAATCTAGCTCCTTTGCAGCATTATCATTTCTTAGGAAATCTGCTAGACTCCCTCTTTCAATAAACTCGTAAACCAAAAATATGTGTGTTCCTTGAAAACAGAAACCGAAGAGTTTCACAATGTTTCTGTGCTTGATTTCTGTCAAAGTCTTTACCTCATTCCCAAAGCTTTTGACGATCTCAGTATGTAAATTGTCCATTGACTGAAAATTCAGTTTCTTTACTGCAAACACTTGATCAGAACCTGGTATTTTTGCTTTATACACCTTGGCAGATCCCCCAACCCCTATACAATTCTTGTCGTCAAAGTTCTCTGTAGCTTCAAGTATGTCTTTATACATAACTTTCCCATCAAAGTGCCATATTGAGAATGGATTTTCTCCGTTAGAGGCATGCGTAGCTTCCAACAGATTATTTGATTTCTTTTTCTTAAAAAATACAAAAATCCCAACAAATGACAAGGAAATTAAAATGGCACTGACCAAAGAAGCAACAACAATGAGTACTACTGGTTTTCTGTCTTTGCTTCTCCCACTATTATTTGTTGACGTGACATTGCAAGGAGGCAGACTCTTGATCTTCCCACATAGAGCTCTATTGTGGCTGAGATCCGCCGATTGAGCTGAATGAAGGATCTTGATATCAGGAACAGGACCCTCCAATTTGTTGTATGAAAGGTTGATATCTAATGAGCTCCACATGCCGCCGAGGGAAAGTGGGATTGAACCAGTGAGATTGTTGTGGGATAAGTTTAGGCTTTGTAAGTCTGTAAGCTTTCCAAAATCAGATGGTATGTTATCCCTAAGAAAATTATAACTCAAATCCAGCGAAACTTGTAGAGCCACTAGATTACCTATCTGAAATGGGATTCTACCACTCAACTGGTTCTTGCTTAATCTCAAATCTATCATCTTGGAGCAGTCTCCTATCTGATATGGAATTGACCCATTTAGCAAGTTCCCTGAGAGGTCCAAGGTATCCAAGTTGGATAATTTTCCTATCCCCGCTGGAATTGTTCCTGAAAGCTGGTTATCGTTTAGCCTCAACAAGGACAAATTTGGCAAGTCTCCAACACTTGTTGGTATCTCACCAAACAAACGATTGGAAGAAAGATCGAGCTTCACTAGTTGGTTCAGATGAAAAATCTTGTCTGGTATCTTGCCACTAACCATATTCCCCGCTATATTTAGTAGGGTCAAGTTGTGACACTCTCCCCAGTTTGAGGAGAGCTGGCCTTGCAAGTTGTTGAAACTCAAGTCAATGTAAGTAAGGCTTGGATACACACCGAAATCTTGGTCTACATAACCTGTGAGTTGGTTATGTTCAAGCCTAACTCTGTACAAGGATTTGCAATTTTTTAGGCTTATTGGGATTGGTCCTGCGAAATTGTTGGAGTCCGCTGTGAACTTGACAAGCTTTCCACCTCTACACACTTGTGGAGGCAAATGGCCGGTGAAATGGTTCATTGCCAAATGCAGAACAATCAATGATGAATGATTTCCTAATTCCATAGGTACAACACCGGATAATTTGTTGATGAACAAATACAAATCGGACAATTTTCTCAAGGTGGCCAATTCTTTTGGAATTGAACCGGACAGTGAATTGTTGAAAAGGCGAAGAATTCTCAAGTCACTCAAGTTACCGAAAGACTGAGGAATGGGACCATGGAAAAAGTTCTGGCCAAGACACAAGAACTGGAGAAATTTCAAGTTTCCTATTTCTTTGGGAATTCTTCCTCCAAGACGATTTTTTTCCAACAACAAATTTATGAGACTTTTAAGACCAGTTTTGGATGAACTTGTTCCATCAGGGAAGAGTCGGCGGTCCAATATTCCAGTTATCTGGTTTCGAGATATGTCAAGCTCGGTAACTTGAGAGAGATTAGAAAGAGAAAGAGGAAGTGAACCGTTGAGATAGTTTGTGGAAAGATCGAGGAATGTGAGTTTGGAGGCCATGCCAATATTGGTTGGTATGGTGCCAGTGAGTTGATTTACTGTGAGATCAAGACGAAGAAGGTTCGGAAAGGAAGAGAAATCAAGGTTTTGGAGTGTACCTCTTAAACCTGTGTGTGTCAGGTTTATTTCAGCCACACTTCCCGCTCTGTTGCAAGTAATTCCGTACCATTTGCATGGACTCGGAGGGGTAGAATTGGTATTGCGTACCCAAGAGTGTAGAACTGATTGCTTTGGGAGACTAGCTTTCCATTTGAGAAGAGCCGCGGCTTCGCTGCTTGATGTTGGACTACCTTTGATGGAAACAACCAAAACTATTACATAAGCAACAAAGTTTGGTAATGAGAAACTCTCTTTGTCTGCCATACTTGAGTGCTTGCTTGATGATCTCCTTTTATAAGAAATTTTCCCTCGTCTGTTTTCAGTAATCCTGTCAGAAAAGGGTCATACTTTTTTTTTTTTCTTTTCTCCTTTTTGAACTTATTTTGAAGTTGACGCTTAATTACTTTGGTTACATTGGATTTACTTCGAATTAATTAACCCACTATCCAAAGTCGACGATCTTTCACCTTTAAGTTGTGATTAGTTTCACTCGAGATGTCATCATTCTTATAGGCTGCTGTTTGAAAAAACAGTTACAACTAATAAATTTAATAAAATTGTAGCATGTGAAAACTTTTTATTATGTGAGAATTTTATGCTGTCTACGGTTGTAACTAATGGTTAAGATCGTTTTTCTAAACGGGCCCGTAAATTTCCTGTCAATACTTCTACCAAATGAAAAATATTTTTTTTAGGTGCAAAGGACTTCCCAGGTCAAAGACCAATAGTTAAACTACTAATTTACTATACGAAAAACAAAATAGGAGCTAAACTTTCTTTATATAGCACGTAAAAGTAGCGAGACCAAAACTATTTTTGTTGAACTCATTTCTTTGGCTTGTTTTAAGGGGTGTCAATTTGGTCATGTTTGTTCATTTAGTGATAAGGCTGCTCAAATGTGTGTTGTCATAATTGATATAAGCAGTTAAATGTTCATTTATTTATTTAATCTACTTATCTATTTTTTATTTTGTTAAATTAGTCTATAAATATTTTTTTAATTTTATTTTAAGTAAATTTATTCAAATTAATATTTTAAAAATTATTTGAATATATTTTCTATAATTTTTAAATAAAAAATAATAAACCAAGTCAATTATGTGTTAATCATGTCATCGAGTTTGGTCGATCGTTCAAGTCATGGTCTCATGTCGCACCCAAATTGCCACCATAGTTTATCATCCTTAGAAAATATACTTTATCTTTCCCAGTGGACCATATAATTTTATTTTTGTGTCGTCGATAAGTTCTGCTGTTCATATTTTGGTCGTCCTTTACGGTGCATTTTGATGCTTCTTATCTTTTTTTTCCCCACTCCCTTTTCAACTCTTTCATTTTCTTTTTTCTTTTTGTTTTCAATACCTTTTATTATGTTTCTTTTTTGTTTTTTTCGACTCTTCCATTGCTTTCTTTTGTTTACCATTATTAATCCTAAATTCTAATCCTAAAATTTGTTCTTAAATATATAAAAGAGTAATTATGTGGCTATTGTCAATTTTATGGTAATTGATCAAGACAATAAGTTTTTGGTGCTTTATTCTTTCTTTTTCCTTTCATTTTAAATTTTTACTCCTTTATTTACGGGTCTTTCTCCGGTATGAACTCTTGCTCACCGGTAGTGTATTTGGATATGGTCAACATCACATTTATGGTATAATTTGACGGTTGAAAAAAGAGTGTCCTAGCTAGGTGTTTTTTTTTATTAGGTCCTGCCAGTGAAATTCCTTTTTTATTAAAAAAATGTTATCTCATAATTTATGTTCATCATATGATAGTCCAAAACGGTAAGTTCTAGGTGCTTTACATTTTTTTGTTTTCTTTTTTTTTTTTAAGTGTCAATTCCTTTATTTTTTTATTTTGTTCTTTTATAATATTTAGAATGTTTTATGTATTCTATGATTCAATGCATTTTTTGACTTAACCTACTATTAATGTATACTTCTTTAACTAAGTGCAAGGAATCTAAACTCCACACCTTATGGTCAAATCAGGCGTGGAATTACTGCTAGGCCATGGTTGCCATCGCTCAAATCTCTAAGTAAAATTCTTCTTTTTTTTAACATATTATTAATCATATTATACGTTATAAAACATTCAATCACAAGTCAATAGGTGTATTGCACGTAATTAAACTAGTAAAATTAAAAGTCGTACTAACAGTTTGTTTGGCATTATTTGGCAGTTGCATGATACATTATAATCGAAGTGCAAGGGTCATCATACGATTAAGACACGCGGATTTCGCATGGCACAGAACAACAGAGATCTTATGTGAGACGAACACAATTTTTTTCCCATAAGGGACAATTTTTTTTTTTCTCCTAACCATTACTAAGGACTGTTTGGGAGAAATTCATAGGCTCGCAGTTGATTGGGGTCTGAATTCCTACAACCTATTAGTATTCTTTATTTTCGCTTTTGTTTGGCAGTGCACTTTAACATTTTTTTTAATAACGTTTGGATACAACAAAATTGTTGTGCGAAAGCAATTTTATTCTCAAAAAGTCCCGGTCAACCGAAAAAGATTCCAGGAACTGTCGCTATAACATGTACCAACACTTGCCCCTTTTTTCAATCCTCAGTAAGACTCAAATACTCATAAAATTGTAGGCTAGTTTAATATTTAATGTATTTTTTAAACTAAAATGTTAAGAAATTTGGAATTTAATTTTATACCATTTGAATAATTACCTTATGCTTTGACGAAAACAAAAAAAAACAAAAAAACAAAAAAAAACGTTTTGCAGCAGGAAAAAGCGCTGGAGCACAAGGAAAACGCGCTGCCCTGTTGGGGGGCATAGAGCGTGTGTTGGGGCACCCAAAAGGGGCATGACCCGGTGCGATTTGAAGGAAAACCCATGGAAGAGCACAAAAGGGTGCGGCAGCGCTAGCTGAAAAGTGCAACCTTGCGCGTCGTGGCTAGTCACGGGAAAGAGCTGTTTTTGGCAGTTTTTTGTTTCTTCTTTTTTGTAAACCTATAAATAAGATATTGTAGGGCTTATTTTGTGAAATTTAGAAACTATACTGTGAGAGAAACTAGAGAGAAAAATATAAAAAAAGAGGGTATGTAATTTTCTCTTGTAAACTTTATCATCATTATAGTAAGTTATTGCAGCTACTGAAAGTTGACGTAGCTATCATAATTGATAGCGAACCGTTATAAATTTTGTGTGTATTCTTGTTTATTTTTTGTTTCGTATATTTTTTGTTTGGTAGAATTAGGGAGTCTAATTCCTAATATAAGATACATTGTTTTATGAGCAACAAGATTTTAATTTGATGGGGTTAAAAAAAAGGGCTCTTTTTTTGAATGTTTTTACTTTTGACTTTTTCAATGCTTGGCGAAAGCATGAGAGTTGAGAGAGACATTGCATGATCAATTGTCAATTTGAAATATTGAGCATGACGATTGAAAAAAATGAACGTAGCACGGTGAGAAAAGACGAGGAAATTTCCACACCATTAAATATTCTAGTTAGAAGATAAAGAAAGAAGCTACCTGTAGTTCAATCAATATACTGTCTATTGAGTAGACAATTAAAAATTTCAAACTGGTGGCACTTCAGTTCACAGTTGGATTTCGAAAACGAGTTTGACAAAAATAAGACGTGGTTACCGTACGAAAAATATATATAACAAAAATTTACTCGAAACTCTTATAAAACATATTATAGATTATATTAATTTAACGCTAAATAAATAAATATATATTGCTTACCTGGTTGATAAGAGAAGATATCCAGTTGATAAGAGGAAATTGGAAATCTTCTATCAGGAATTTTGCATAGTATAGAACGATGACAGAGAGGTTCGTCTATTTCAATCCTTCTCGTTTACTTTGAAACTTACATTATATACAGTCAAAACATAAGAACCCTCATGCCATTCGCATCACATAGGACGATAACGGAGAGGTTCGTCTATTTCAATCCTTTTCATTTACTTCAAATTTACGTTATAATCAAAACGTAAGAGTCCTCATGCAATTAATTTCGCATAGCATAGAACGATGACAGAGATTTGTCTACTTCAATCTTTTCGTTTAATTTGAATACGTTATATAGTCAAAACATAAGAGTCCTCATGCAATTACTGCAGGATATCATAGAACGATGACAGAGAGATTTGTCTACTTCAATCCTTTTCGTTTACTTTGAAATTTAAGTTATAGTAAAAACATAAGAATCCTCATGTAATGACTCGGAAATTTCGCATATCATAGAATGATGAAAGATATTTATCTACTTCAGTCCTTTTCGTTTACTTTGAAATTTAAGTTATAGTAAAAACATAAGAATCCTCATGCAATTACTTGGAAATTTTGCATATCATAGAACGATGACAGAGAGATTTGTCTACTTCAGTCCTTTTGTTGTGGAATGTTCTAACGCAAGTGCACGTATCGTTAACAATAATAAAGTGAGAGTAGAGATCTTTCTCTCGAGTACTAATTGTCACTAAGTACTAAATTACTTTAACTCTGATTCTATTTGAATAATTAAGATATAGGAAACAATGGAATGATAAAATAGTAAAAGTAAGACAAACTAATTGAATGAAAATTGAGAAATTGCAACTTTAACAAATGAGATTTTAATATGTTAAGACTTCTACGGTTTTCGACTCACTGAATTAATCCTATCTACTTTATCTAATTTAATCAATTGACATTTATTCCTATGCTAATAACGAATTTCTCTTAGGTATTCATTAATCTTTCTCAAGAATTAATGATTTATCCCAATTAGCAAATTTCCTACATCTCTGTGGAAACTCTAAACTTACCAAGATTCATTAAGAACAAGAAATTCATAGTGTTACACAAGTCTCATAGATATCTCTATCCTATGATGATCTTATGGTCTAATTTAATTATTGCTTTTCAGCCTCAAATTAAATCACAGATCATGCAAAAGGTGCGCAAACTTTTATAAGCATTAAGATCAGATTAAATACTCAGCATAAATAATGAATAAATATCGAATTGAATTAAATTAAATAAAAGTTAACATTCATAATCCGGCAACATCGTAGCCCTAGAACAGAGAAAATTAGTTCATAATGAAACTAAAAATCATTCTAAACAATCTCTTAAACATGAGGAGTAGAAGAAAGAACTGTATGTTTGGATGGGAAGATGGATTTCCGTCTCTGGGTTGCACCGATCTTCTTCTCCAAAGTAGTGAGTCCTCTCTTCTTTTCTGCAGTTTCTCTCTGTCAAAAATTAGTGCTCCAACCCTCTATAATGTTCTATTTATAGGCTAGGGTAATTTTAGAACACAATTACACTGAAATTTAAATTGGGATCGCAATGGCGCATAAACTCGATTTTCTTGCGCCTAGGCACCAAGATTTTAATGCCTAGGTCTCGTAATGGCGCCTAGGCACCAGGATTGTAGCGCCTAGGCGCTACAAAGGCCTGTAGAGATATTTTTGAACTAGCGCCTAGGTGCTACTGTTGGTCGGCCTCTTTTCACATGATGGCGCCTAGGCACCTAAATTATGGCACCTAGGCGCTATGCTCTTGGGTCTTTTTGTATGAAAATTCATCTTCAAGAGCACCTAGGTGCCTGGAAGCTGACATCTAGGCTCCATTTTGTCCCCGTGTTCACTTGTGCTTATTTTCGGTCTGTTTTACCCTGCACTTTGCCAATATGCATCTTTTTCCTCAAAACCTACAAAAAGCATAAAACACTATCAAATTCTTATAAATTGCACAAAACTAACAAAAAGATTAAGTGAAAATCATCTAATCAATTAGCCTAAAACTAACTTATCACCTTTTCGTTTACTTTGCAATTATAGCTATAGTAAAAACATAAGAATCCTCATGCAATTACTTGGAAATTTTGCATAGCATAGAACGATGACAGAGAGATTTGTCTACTTCAATACTTTTTGTTTACTTTGAAATTTAAGTTATAGTAAAAACATAAGAATCCTTATGCAATTACTTGGAAATTTCGCATAGCATAGAACGATGACAGAGAGATTTGTCTACTTCAATACTTTTTGTTTACTTTGAAATTTAAGTTATAGTAAAAACATAAGAATCCTTATGCAATTACTTGGAAATTTCGCATAGCATAGAACGATCACAGAGGGATTTGTCTACTTCAATCCTTTTCGTTTACTTTGAAAGTTAAGTTATAGTAAAAACATAAGAATCCTCATGCAATTACTTGGAAATTTCGCATATCATAGAACGATGACGGAGAGATTTGTCTACTTCAATCCTTTATAGTAAAAAAGTAAGATTCCTCGTGTAATCACTCGGGAATTTCGCATAGCATAGAGCGATGACAGAGAGATTTATCTACTTCCCGTGCCATTCTTTTAATATGCCAAATTTCCTTTTAGCAAAATTTTCACTCCCATAGATAATGAACTTGTTTGTACGATGGATTCTTTGTTGAGATATCTTTTTGTACCATTATTATACCTTCGGATCTGGATCTCTTGCATATCTTCAAATCATTAGATGTAATGCGCAAATCCATATCTTACCTAAATCAAAAATTGCTTTTTACTTTTAAAATGACCAAATTATCCTTAAATAAAAAACACAAATTTTAAATCTTTCAAAAAAAACAAAAGAAGAAAACAAAAACAAATACATACAAAACACTCATGTTGAGGGTATTTTATACATTTGTAAAGTCAAAACCCTTAGTAAAAAGTTCTTTTAGGTTAATAAAGTTTTCATACTTTTCAATTTAAGGGTACTTTGAGAATTTTTTTAAGTCAAAATTAAAGATTAATCGGAAAAGTGTATAAGTTTGTCCATTAAATCTAATCTGAAGATACACGTTCGATAAAATTAAAAACCGAAAATATATTGAATAATCCTAAAATATACGGTATACCAAATCCCATTTTCCTAAAAACAAAAATATCTGCGTAGAGTTCTTTAATCTCAAAATAAGCAAGCATGTAACCCCGATAGTATATATATGTATCTTCGTTCAATAAATAATTATTTAATTCAATGTTTCGTTTGATTAACGCTAAAGATATACGGTATACCTACATAAAAATCTCACTAATTAGCAAGATATATTCTGAATAGAGATGGTGTGTTCCTCATGCAAAATCTTTGTTTAGGGTTTTTGCCTAAGACCTTTTAATTTAATGGCATGAGGAGGGGCAGGACATTGGGCAGGAGTTGCAAATTCTCACTTAAAAAAATGATGATAGGTACTGTAAAAATTCAGGAGACATACATGAAATTTTCTTTTATTTTCTTTGCTTCAAGATTCGTCTACTTCACTCTTTTTCGTTTACTTTGAAAATTAAATTCTAGTCAAAAGTAAGAGTCGTTCCCTTAAATTTAGGGAAAAAAAAATCGAATGTAGGAGTCGTTTTGCAATTAATATACGGCGTACGTGGAAGATCGCTTGGAGTACTGTTCTCAAGTTTCCCAAAATCAGAAATTGTATCAAAGCTATGCATATCAAGGCTATATTTCATAAATTGTATTGTATTATATTGTATAAAGTTAATAATATTTTGTTGTATTTGCATAACATATTATATAAAAAGTTAAAATGTAATTTTTTAAAAAATTTAAAGAATCAAAATGCAATTATTAAAAATTATAGGGTCAAAATATAATTTAATCAAAATTAACATATCAAAATATAATTTTTAAAATTGACAGGTAAAGATATAATTTTTTTAAAAATCAATTTACCTTCAAGTTTTAGAGAATTATAGATTCCCGCTTAATCTCGTGTCAGTCTATGTCTCAATCTCGTGTTTGACTCAACTCCGACAAAAACTATATTCCTAATATGAAATAATATAATACAATGTGTAAAAATAGACTATATTTTATCATATAATATAGATCGTATCAATTTATCATCTATATTAACTTATATAATACAATAATCGTATCAAATATTATATTAATATATTTTTATACAATATAATATATCAAACATTGTCCGGTCGTAATCATCTTCAGTCTTCATGCGCGTGAGGACTTTTTATAAAAGCAGGCATCAATACCAATATTAAAGAAGTCGCGACATTAGGTGGCACTTTGAAAGTGAGAGGCGATAACAAATTGTCTATATATACAAAGTATAAACTGGACATAACACAAAAACACATGGTTCTGTGAATCCACTCCATTAATTGTTCGATAAAAATGGAGTGGAAGTTCTCGTTTGTTAGGGAGTATCTCTTCATCGTTATGCTTCTACTAGGCGGCGCATTTACTAGTAAGTACTTTTTTAAAATATATATATATATATATATATAGTAAGTACATTCTTGTTAGGCTTAATTTTGACGAACGGTTCTGAGGTTACCCTTATTTCCGATTCAGTTTCTAACATTTTAAAAGTCTCATTTTGGTTATTAATCTATTATTTTGTTTTAATTTTGATCCTTCTGTTAGTTAGATGCTAAATTTTTTGACGGAAACTTGTGCAATGCTCTACTTTAATCTCTAATCTATTATTTTGTTTCTCTATAAGTCCCTCTGTTATAACTAATAGTATTAAAGACTAAAATTTAAACTATCTAAAGTTAAAAATTAAATATAATTATTTTAATACATGTAATTAAAAAAAATAGTTTTATCAGATTTGTTAAAAAGGTGAATTTTAATCAAAAGAAAAAAAGATAAATTGAATTTTTAATACCACTAGATAAGTATTTAATAATCACACATTTTAAATAGAAAGCTATGCATTATGATTTATATGCACATGTATTTATATATAGTGTCGGATAATCATAATTTTGAACATCATAATTTTTGTATATACATGCACATATATAATACACTGACAGTAAATATTTTACTTTACCTTTTAAAAAATAAAGCTCATCTAAATAACAATATAATAAATTATTTTTATTTTAGTTTCTCATTTTAGTTTTTTTTTTAATCTTGATCCCTAATAATACCTTGCTAATAGAGGGATCAAAAGTAAAACAAACTAATAGATCAGAGACCAAAGTGAGATATTTTAAGAATATTCCGTTAAACCTTTAACATTTAAAAGGAATGAAAACCAAAACAATGTAAAAATTAGGGGCTAAAATGAGACTTTTTAGATATTAAAGACTAAAATAAGATTGAAGGTAAACCTCAATGACCATTTATAAAATTAATCTTTCTTGCTATATTAGTTTAGAGGAAAAAGCATATTGTGTGAATTCCACAATAATTTCTTTGCCTTGCAGATTTGTGCGCGGCGAGAAGACTTGGTGGAGAGACCCCGGCCGCACCTGAACCCGTCGGATGGAAGATACGTCATCCAAAACCAGAAGTAACGAAATTCAAAAGAACCAAACCTTGATTATATGAACGCAATATTATTTAGGGATATTTATCTTTTATACCCTCTATTTTAAGTTAATTCAAAATTTATACCTTTGGTTTTAATCTCATCGAATGTATACTTTTAGATTAGATTTAATACACAAATTTGTACCTTACTTCAATTAATAGTTGATTTTGACCTCTAAAATGACTAAATTATCCTTAAGTAAAATAAAAAAAATTAAAACTTTTAAAAAATAAAAAGCAAACAAAAATAAAAATATACAAAACATCTATTTTTGAGGGTACTTTATACATTTTTAAAGTCAAAAATCTTAGTATAAAGTTATAAAGTTCTATTATTTATCAATTTGAGGATGTTTTGGGCAATTTGTTAGATCAATTATGAATATTGATGGGGAAAAGATATAAATTTGTGTATTAAATTTAATCTGAAAATATAAATTCGATGAGATTCAAAACTAAAAGTATAGTATTTGAATAAACCTAAAATACATAGTATAAAAAGGTAAATAATGCTATTATTTATCAGTATGCCTTAATTAGCATGCAGTTGTGTAGGCTGCAAAACAAGAATAATATGTGGCGCTTGAGTTCTGATGATCATATGTACAATACTTAGCCCTGAGGACTGTATAGTACTGCAGGGCGACGTGGAATTTATGCACTTCATATGACGAATAATGGTAATGTTCTATGCTTCCTTGTAATGTTTATACCTTATATGCATCTTTTAAATCCAGGTTTAGCGTCGCATCAACACGAATGTTGTGCAGGATTATGGGAATGTTATTTTACAATTTTTAGTTCTTGAATTGATGACTTCTTATGTTAATAATAATAATAATAATAATAATAGATGATCCGATTCGAGAAACATTGTCAAAGATTGCCGTTGTCAATGTTTTTAAATAAAAAAAGATGAACTGCAGATTGACGGCTTAATTTAACGACCTTCTGTTTTGGCGAAGAACACAAACGACAATTGCTCTTCTAAACGTAAGACGAATGAATGATATGATACCATATCTACAAACGACAATTGTCTTCTAAAAGGAACACGACTTGTTGTTTCTTGAGTAAGACTACATTGAATCTACTTAAACGACAGTCAACTAAACATATAAAGGCAAGCCATTTAATTATTATTACAAATGAAAATATTATTTTGCGAAAACCTGTCACTTCAAGAAATAAACGACAGCTAGCTTTCCAACGAACGACATGTCGTTTTTGTACTTGAGAACATCGAACTTATCACAATGGACAACATGTCATTTTAAAATTCGAATCATTAAAAATCAAATTTGGAAGGATCAACAATCCACATGCATGTTTTACAAATTAAATTACATCTCAATATGTAAACGACACATTCGTTTGATCTTGACAGGTATCAATGTTTCAACGACGGTAACATGTTAATGAAGTGATGTTATTCCTCTAGCGTAGAAAGGAAAACTGTAAACGTCCGGAATGGACTTGTCATTTATGGTTTCTTAACGACAGGTTAATGCTTATACGACAATAACATACTCTTCCTCTGACATAAATGAAAACAAAAATGTAAACGGGAATGGACTTTTCGTTTGTTGGTTAAACAATAGCACGTATCGTTTAAATGACAGAAGACTTACCATAAAACGTCATGTCCTTTATGGGATGGAAGACAAGCTATATGTCGTTTTCAGGCAATATGAGATCTGCATGGCAAATATTATTCCTCGTATTTTGTTAAAAAGCAAAAATTTCATTACGAAGTCAAAAGTAGTCCAAAAATTGTACAAAATTAAGTACTTCGTCGTTTAGAAAACGAAAAAAATAATGGAGTTAAAAGAAAAGAAAGAAAAAAAAATAGTAAAGAACCAAAATGGTGCTTCTTTGAGTCCCATGAAACGAACACGAGGGACATGCATATATATATATCCTATTTTACACATTTAGTCCTTGAATTTCATCATCAATCTCCACTTTCATCTCTAACTTTTAAAACATCCCAAACTTGATCATGATCTATTAGTTTGTGTTATTCACATATAGGTCAATTGTCAAAAGCCATTGTTAAAAATATTTATCATTCTTTTTTTGGTACCAATCTCGTATTGAGTGACGAAAAAAATGGTTATTTTAAACAACCACATATGACTGATATCAGATATCAGAAACAACCGTTGTAAAATAATGTTGAAAGATTGAAGTGGATCAAAAACTAATGTTACAGAAAAGAAGTCAGCCTCTAATTAACCGATGTTGATGTAGGGACAGGCTACTTGTCATTTGGTGGAGCTAATTTAGTGGAGTCATTTCTTTAGCCTAATCTTTCCTTTGTCGTTATGCTCTGATATTTCCTTTATCGCTGCTGTGTTTTGGTTGTAAAAGGGATGATATTGTATGCTTTTGGCAGCTTTTCTTCTATTGCTCAGGGAGCTTGTTAATGAAATTTATCCGAGATTTGGCCTGAAGAAGTCCAAATTCCGTCTGTTATCAACTTTGATCTTGTGTTTTATGGACTTCCTATGTCAGATGTTTAATAATGTCTAATGAAATTGCTAGTTGATATATGGTTCTTCGGCAGCTATTTTTTCACACCTAATTTTTGTAATTTAATCCAAAAATAAAATAATAAATAGAAAAGTAACATTAGTTTGGTACTTAAAATTCAAATCCTTTATCTAAACAGAAAAATGTTGCAATAAAATTCTTTAGTTATTAAAGTAACTTTTTTTTAATACCGTATATACAGTCCTTTACTCCTTTTACTATAAAGGTAACATAATTGTGTCCATGCATATTACTATTACTAATCAAGCCTAGGAAAATAAAAGTTACAACCGAATGTCCATACATTTTCATTCATAAGCACAATTCTTCATATCGAGTAACTTATTCATCATACATTTCATGGTGGGACGTGATTGTGGATTTTCAACCATGCATGAGATGGCTACCTTCAGCACAACATCCAATTCACGACCAACTTTTTCACATGTTGGATGGGAAAGGCGATTATCCAATACATCCCTGTAATGAGTGGTCTTAAGTGCAACCTCTGATTGCAGGCGGGAAATAAGTTCCCTGGGTGCTTTCCCATCAGAACTTCAAGTGTCAAAACCCCAAAACTATACACGTCAGATTTCTCAGTCACTGCCATATTATAAGCAAGCTCTGCATCAAACCAACAAAAAAATCATTATGTCCTATCGTGTTCAGAAAACAGAAGTATAACAAATTGAAAAATATGCAGGTACCATAATTTAGAAACTACCTGGAGCAAGGTAACCAAAAGTCCCTGCAACTAAAGTATAGTTAGAACACGCCGGGTTCAAAAATTTTGCAATGCCAAAATCCGAGACATGAGCCTCAAGTTGAGAGTCCAGCAGGATGTTTTTGCTTGAAATATCGCGATGGATTATAGGCGGAACAAGATCGTGATGCAAGTAGCACAAAGCATGGGCTATGCCTTTCACGATTTGGATCCTCTTCTCCCAATCTAGCTTCTTTGCAATAGCATCATTTCCGAGGATATTTGCTAGGCTGCCTCCCTCCATGAACTCATAGACCAAAAATGCGTTCATTCCTTGTATGAAGAACCCAAAGAGTTTTACAATGTTTCTATGCCTGATTTCTGCTAAAGTTGCCACCTCGTTTTCGAAACTCCTGATGCTCTCAATATTCTGTACTGAACTGTCGTTTATGGCTTGAAAACTCAGCCTCTTTACAGCAAATACTTGATCAGAACACGACATGATTGCTTTGTATACCTTTCCAAATGCACCGACCCCTATGCAATGAGTGTCATCAAAGTTGTTTGTAGTTTCTAATAAGTCTTTGAACATTACTTTCCCACTGAAATACCATTTTGAGAATAAATCTTCTTCCCTTGATGAACTCGTAGCTTTCATAATCTGTATCGATCTCCTTTTCCGAAGAACCAAAGTGCCGATAATAAAAGTCAAGGAAACTAGCGCGCCACCCAAAGAAGCAAGGACTACAGCTACGATTAGTTGTTCATTCTTGCTTCTTCCACTATTTTCTGTTGATGTGACATCACAAGGAGAGAGGCCTTTTATCTTCCCACATAGATCTTTATTGTTGCTGAGATCCTCCGATTGAGCTGATTGAAAGATCTTGATATCAGGAACTGGGCCCGCCAAATTGTTGTACGAAAGGTCGATATCTGATAAGCTCAACATGCCGCCAAGGGAGAGAGGGATTGAACCAGTGAGATTATTGTGGGATAGGTTTAAGCTTTGTAACTTTGTAAGCTTCCCAAAACTATATGGTATGTTGTCACTAAGAAAATTATAGCTCAGATCTAGTGAAACTTGTAAAGCCACTAGATTACCTATCTGAAATGGGATTCTACCACTCAATTGATTCTTGCTTAATCTCAAATCTTGCAACTTGGAGAAATCCCCAATTTGGTTCGGAATCGAACCATTTAGCATGTTGGCTAACAAGTCAAAGGAATCCAAGTTGGATAATCTTCCTATTTCCGGAGGAATCGTTCCAGAAAGCAGATTATCATTGAGCCTTAACAAGGACAACATTGGTAAGTTTCCGACACTTACCAGTATCTCACCAGACAACTGATTGGATGAAAGATCGAGCTCGACTAGTTGGTTTAGGTGAAAAATCTCATCTGGGACTTTTCCGGTTACCGTATTCTCTGCCATATTTAGTAGGGTCAAGTTTCGGCATTCTCCCCAGTTTGATGAGAGTTGGCCTTTCAAGTTGTTGAAACTTAAGTCCATATATGTAAGGCTTGGATACACACCAAAATCTCGGTCTACATGCCCGGTCAATTGGTTGCATTCGAGCCTCACTCTGTATAAGGTTGAACAATTTTTTAGGCTTATTGGGATTGGCCCTGTGAAATTATTGGAGTATGCGGAAAAATTGACAAGATTCCCACCTTTACACACTTGTGGGGGTAAATGGCCAATAAAGTTGTTCCCTCCCAGAAGCAGAACTTTCAATGTTGAAAAGTTTCCTAGTTGCCTAGGTACATCGCCAGATAATTGGTTAGAAAACAATAGCAAATGAGATAAGTTGCTCAAGGTTGCAAGGTTTTCTGGGATTGAACCCGACAATTGATTGCGGTAAAGGACAAGAGATCTCAAGTGACTCAAATTACCAAAAGATCGAGGAATAGGACCATGAAAGAAGTTCTCACTAAGACCCAAGTAAACCAAGGATTTCAAGTTTCCTATCCCTTCAGGAATTCTTCCTCCAAGACTGGTAGTTTTGAACAGTAGGAATTTGAGACTTCGGAGGCCAATTTCTGAGGAACTTGTACTGTCGGGGAATAGACGGCTGCCCAATACTCCGGTTATATTGTTTCGGGAGATATCAAGCGTTGTAACCTTGGTGAGATTAGCAAGAGAAAGAGGCAGAGTACCGTTGAGACAGTTTGAGGAAAGATCAAGAAATGTGAGATTGGAGGACATACCGATGTGTGTCGGTATGGAGCCGGAAAGTTTGTTATATTTAAGATTGAGGTGAAGAAGGTTCGGAAAGGTAGAGAAATCAAGGTTTTGGAGGGTACCTCTTAAACCTGTGTATGCCAGCTTTATTTCAGTCACACTTCCTGCTTTGTTGCAAGTAATTCCATACCATTTGCATGGACTTGGAGGGGTAGAATTGGTATTGTGTACCCAGGACTCTAGGACTGATTGCTTTGGGAGACTAGCTTTCCATTTGAGAAGGGCCTCAGCTTCTATGCTTGATGTGGCTCTAGCTTGGCTGGAATCATAAGGCAAAACTAATAATATTGCGTGAGCAACAAAAGTTGATAATGAGAGACAGAAGTTTTTGTTGGCCATACTTCTGGAACTGGAGGGTTTTAGAATTTGAAGGCCACGATGTTTGCAATTTATAATTTTGATTCTCAGTGTGAAACAACTTATCTTGCGTTTGTTTCACAACTGTTTAAGCTAAAAAGTTGTGATTCAAATTAATTTTTACACCTTCTTTTCTCTCACTAAAATTTGTCTTGTTATAGAGTACTTTCCAAGGAGCCACGAGGTCCACGAGCGCTAGGAAAATCAACAGTCAAGCAAGAAAAATCATAGGAAAACATCGCACCAATCAATGCATCTTTTGACCTTTTAGTCCAATCAATTCTGTTTTATGCAGAGAATTATAATTAAATTGTTTACACCTTTTCTTTTTTTTTTTTTGAAAGGACAACTAACAGTTTTGTTATTTAACCAATCGCGCCTTTTTACTTATAGAGGAGGAGAAAATTTTTAAAATAAAACAATGAATTTAAAAAATTTATCCAACTTTAAACTTCCCTGTTCATAATCACTGTTCCCTTGCCTTCTTTCTATAAATACTTTATAGATTTTCCTTTTCTCTTCTCATTGAGTGCGCAAGAGGCACGGGCTGTACCAATGTATGTCATTTTCCTTTAGTTATTTTGAGTGCAATTGGCGTTGCAATTAGAATTAAAAATTAAAATAAATTTATTGTAGCATAAAAAAACTTTACACTGTAGCCTATTTTTATTTTATACTGTAACGTATAAAAGCTTTATACTATAATAATTGAAACTATATAATTAAAAAGACGCTGTCATACAAAACCTTTATCAATTAAGGTGGTGGCTGAATGAAAGGAAAAATATTTTTTTTTTCATTGGATTTTATCGGTTGTCTATTAACGCTTTTGTGCTATTCTATTGTCAATAATGTACTTTATTATTGGATCGTGAAAAAAAAAATGATAAACTAACATGGTATTACCATAAGAGGAAATTTTTTTTTTTTTGAGGAAATTAGCATAAGAGGATCTGAGATCAAATTCATGTAATTGTAGTCTCTAAAATTGTTGGATCTTTAATATGTTTTCTAGGTTATAAGTATTCACGTGTGGCCCATGTTCCGAATGTCCAATTAACATTCACCTAATGGGAAATTCGGATTAATATTTACCTGACAAATATCAAAGGACAAAAGCGGTTGAAGATGTCGTAATGCAGATTTCGGTGTGAAAGCTAGCTGTCGTTCGGCATGTTGTTTAAAGTCCAAAAATTTTCTGCCATTTAGAAAGAAAATGGACACTGCACGATTCTAATTTTATAACAGCGGAGCCAGAAATATTAATTGGACGCCAAAGCTAGTATGAATGAACTAATCAGATATGGTAAATAAAAAGATATTAAGAATTTTAAAAAGAGCACAATATAATTTTAGGGGGTAATATAATTTTATGTACGAAATTATTAAAAAAGAAAAAAGTTCAAGGAACATGACGCTTTTAACGTTAAAGTATGTCCAGCCTTCTTACTAGAATATCATTAACTGCACCGTCTACAATTCACTCCATGTTTTTTTTCTTTATTCACAAAAGCTTACCATGGGCTCCTTGTATGCTAGTAGACAAAAACATAATTAGCCAAGTTTTTTTGCCGTTTTACGTGTGATTTTATTAAATTCCTCTTAATTAAGGAGCCAAAGTGGCAACGTGAGGACATCCCCCATTTTGGTGATTGAACAAACAAATTCTATAACAATCAGAAAAGATAACTAGTACTCCTCATAAGAGAAAGCTGGACCATGATGTCTTGCTTTAAAATAACTTCTCTGCTCTCTTGACTAATTTTCATCATAGGTCTAATATTCGATGATATTTCATGGAGTGTTTTAAGAATTTGAATGCATTTGGAAAATCAGTTGGAACTGTATAGTTGAAGCTAATTTATTATAACATATGAGAGTTTTACATTGTAGTCTACTTTTGTTATATATTATAGCAGTTGAAAACAATATAGTTTGGACGATGTTGACAAACGAACTGTTTGTCTGCATGAACAGTGCTAGGGTTTAATATCTTCGTTTCGTAGCTAGCTCGATGTTGTTCAGTATATAATATAAGTATTAGTAGCCAAAGGAGCAAACAAGTTAGGATTGGCATTGGCATCAGACAAAATGACGCTTTGATTAGGTGTATGACGCGCATCACCCCTCAAATATGGGTTACTAAGTACAATAACTACGTTGAAAGCAATTGGAAAGTTTTATTTTCCATTTAAAAAGAAATGTGGATCAACAAATATATAAGTAATGGAACGCAATTGCTCCGTATAGCCCATTAATTGTGATGAACGAGCATTATGTTGCATCCATTTTTTTGCATTGGCCTAAACCTTCAACATGGTCTTTTGATATTGACATTATTGAAAATTTCCAAGTATTTTTAAGATTCTTATATAAGAAGCACACTATTGCGCTTGCCCTTCGTGTTTGTGATGATATAATGTTGGAGAATCTGAGTGCATGAATAAGAGTGGGGATTGATTTTTGGAAAACGATTCAATGTTAAGGCGTGTATAAACAACTTTTTTCAAAGGTTTTACATGCCTTTACTTATTTAAGTTTGTCAAATAGTCTAATAACAAATTACCCCCAAGAAATAACAAACACTTGAAAACAATATCTAGCAACAATATCATGTTCTAGAACATCAACAAAACTTGTAAATCTTTTGGAAATTTGATAAATGGCAGGTGGTCTCGCGTCTATTTACGCATTTTAAATTAACCTCAAGTATAAGGTTGTCTCAAGTAATATTTACTCGGTGAATCCGAGGTCGAACCCACAGAGAATGATTTATTCAGTTCCAGTACATGTATTATATTAACTTTTTCTTTTTATTTAAGCTGAAAAATTTGAGGATTAATATTTATTATTCACAGAATGTATTTACAATATTTACATATTTTTACAACATTTTTCATCTTTAAATTTTGATAATTTGGAATTTTAATAACAAGAAATACAAATAATAATTTAAACAGAGTAACAACAATAATAACGACAATTTAAAGAAGTAAAACAACAATAATAATAGGACTGAGGTTCAAAGGTTCTGTTCTGACAATTATCTTCAATATATTTTAGTTTCTCTTTTTATTTATTAGTTGGTTTAAGTATACACTATGCCATCCTATGTCGACAATAAATCAAGATTTACCAAGCATTTACTGTGTCATTCCATGTCTATAATGTAGCAAAAACACAACTTAATAAATAAGCAGCATTTCAACATAACTTAACTAAAATAACAACCAAGATAGTAAGTTAAGCATTTACCGAGCCATTCTCTGTCTATGAGTAATCAAGGTCCTCCCAAGCATTATCCGTGCCAGTCTATGTCGTCGATAAATCAGAACCGTAATTTTGGCAGAGTTCTAGCTAAGAAAATATTGAAATTTTAAGTTTTCTAAGAAAATATTTTAGCATTACAACAGCTTAGAAAACTAAGAAAAACCAAAAATATTGAAGATAATTTTGCTAGAATTTCCCCCTCTCCCCTCAGCTAAAAAGAAATTTAAAAAGACATAATTAATAAAATACTACTAATATTATTGAGCATAATTTTTACAACATAAACTAGAAAATATTTTACAAGAAACTAGACTAAAAGCTGGAATAAAAACTAGACTATAACTAATACGACAGTATTTCCATACTGTGAGAGGAGCTTTTTTGCAACTAAGGCAAATGTCTCGGTATTTATAGGGAATCGATTTTACAAACATCCATTTATAATTAATGCTCTTTCCTGTTGAAAGTTGATGATTTGAATTATTTCCTTCTTCTTTCACGCTGATCCGTGTTGATGAGTATGCGAATTTGAGTTTGCAATCCAGTGTGACGTAGACCAGATCAGCATGGAACAAGCACAATCTGAACCGTTCAAAACAAGATCCAATGGCTGTCAGACGCGGCCAAGATGTGCCAGGTGGGACCAAGATTTAAGGCCGATGGATGAGTCAAAGTATTCAGATCTGATGGTTCAAAGAATGGATGCATGTGGACACGACCGCACACGATCGGACATGCCTACTGCACCCTCTGAGACACGCTGCAGCTTTGTCGGCTTGTGTGATGCACGCGCCAATCATATCTTGACATGTGGACCGCACTGTGAGATTCCGCTGAAGCACCGAATGATGCGTTGACACACGTCTCTTCCTGGGATGGCTGAGATGAATTTGACAGTGAATCCGACGGTTCTTGTTACGCCACGTGTCCCATTTAATTTAAATTTTAATTTTCTTTATCTTTTTTATGCATTTGATGTCTGATTTTATCCGTTTTGGTGTCGTTTTGCTCCGTTTTTCCTCCAGATTTCAAATCTAAAATCAAAATCACACTAATATTAATTATTTTACAAACATAATATTTATTAAAAATATTTATTTTACATTAAAACACACAAAATTAAATAAAAACTCCTAAAATTTCCAGTCTCCACGGTTTAGCACAAATATAATTTTTATGACTTGCAAATATTTTTAAAAATTACTAAAAATATAATAAGACATATTTATAAACTTAAAACACACTATCAAATACACTAAAACTCAAAATAAAATAAACGCATTACTTTTACGGTTTTGACTATTTATAGACTAGACACTTATTTAACACACCAAAATGACTCTAAAAATTACTAAAAACATAAAAACACACTAAAAACGTATTTTTAAACACATTTTCACACCAAGACACAAAAATACTTATTAACACAAAATGCTATTAATTTGAGGATTTAATGAGAAATAAAAGCGCAAATAAATGATTTAAGCCTTAGAAAATGTACACTTTTACAGTCTCATCACACCCCCCAACCAGCTTATTGCTACTCTCTAGCAACTAAAGCAATAAAACTTAAAACAGACAAAACATTTTTTTTTTTAATAAACTTCTGATTCCTCACTAATTTTCCTCAGGGTTTATCTCATATTCATACATCAAAGTAAAAATGTAAACACTAATTAAGTTATGATTCATTTCTAGAGTTTGTTAATTATTTAAGATGAATTTTCCTCTGTGTGTGTATGAATTTCTATTACTAATCAATGCATATTAACCAGATAAATTTGTATTAATATATCTTAATTTATTTAAATAAATTCTTATAAATTTGTTTTTCATCCCTCTCTCCACTAATGTAGAATAACACCTTGCTAAAAGACCTTTAGGACTTTATTCAGCTTGTAATGTAAGGCTTGGGTTAAAGGTATGATAGAAGATATATTTGAGGCTTAGTTCACCCATAAGACACTTACAAAAATCTTGAACCTATAAAATATACAATCCAATTCCTAAAGTTTACAATCCCGAACTCGAAATGAAATTTCCTTTGTTAACCACTTTTTATTTAACTTTCTTCTTCTTCTTCTTCTTCTTCTTCTTCTTCTTTTTTGTTTTGGTTTTTGTTTTTGTTTTTTTTTTTTAAAATAACTGAAGAGTTACGTACATATTTTACAAAGGTAGCAGATATTCCTAACTCACCCTAACCTCATAAATCTGATTTCACTTGAAAGAACAAATGCCTTATGAGTGAAAGGTACAAGAAAAGGATTATGAATTTATTAAAAAGGCTAGGCTAAATATATGGGTAACAAAGAAAATAAAACATTACGCACAACGAGGTGACTAGGGATATAGAATGTAAACAGGTTAGCTTCAAAGGCTCAAACGATCCAAAGATGGCCTAAATTATATCTATAACTTAGTGTTATCTAGGATTTCGTCTCGAGGGGGATTTAAACAAGTTATAAGATTTTATAAAAATAAACCAAATTATACTAACATAAACAGTCTCTAAATTAATATAACAAATCATAGTATAAGATTAAGTGTTCAAATTTTGGGAAAATTTCATCCTAAACATTTGGCAAACTAAAGAAACTAACATTAACTTAAATAGCATTTAAAATTTACCTCAAGTCATGGAAATGATATAATCTTGATATCGCCATTGGACAGGAGGCAAATCACCAAAATATTTTTATATTTTTTAATTTTTTTTAATAAATGCAATGCAAACACACAATTTTTTTTTTTACAATCATGCAGAAACACGTTTCAAGAATGCTAGTCACTCCATCACTCAGCTATTTCTACCAAAGTGAAGATGTGTTTCAAGAATAATAAATACTCCTTACCTCAGCCATCTTCAAACTTTTATGCTACAAAAGAAAAATGCAGAGATGAGAATTTTACAAACACAAAGGACTTCATTTTCGGACCATTATCGAGACGCGTTTCAGGAAAAAACCTTTACTCAGCCATCTCGACCTATAAACACATTTATATTAAAGTCTTACAAACAGCACACTCTTTTTTTTCGCTTGGTTTTTAAAACTAGTCCCAGATTCAATCACAAAAGAAAAAAAAATTGACACAACCTTCTCCCCCCAACCTAAATTGAATACTGTTCCCAATGTTTAACAAGATTAAGTAAGAAGATTAACAACATATACTCACAAGAGCTGTTATTCAAAGACAAACGCATAAACAAAGACAAAAACAATAATACTGTAAGTAAAACTAAAAGAGGTAGAGTTTAGAGAGAAAGATCCCAATCTCGTTTGCATTTTCCACAGAACTTTGATGTTGCAGTGTCCGTTTCAGGATCAATGACGTGCATTTTTTTGAGCAATTCCTCTACAGTAGTGGCAGAGATAAAAATCTTTCTTCCTAACTCATCAAGAAACTTTGTTCCACAGCATGATCTAAAAAACTAAGCAAACTATCAAAGTAACCATTTATATTTAACAAACCAACAGGTTTAGAGTGTAGTCCTAACAATTTCCAACTAGCAACGGCAAAAAGTTCTTCTAGAGTTCCTAAATCTCCAGGTAAAGCAATGAAAGCATCAGAAGCAAACTCCATGTCTCTTATTCGCTCAGGCATACCTGTAACTATTTTTTCAACACCAATGGTAGGACCACATAAACGACTTAGAGCAAGGACCCCTGGAATAATACCTAAAGCTCCAGTACCTCCAGAACGTCTTCCAACAGAGACAGTACCCATTAAACCTAGACTACCTCCTCCATAGACAAGGTTTATCTTTTTCGTAGCCAAGACATAGCCTAGATGAAATGCAGTTTCTATGTAATCAATGCCTTTTCTTGATTTAGAACCACAAAACACACAGATATTATTGAACTTTAAAGATGACTGGGACGAGGAATCCATGATAATTACTAAGACTAAGACTCTTTTTTTTTTTTTTTGACTGACTCTATCTTACAAATTCGCTCTAAGAAAAACTTAAGAACTAAAAGGATTTTATAGACACCTATAGAGAACGTTGGGTAAAATTAAATAAAGACAGCTGTGATGACAGACAAGGACAGATAAATGTGACACCCCTGCAGACAACTTATACCTAACAATACTATTAACTTTTTGACAAACTAGACTTTACTGTACAACTTTTGACAAATGGGACTAAATTTTAAAATTCGAAGCAAAGCTTATCTTACACGACACACAAGATACCTACCGAAGAAAATTATGCATCTGACAAAAGAAAAAAAGTCAAGATATTATTATTATAAGATAAACAGTACGATCACAATTATTAAGCAACAACTATATAGATCACAAAAATAAAAATCTTTTTGTTGATGAAATTTTATTCGAGAATGAGTTGAAGAAAACTTTGTTCATCAAAACGCGTTTTCAGAAATTTCATTACTCAGCCGTTTTGATGATTTTTCATTAAAACCATGATCATACCTCGAATAAATTTTTAATCAATTTTTTTTTTATTTTAGAACAAACACACAAAGAAACAAAGAAGAATACTTTACAGACCTTGTTCTGAAGTAGAAGGATCTTGAGTCTGTTTTCCATCTAACATTCTCGCAAATTGAACAGTTGGGTCTTTTGGTGTCAGATTCCCAAGACGTTCTTTTTCTTCATGAAATTGAGGCCAGAGTTGTTTCATAGCCCCCCAAACGTATCCACTTGGATGGGACTCAAGAGAAACTCGGAGATCTTTTAAGTTTTCATTCCTAAGACCATTTTTACATAACTGAATTTTATCTTCCCTATTTCTAGATACGAAACCAGGTGAGGGACATTTTCCAGAACAAGTTTGACGAGAACATTTATGACATTTTGACTCCATACGACGAGCTCTTCTTTTTCTAGCACACAGACTTGTACCCATACCAAGCAAACCTACATTATTTACATCACTTGAACGAGCAAGACCTTCTATGTACATCTTAATATCAGTAGGAAGCTTAAAACGTGAAAGTACCCAAAGACGAGTGACTCTAGTTTTGTACTTCTTTCTGATCTCTCTTTGAGAAAGTGAAGGAAAATATTTCTTTAAGTGCTCATATTTTGGATCCATGATTGAGGAATTGAGATTCTTGAGAGTGAATTGAAAGCTTTAAGAGAAAGTTTGAGATTTTTGTGGAAGCAGAAGAAAAGGAGATTGAAGATTTTCTGGAAAAAAAATGTTTGAAGAACTTTGAAAGAGTTTTGAAGAATTTCTTCGAATTTTAGTGAGAAGACAGAGAGAATTCGAGAAAGAGAACAAGAAATTTAGAGAGAAAAAGAACAAAGATTTCTGAGCTTAGATGCACAGTAACAGATTTTATAGACGAGGGGTAGACTTCTGTTCAGACACGGGGTAGAC
This sequence comes from Artocarpus heterophyllus, assembly GCA_025403435.1. Lineage (NCBI taxonomy): Eukaryota > Viridiplantae > Streptophyta > Magnoliopsida > Rosales > Moraceae > Artocarpus > Artocarpus heterophyllus. The sequence goes on from CM046354.1 coordinate 5,349,664, forward strand.
TAGTCAGACGCATGCGAGAGTAATGGGCTGAACTAAAATGGGCCAAAGTAAAGTAACCTAACAGATTACTCAGACATGAAAATATTTTTGTGTTTTTGAGTTTTTTTTTTCAAATTTTTTTACTATTTTTTTATAAAGATCTAAAATTCAACAAAATTCATTGAAAATTATTTCATTAAAATGCATTTCTAGAGGCCGTTAATAAAAAAAATACCAACTAATTGTGCTGATTATAAACTCTATAATTTCTGCCATTCTAATGAATTTTTGAAATTATTTTTCTAATTTTTAGGAAAAACAAAGAAAATAAAGATACAACAAACAAATACAAAAACATAAAGATAATACAAACATTAATCTATAACTATGATTTCAGTTTCTGGTTCGGAGTCAGAATCGTCAATGTTGATGACTGTTGGAAGAGTTGCTTTAAACCTTCCCAAAAGATAGCACTCTCAAAAAGTTAAGTTACCAGTAGCTGCAAAGAATTTTTGCTGAAATTCTTCTTCATCCATGAGATCATACATGAGGTCATCTATAGTGTCACCCATCACCACATCCTTAGGTTCTTCTCCAAAAACTTCATTTTCACATTCAGCTTTAAAATTTAAATTTTTAGCTTCAGGAGATTGGTAAAAAATATTCACAGGATGGTTGTCAACTTTGGGTGGAACATTCGAATCAAAAGAATTAGCCAAATTAGCCAAGGGATCAACAAATGTTCCAGAAGTATTGCTCTCAACAAAGTTCACTTCACATTTTCCAGAGGGTGAATGTGCCATGTTAAAAACGTTGAATTCTGAAGTCATATTCGCAAAAGACAATTTTAGTATTCCATTTCTACAATTAATCAAAGCATTAGAAGTTGCAAGAAATGGATGACCTAAAATGATAGGAATTTGAACATTTGAATTTGTGACAGGTTGTGTATCCAAAACAATGAAATCCACTGGGTAGTAAAATTTATCAATTTGGACTAACACATCCTCGACAACACCTCTTGAAATTTTTACAGATCGATCAGCTAGTTGAAGTGTGACAGAAGTTGGCTTTAGTTCACCTAGACCTAATTGCTGATAAACAGAATAAGGTAAGAGGTTGACACTAGCACCAAGGTCTAACAAAGCATGTTCAATTTGAGTATTTCCGATCATGCAAGAAATTGTGGGACAACCAGGATCTTTGTATTTCAATGATGAATCATGTTGAATGATGGAACTAACATTCTTAGCTAAAAATGCATTTTAGTCACATTATGCTTTCTTTTAATTGTACAACAATCTTTTAAAAATTTAGCATAAGATGGGACTTGTTTGAGCAGTTCAAATATTTCAGCGTTTTTGTCAAACTTCTCTTTTGAAAGCAAAGCTTGAGGAAATGGAATCTTTGGAACAAATTTCTCTCTTGAAACACTCTTTTCTTTTTCATAATTTTCCTCATCACTATTAATTTGATCACCATTTTTTAAAGTTGAATTAACTTTTTGATCTTTTAAAAGATTAGTTTTATCAACAGTTTTTCCACTTCGAAGAGTTGTAACAAAATTAAAAGTTTCTTGTTGTGACTGTGAACTAGAAGAGGCAATTTCATTTGCAGATGGATAATGTATAGGTTGAGCAGGAAATTTGCTTTTTTCTTGAATGCGAAGTGAAGAAGTGAGTTTGGAAATGGATTCTTTAATTTCATGAATGTCTTGAGAAGTACGAGTGTTATGAACTTCCTGTTTTTGAATGAATGATTTTTGAGCCTGAATGAAAGTTTGCAAAGTGTCTTCAAGAGTTTTGACTCGAGATGGGAGATTTTCAGAAAAATTTGTGGAGGCCTTTGAAAATTTTGAGAATTTGATGAAAATGGTGGACGGCCTTGAGAGTTTTGTGGTGAAAATGGTGGTGGTGGTTGATATTGCTGTTGTGGTTGATCATTTCTCCAACTAAAATTGGGGTGGTTTTTTCATTGTGAATTGTATGTGTCAGAATGTGGGGATGAAAATGGCTTTCTAGGTGGGTCCAATTAATTTGTGTAATTCACCTATTCATGGGACTCTTCCTTAAAAATTGGGCATTCATAAGTTGAGTGTCCTAAATCTTGGCAAACACTACATAAAATTTCAATTTTGAGTTCTTGAACATTCCTTCGTTCCATGGCTTCAATCTTTTTAGTCAAACATGCAATTCTAACACTTAGATCATTTTCTTGACTAAGTTGATGGACACCTCTTTGAGCATTAGCAAGATTAGATCTAATTGAGCCTTCAGAATTACTATGTTGCCAGTATTGAGAGTTATCAGCCAAATTATCAAGGAAATCTAACACTTTATCAGGTTCTTTATCAAGGAATTCTCCATTACACATTATTTCAACAAATTGATGGGTTTCAGGAGCTAAGCCTTCATAAAAAAAACTAATGTAACGCCATTTTTCAAAACCATGATGTGGGCAAGAATTCAACAAATCTTTAAATTGTTCCCAGCATTGGAAATAAACTTCTTTTGTGTTTTGGGAAAAATTTTGAATTTATTTTTTTAAAGCATTAGTCTTATGTGTTGGAAAGAATTTTTTCAGAAACTCAGTTTGTATTTCTTGCCATGTACCTATTGACTTAGGTTTTGAAGAAGTAAGCCAAGTTTTAGCTTTGTCTTTTAAAGGAAAAGGAAAAAGCTTAAGCTTAACAATTTCATTTGAAACTTCCTGGTCAGTGAAGGTAGCACAAATATCTTCAAACCCTCTAAGGTGCAGATATGGATTTTCATATTCTAAGCCATACAAATTGGGAAGCAAGTTGATCATTCCAGGTTTAAACCTAAAGTGATGAGCATTGAGAGGAAAAACCAAACATGATGGAGTGGATTCACGGGGTGGTTGCAAATAATCTCTCATTGAGTGAACAATAGGATTGATGATTTGTTGATTAATAATATTTTCATTATGAACACTTTCATAATCAACCATTTTTGGTGAATTTGAAGACACAACAGAGACGAAAAGTGGTTCTAAACTTTTCCTAACTAACATACGACTATTAGACTCACGAAACCAAACTGGCATACAAATTATTTAAATATTTAGAAAATTTTATAGACAAATACTAAGCTTTTCTCCACCCAAGGAGAGTAGAGTAGTGAATGAAAAGTATCTGCCTTATTGATTTTGTGAAGTTTGCGAATTATATTTTTCAAGAATGTCCCCAGGAAAAATTAGTGGTGCTAAGGCTCCTTAAGAACCAATCTTCTTGACAGAACAACGTTCCAGGAATGACTGGTGTTAGGAGAATCTCCAAAAGTGAACCGGTTATGGGAAAGAATTCTGAACTAGTACCAGTCCCCAAACAAAACTTTCTCAAAAAATACTTTTCACAAAAACAATTTATTTATTAAGTATTATGGAAAACCTAATCTAAAATTTTATGAAGTTTTATTTCTAAGGCAAAAACCTAAAACTAGCAAAATAAATATTTTACAGATGAAATGAGAGAAATTTATTTTTATTTTTTATTATTTTTGTTTTTGAATATTAAAATAGTGACGTGAATAGTAACTATTACAAATAGTAACTTACAGAAAATGCATGCAGATTTCTACGTGAACAGTACTTAATACCTACAAAACAGAAGATATTAACAAAAGAAAATAAATAAAACAAAAGAAAAAAAAGTTAGTAATATATAAAAGAAAAATAAAAAGAAAGAGAAAATATATTACACAATATTATACTGCACTAAAAACAATACCTTCCCCGGCAACAGCGCCAAAAACTTGGTCTCGCGTCTATTTACATATTTTAAACTAACATCAAGTATAAGGTTGTCTCAAGTAATATTTACTCAGTGAATCCGAGGTCGAACCCACAAGGAAGGATTTATTCAGTTCCAGTACATGTATTATATTAACTTTTTCTTTTTATTTAAACTGAAAAATTTGATGATTTATATTTATTATTCACATAATCTATTTACAATATTTACATATTTTTACAACATTTTTCATCTTTAAATTTTGATAATTTGGAATTTTAATAACAAGAAATACAAATAATAATTTAAACAAAGTAACAACAATAATAACGACAATTTAAGGAAGTAAAACAACAATAATAACATGACTGAGGTTCAAAGGTTCTGTTCTGACAATTATCTTCAATATATTTTAGTTTCTCTTTTTATTTATTAGTTGGTTTAAGTATACACTATGCCATCCTATGTCGACAATAAATCAAGATTTACCAAGCATTTACTGTGTCATTCCATGTCTCTAATGTAGCAAAAAAACAACTTAATAAATAAGCAGCATTTCAACATAACTTAACTAAAATAACAACCAAGATCGTAAGTTAAGCATTTACCAAGCCATTCTCTGTTTACTAGTAAACAAGGTCCTCCCAAGCATTATCCATGCTAGTCTATGTCATCGATAAATCAGAACCGTAATTTTGGCAGAGTTCTAGCTAAGAAAATATTGAAATTTTAAGTTTTCTAAGAAAATATTTTAGCATTACAATAGCTTAGAAAACTAAGAAAAACCAAAAATATTGAAGATAATTTTGCCAGAATTTTCCCCTCTCTCCTCAGCTAAAAAGAAATTTAAAAAGACATAATTAATAAAATACTACTAATATTATTGAGCATAATTTTTACAACATAAACTAAAAATATTTTACAAAAAACTAGACTAAAAACTGGAATAAAAACTAGACTACAACTAATACGACAGTATTTCCATACTGTGAGAGGAGCTTTTTTTCAACTGAGGCAAATGCCTCGATATTTATAGGGAATCGATTTTACATACGTCCATTTATAATTAATGCTCTTTCCTGTTGAAAGTTGACGATTTGAATTATTTCCTTCTTCTATCACCCTGATCTGCATTGGTGAGTATGCGAATTTGAGTTTGCAATCCAGTGTGATGCAGACCAGATCAGCATGGAACAGGCACGATCTGAACTGTTCAAAACGAGATCCAATGGTTGTCAGACGTGGCCAAGATGGGCCAGGTGGGACCAAGATTTAAGGCCGATGGATGAGTCAAAGTATTCAGATTTGATTTTTCAAAGAACGGATGCATGTGGACACGACCGTACACGATCGGACACGCCTGCTGCACCCTCTGAGACACGCTGCAGCTTTGTCGGCGCGTGTGATGCATGCGCCAATCATATCTCGACACGTGGACCGCACTGTGAGATTCTGCTGACGCACCGAATGACGCGTTGACACGCGTCTCTTCCTCGAACGGCTGAGATTAATTCGACAGTGAATCCGACGGTCCTTGTTACGCCACGTGTCCCATTTAATTTAAATTTGAATTTTCTTTATCTTTTTTATGCATTTGATGTCCGATTTTATCTGTTTTGGTGTCGTTTTGCTCCGTTTTCCCTCCAGATTTCAAATCTAAAATCACAATCACACTAATATTAATTATTTTACAAACATAATATTTATTAAAAATATTTATTTTACATTAAAACACACAAAATTAAATAAAAACTCCTAAAATTTCTAGTCTCCTACGGTTTAGCACAGATATAATTTTTATGACTTGGAAATATTTTTAAAAATTACTAAAAATATAATAAGACATATTTATAAACTTAAAACACACTATCAAACACACTAAAACTCAAAATAAAATAACCGTATTACTTTTACGGTTTTAACTATTTACAGACTAGATATTTATTTAACGCACCGAAATGACTCTAAAAATTACTAAAAACATAAAAACATACTAAAAACGCATTTTCAAACACATTTTTACACCAAGACACAAAAATACTTATTAACACAAAATGTTATTAATTAGAGGATTTAATGAGAAATAAAAGCGTAAATAAATGATTTAAGCCTAAGAAAATGTACACTTTTACAGTCTCATCAGCAGGGGTGTCATTTCATGAGTAGACACAACTGGTTTAATTCATATAATCTTTACTTAAAAGTACTTCTTCATTTATAAAGGTATTTTTTTCATTTGTAAATGTATCTATTTATATATCAATACAACTATTACAATAGATATATTCATTTCTAAATCGTTAGCTAAATTGTCGTGTTATTCAGAGTTGTAATATGTGGTATAACTTCCATGACGTTTTTTAACAATCATCTAAAGTCTACACTGGGTGTGATTTATTGGCTTTAAACAACTATTTTCTTTAAAAACTGTCATCTAATACCTGTGATTTATTTACATTAGACGACGGTTTCTAAAGAAAATCGTACTCTGTTGTGCCTTTAAAAATTAAAAAGAAAATTTGCCGAAACTATTTCTTCTTAAAAGACAATTTTTTCAAGGTGTTATGTACAAATTTGCGTTCTCTTCTTTAATAAACTTAATTTATATCTCATTAATTTATGCATTACAATTTTTAAAGACATATGTTATAAATTATCCTTCTCGTGTATAATCATTATGGATATGACATATTTATTTATAACACCATAATCAAAGTTTCTCTAAAAAATCTAATAACAAAAAATACTTAATTAATACAAATAAAAACTATACATCCAAACAAAAACAACTTAAATTTAAAGAAAGCAAAGGACCTAAGTTTTGGTGCTCAATAGGGTGGTGGCAACGGTGATAGCGGTGGGCGACGGTGATGGATATGATAGGGAGTCATGGCGGCCGACTATTTGTCATGACCCCGATCAAGACTTCCAAATATTTTAAAATACAAAAATAATTAATGAAATTTGCGGAAATTTTTTTTTGAAAACAATTAAAAACTTCAAAGTAGAAATGATTTGAAATCTTCAAAGGAGAATAATTCAACATTATTAATTATGCGAAAATTATCTTGGAATATTAAAATGCATAACAATTCTTAAGTTTCGACAACAATCCAAATGAAACAACTTTTTTCCAAGTCTCAAGTTTGAAAATAATTTTTTTTGCAAACACACGATAATAACTTAAAACAATTAAATACATAGGCCGGGCGTACACACGGTCTCGAAGTAGCCACAATCATGCCTTCACTCAACGTATGAGTTAGAAGCTCCATTTAAAGTTCCTGTAACACATAAATCAATAATGTGAGTGATAAACTCAATAAGTAAAGCTTTAGCTTACAAATAATTAATTAAAGTTTTATAAGTACATGAAAGGTTTTCTAATAATACAATACTTATTCAGGCGTAGGCTTTAGTGTGGGCTTTATTATCATTTATTTTTGTGGGCACAATTATATAAGGTCACTAATCACGCTACGGGAACTAATCTCTCGAATAATAAAAAAAGGGCACTAATCAAACTACGGGAATTAATCGCCCAAATAAAAAATAAGGGGTACCAATCATCCCATGCCTGGCGCCTTACAAACCACAGCACTAAGTCATGTGAAAACGTCATGGATTCAAATATAACTTTTTCAATAATAATATCATGTGTTTTCAAGATAATCATATAAATATATCATTTCTCAAATATCCAAAACCATTATAAATATGTAGAGGATAAATCATGCTTCAACTATCCAAAATATGAAAAATATACAATATTGTTATGTGTTATACGTGAGCACTTTACTTACAAATTATCCAAAATAACAATCGTTGAAAGGTCGGCCTCTTCATGGAGTGATGGTGTGCTTTAAAATCCTAATATTATTAATTTACCATTTAGGCTTAAAAACTTTTATTACAAGGATTTAATAACATCACAATTCTAGTGGAATAATTACAAACACAACACTTAAAAAATTCTAAACTTGGATAGGTTCACACATTTTTCACTAGCAGCTATCAATCAATGATTTTTTTTTTTTAAATTACACAAAATTCCAATGACTTTGAAATTTTTATATAGTAGTTCTAACATCTATGTATGTCACTAGATTTAATTTCATAACTTTTTGATTATTGTAAGTACTATTTTTATATTTTCAAATATACTACACCGTTTCTGGAAAACAAAACACAGACAGCCAATTTTCCATAAATTTTTAAAATTCACACAAAATTCAAAATAATCTAAAATTTTTCACATGTATTATCTCTCTCTCTCTCTCTCTCTCTCTATATATATATATCATTAGATTTAATTTATATATATATCATTAGATTTAATTTCATTACAATTGGATCACTATGAACTAATATTTTATGTTTTACAAATTATAATACTGTTGCTAGAAATATAGTGTGACGCCCCCCTTACGGACGTCACAGATGTCGTTACATACTTTCATTTAATACTTTACTTCAAGACAAACCATATAACTTAAAGATAGTTTGAAAACATAACCCAGGATCCATGCATGTATTTTTTTTTATAAAACATTCAATAAATGAAACCTTATTAATAATGATAATAATAATTTACTTGATCTTAAATATTCTTTAAATTGTTAGCCAAAACCGTAAGAATAGAAACAAACATTCAAACCATTTTGGAAGACATACTTAAAGTTCGGCAAACCAAACTTGAGGATTCGGCAGGTCGAAGTTGTTCGGCAGGCTGAAGATCATGATATTATGTTTATATGTTAACTTTGTCCCTGCCTAGTGTGGTGCTCAAATTGTGTATGAATTTTAAGTTATTGAACTATAAATACATAAAGGTCAGCCTGAAAATTTTGTTCATGTATTTCTTGAATTGGAGTTGCATATGTATTATGGGAATGGATGATTCTTTGAATGATAATTTTATTCTTAAATGAATGTATGACATGAACACACTAAGAAATGAGCACATCAAAACCGCGACGACGTCACCTACAAATTAAGGTTAAGTAAGCTACATAGGTAAGTACATTCTCACCTGCAACATGATATGGTTTGGTAAAAGTTTGAAATTAAATTCATGATGATATCTAAGATGTTTCTATGATGGTTTCATTTAATGTTATTTATGAAAGATTTGATGTTCCAAAGTTATGCATGTTTGATGATGACATATTTCAAAGTATAAAAGTGTAAAAATATGTAAGTATATATATATGTATCACCTAAATAAGTGTTGCACACCTATGTTTATGTTATGTTTATGATATGATGCCATGTTTGGTTTAGGATTAGCTACCTCTTTCCTCTCATGATGGCGCGCCAATGATAATGATAATGGTGCAACACTTGAGCCTATAAGATAAAAGGAACAAAGTTTTAATATGGATGATATAACGAAAGATATATTTTATATGAAATTGTGCTTAGTACACTATTATGTTGATGTATACAGTGATGATATTCATACAAAGTTTCACTTTTGTGAGACATGAAATGTACTTACTAAGCTATTGTTTATTTAGTTTTATATTATGTTGCAGATAAGGGGAAGAAAATTTTGGACTAGGTCGAGGGCAAGGAAAGGCATGTGAGCTCTGGACGATGGATTGAAAACGGAAGACACCGAGAAAGAAGTTTTAAAAATTATTGAACTATGTTTTATTTTCTGAGTATATTTATTTTTCGCACGTTGAGATACTGGAACTTGTTTTTAATTAATTATGATTTTGATAGTCGGTCGGCTGGCCGACCATCGCTGGTCGGACTGTCGATGCAATGATCGACTTGCCAATTACCTTGTACCAGCCTGCCGATTTTATTAATTTTGAAACCCTATTTTGCATAGCCTCGGGAGGCCTGCAGGTGGTTGAACTTCGGACTACCGATCGAGTTCGGCCTGTCGAAGTCTAAAGTTCGGCCTACCGAACTACGTATGTGGATTTTCATAGATGCTTTGAAAGTTTATTCAATTTACATTGGTATTGATAAACCATTTAAACAATGTTTATAATCAGTAATTTAAAAAAAAATATATGCATGGATCTTGGGATAAGTTTAATAAAGTTTACCTTATTTAAATGTTTAATTTTAAAAGTAATAAAATGGGAATAAATACAACGACATCTGTGACGTTCGTAAGGGGGTGTTACAGATTTTGGAGAAAATAATTAAGTGGTGGGAGGATAGAATCAAAGAGGGAGTTAATAGAGGAAGAGAGAGAGAGAAAAAACTTACTGAATGGAATTTAAGAGAAAAATTTTAGAGGTTGCAAATTATATAGAGTGGAGTGAAAGAGAGTGTTAAAAATTTAAGTAGGAAATAGAAAAAATTCAAAATTTTTAGAAAAAGAATGAGCAGGAAAAATCCCGCTTATTTTTTAAATTCGTTCAAGAACATTAAATGATGGTTTCCTAGAATTCATTACAACAAAATTAAAAATTAGTAATTTTCTCAACTCGTTAATTATCATGTAAATAACCAATTGTGATCGACGAGCATTATGTTGCATCTGCAATTTACATGCCAATGGATAGAGTCACTTTTGGACGAGGGTGGACGGCCATCTTCTTCATAAACTTGTTTCTTTAAATTTTGTATGTAAAATTTTATCCCTCTCAAATAAAAAATTGTATTTTGTCCAGCCTCCTAAAATTGAACATCTTTTTATTTACCATATCTCATTAGTTTAGTCATCGTCCCACCCCGACCATTTTTTCTAGCTCCATTCCCCATCTTCTCTGTTTTTCTGCATGGCCTAAATCTTTAACATGTCCCTTGAGATTGACACTATTGAAAATGTCCAAGTATTTTTAAGATTCTTATAAAAAGCAAACTATTGCGCTTGCCCTTCTTGTTTGTAATGGTACAATTTGACAGTGACATAATTAAACAATGCGATATATATAAATATATAAGTAGCTGGAAATTAAACTTTTGGCACTTGAATTGGGGATGGAAAGGCAACACAAGGAAACTTATTCTTAATTACGTGCAGTCAGCTTGTGTTCAAAGTATTTCACCTTTTAGTTATATATGAATTCCTTAATTTACTGTGAATTTAACCTATTCAAAGCCCCTTTTAGTTTGATTAAGCACGTTATACAGTCTTTTTAGGAATCAAAAATTATAAAAAAAAAAAGTTAATACAGAGTATTGCAAGGTGCATAGTCACCACGGTCATACTCTTTGAAAACGAAGAAATAACGTAAAAGGTCAAAGAAAATTAACCTCTTCTACAAGTTTCCGAACCCACACAACTTGAGAAGAAGAAGAAGAAGAAGATTACAATATTCAAAAAGTCGGAAATTATATCAAATTACTTTAAGGAGTCAAGAAAAAAAAGATTTGAATTATTTCCTCCCTTTTAATATAATCTCTTTATTAATTACTGTGAGGACGTCTGTAAGCACGCACTGTTTTGAATAGCCTAATGTCTAAAACTACGTCGCACAGGACAGAAATTATATTATATATATATATATAATTTATATATTCAGACTTTGAAATTGCACTCTGGAAATGAAAGGCAATAACGTGTTACGTACGTGCCTCATTTAACGGCCTATATATAAGCTGTACATAAACCACGTACGTTTGTATTATCAATAGAAATGGCTCGTGATAGAATGTTTTCATTTTTTTGGGAGACTCTCTTGATTGTTGTGCTTTTACTAGGCGGCGCGTTTCTTAGTAAGTATAATTTATGTATATACGTGAGGTTCTCTTGATCAATGAATTCTTATAATTAATTTATAAGCTTTTATATATGGATTAAAATGCAATGTTTTAACTAATTAATACCATTTTTTTTCTCCTCAACTTAATTGCAGACTCGAAGGCTAGGGGCCAAACTCTTGATGACCATTGTTATCCGGGTGGCGGTTGGGACGATTCTTGTACTAATGCAATTCCTTGATCTAGCAATGCGCATATACCATGTGTGTGTATGTGTGTATATGTAGGAGATCATGTCACGCTAATTACATAGTTATAATTAATGCGTGTCTTCTTTTAGGCTGCCAAATAAGAGTTTTACTACACTTATGTACACGTATACAAGTGCAATGTAATAACACCGTGTGCTAATAATATCTATTAGCTATAGCAGCTGCTAGGTTCTGATCATGACAATAATATATGGCAGGTTGTGTATGTAGTTCGTGTAATTCATCATTGAATAACAAACGCGTTAGTCGCTTCATAATATATATATATATATATATATATATATATATATATATATATATATATATTATATGTATGTATGTATGTCTTTGATTATCGTCTTTTAAAGACTAGGAAATTTTGGCATTGCTATTATCATTATCAATTTTTTAGGTGGTGTCTGGTATAAATACTAAAAGAATAAATTGTTTTGTTACATCTTTAACTATTCATTTCTTACATAATATATATGAAACTTTTAATTTTAACAAAATACATCATAAATTTAAAAATCATTAGTAATTGAGATCTAATGACTACTTTTAATCCCTAGAAAAAAGGGACCGTCTAGACCCACGAAATGTTATGCTCACTTGGAACCGGCAACACCATCCAAAACTGCTCAGCGTACACCTGAATGGACATGAAATCACCGTCTTGCGTAATACTGTGGAATTAGGACTTCTTTCTATTCAATACTCTTTTTCATGTATCGAGTTTTAATTTTTTCCACAACATTACAAGCTTAACCCTTAGAAAAACTCACGTACGAATCTCATGATCAAAACCGTTAATATTTTTTTAACACTTGTTAGTTATTGAACCTCAATTGCTAGTAATTTTAAAGTTCAAAATGCATTTTACCAATATTAAAAGTTTGGGTTGCACGCAAAAAGTGAATAATTTAAGATGCAACAGTGCAATTTACTCGATACTAAAAAAAATTAAAGAAATAGAAAACAACTTTTTAAAAACAAATAGCGGTGTTTGGCATTTGTTTTCAGAGAATAATTTTTAGAAAATTTTGAGTTAAAAATTTTGTTGTTTTCTAGTGCTCTCTAGGAAAAAAGAGAAACAGTAAGTAAGAAAACAACATTTTACTTTCGGTCAGTACTCGCATTGTGGTTGAACAGACTGCATTTTCCCTCAAACAAGTCTGAACCAAAAAAATTTTAGTTTAAATTTATTTCATTACTGCATTTTCCCTCAAAATTCAAATATTTACAATATAAACTCAAACTTTTTAGTTCAAATTTATTTCTCAAACTGCCTATTAATCAGTTTGAGAATTCATACAACCTAATTTGTTATGTTTGGACGTGTACTTTTAATTTTTTTTTTTTGAATGTTTGGACACAACACAATTAGGCTTCGTTTTGCAACGCCGTTCTCACTATAGCCCTAACTGCTATGTAAAGCTCTTACAGGCTATGGTATAAGGTAAAAGTATGCTACAGTGTAAAGCTCTTACATTCTATAATAATTTCCAACTTTCTATTCTAATTGCATTGCTGAATGCAAAGATCGAGTAACAACAATTTTACTCTCAAAAAGTCTTGGTCAATAACAAAAGATTACATATGGATGACTTTTTGAAGGCTAGGCAAAAGCATAAGAGAGACGTTGCACAATCATTAATGCAAAATTTTGAACATAACAATCAAGCCCTATTTGACATTTCGGTTGGAACCAAGTCGAACAATGTAAGGCTCTCAACAACTATAATAAAAAGCAAAGTGCAGTATAAAACGAGCATACAATAGTTTTTAAACCAATATTTTCAGTTCTAACCTTTTTTCTAAACACCCTATAAAAATTTTGAACATAGCACAATGAGAAAATTGGAGTTCGTATTCCCTATTCAGTAGCGTATATTGGTTGAACAACAGGTAGACTATGCTCAATTGTTGACTAAACTTAAAAAAAAAAAAAGTGTGAACGGAAGTGCCAGCTGGTCTGAAATTTCTAATTTTCTAATCAATAGGGTACATTGATTGAACTACAGGCAGTGTCTTTCTTTCTCTTCTAACTTGATGTTTAATAGTTTGGAAATTTCCTCCTCTTTTCTCATTCTGCTACGTCCACATTTTTTGATTGCTATGTTCAATTCTCAATTGAGAATACGGAATACGTACTCCTTTTTTCTCAATTTTTTTTTTTTTTTATAGTATAGGCTATAATTGAATTTTCAGACCTGTTGGCACTTCAGTTCACACTTTTTTATATTAAGTTTACAATTATGGCCTAGCGGTGATACCAAGTATTTTGTTGGAAATAAAATGGCCCAATTTTTTTTATTATTATTGGAAAAATCTTAACCTTAAAGTGGAGCTTACAACCGTGACCAAGAAACCGCGATGTACTTAGTTGGAGGGAGAGAGATGAAGAGAGAGAGAGGCTTTGGGTGAAGGAGAAGATCAAGAAGTAAGGTAGAGGGATGTAGTCTCCCACTCAAACCTATCAAATTAAATCCTTTTGATAGCAATCTACAAATTTTAACTTTCAAAAGACTAGTTTACTCTCTGAAAAAATATTTACAAATTATTGTGTAAGTACAACATATAATAATTAGTCAAGCAATTATCATCACCATTTGAAGTTTTAACACTTCCCCCTTGCCAAATAACATGAAGAATTTCTATAATTCTCTTTATCAACATATTCTCCATCCTTTCAACTCTCTCCATCCTTCTTTTTGTTTGTTCGTCCAACCAAATGGAGCATTCAATTTTGTCTAAGAGACCATTTTTTTGCTATGTATTTTTTTTGGGGTTGTGGGGACCATTTGCTCTTTTGCTATGAAAAGAGAACATTTTTGTCTAAAAGACCATTTTTCATAGCTTTTTTTTAAAAAAAAAAAAAAAAAAGAGACCAATTGCTCTGATGGCATGGGAAGGGGCTTAAGGTAGTAGATGGAGGTTTGGATCCTAATTGTAATAGTGAGAACAACTGTAAAAATTTAAGACACAAACATGAAATTTTTTCCTAATATTTTTTCTGCTTTAATATTCGTCTACTTCAATCTTTTTCGCACGTTCTGAAAATTACGTTATAGACAAAACGTAAGTGTTGTCATGCAATTAATATGAAAAAGATGTTATGCGAGACGGTAACAATTCAATATATAAAATAGAATGGCTGTTCCTTCTCAGCATGTATTCAAAAGATATATATAATACAGAATTGTCATTCATATTGTGCTTTCTGGTTTAGTTATGTGATATTTCTTAGATGCAAAAAAAAAAAAAAATCATTACTGTCCTTGATAATGCTTGCTTATGTTCTTATTGTTTTTCTTAACTATTCCATATTAAGAAAAGGAAAAAAAAAAAAAAAAAACCTTCAGTGTTCATGCGCGTAAAGACTTTTCATGCAATAAAGTACACTGTACGGGGAAAGAACTCGACTTTGGGTGGCTCTTTGAAAATGAAACGCGGTAAACAAATGGTCTTTGTGTACGAAAAATAAACTGATGATAATAATACAAAAAAACACACGGTTTTATATACACTCCATTAATTGTCAATAAAAAAGTCGTCCAAGTTCTCATTTGTTTTGGAGCTTCACTTGATTGTTGTGCTTCTACTAGGCGGTGCATTTACTAGTAAGATCTTTTCTCTTTTTCTTCTTTTAGCTAGTTTGTTTCGTAAGTTTAAATTAAAACTCAAATAATTTTGTTATAGTGTTTTTGCTAAAGAAAATTAAATTTATGTTTAAACTTATCATTCAAAGTTATGAACCAAAAGTGACAACAGTAATTTCTCTAATAACAAAAATTAAATTATGCTCTAACTTATTGTTCATAATAAAAGGAACCACACACAGCAAATTGTTAAACCCAAAAAATCATGCCCATGATTCTGATTTCCTCAACCGAAATGAGGATGGCCGGCCCATTACTAGAAAGCGACAAACAAGCTGTATCAGCCTTTTCGATTATTGGTTGGGCTCGCTCAAAATAGGTTCCTTATCTGATAACAAAGCAAATTGGTCGAATACTTAAAGTATAAGTAAGCAATTAATTACCATACATGATAAGATGAAGGAAGTCAGATCAAAGTCAGAAAAAGCTTTTCATCTCTTTGATACATAGAGCTCGGAAGTTCTCCAATTTACTGACCCAAAAGAACAATCTGTATCGCTGCTAATACTCAAGAGATTCTTTGCTGATCTATTCACCATTCAAAAAAGGAGACTAAAAGAACTGGGCCTAGTTCTGCTTCTCCTCCACCACAGGGAGAAATCACCGGCGATCGTAGTTTGTGACCACCGTGTGTCGTTTTTTGTGAGGGGAGGTGGAGATCCCCAAGGTAATAAATTCCGTCACGCCTATGTTCACTAGCTCGTTGGCACACTTTAGCGAGGGATCTATTGCCGTGGAATTGTAACCTCAAATCTCGCTGGCGACCACCGTTGCTCACGATTCCATTGCATGAAGGTCACAAGTCGTAACGGATGGAGGTCGAGAGAACCTATTGCGATTCCATCTAGAAAAGGAAATTAAAAAAATGGTTAATTTCAGGGGGAAAAGCATCTCGTCGTGAATTGTCAACTGCAATAGATTCGGATTCCGTCGCCATGGAAGTCTAGTTCTTGGTGCGATTGAGATGGTGATCTTGTTGCAATTCATGCAGACCTTAAGATGACATCATACGGAGGTGGAGCGGGGTCGTGCAAAGGTCGAGTGGAGGTGGAGACGGCGTTGCAAGTCCGTCGACCGTTGATCCTCGTGTTCTACACCTACCACCTCCCTCCATTGGAAGACTATACCCCCGCCGATGGTGGCCAACCCTCCACACCGGCCCACCCCTAACGGAAATGTTTCTAATATATTTTGGGTTTTCTTAAGGGATTTTAGATTTTTTTAAAATTATTTTTATACTTGTTAATTTGAAATGATAGGATCAAATATGGTTGTGTATATTTCTATTTTTGCGATACTTAGACTTTAGAACATCTAATTTTAATTTGATAATCCAGTGTTGGTTGTTAAATGAGACTATTGTGAGTCTACTTAAACGGTGTTCAACTGAACATAGAAAGGCACGCCATTTATAGAATATTTAGTAAGTATATTTAGAACCAATTTTATAATTTAAAACATTAAAACATATAAAAGCTTACACTTATCACATATCTCGTTAACCATTAAGTAAGATTACGTTGAGCTTAACCATTAAGTAAGATTACGTTGAGCTTACTTAAATTGCATTCAACTGAACATAGGCACGCCACTTAACCATTGTGACTACGATTTTTTTTTTTACTAAAACATATCATTTGAAAGAAATAAACCACGGCTAGCTTTCAAAACAAGTTACGTGTCGTGTTTGTACTTGAGAACAACAGACTTATCACAATGAACGACATGTCATTTTAGAATTAGAATAACTGAAATTCAAATTTTGAAGTGGCTCAACAAATGAAAGAAGCAGTAATCAACCAATGTTAATTGAATAATTTTTAACAAAATATCTATATGTCACATTTTTGTAATTTGATAGGAAAAAAATAAAATAATAAATAGAAAAGTAACATTAGTTAACTTAAAATTCTAATCTCTTCTCTAAACAAGAAAATATGACAAAACAGAATTTTCTAGCAGTTAAAAAATAAAATTTTATTTTATTTTTTAATTCCGTAAAGTTCTTTTATAATATAGGTAACATAATTATATCCTTACTGCATAATATTAACCAAAGCTTACGAGTTACGACAATTAGAGTTACACACAAGTGTCCGTACAATTTTATTCAAGAGCATAGTTATTCAAATCAACTAACTTATTAGACACACAATACATGGTTGGACGTGATTGTGGATTCTCGACCATGCATGCAATGGCTACCTTCAGTACAACATCCAATTCACTACCAACTTTACGTGGTCCGTTACACAAAAATAGGTGGGTGTTATAAGAATCTCCTTGATAGAAAAGTGCTGGGTGTGATCCATTTGACCTTGTCAAAGAACGTGGCCTACAACGTTGCGAAGGAGAATACTACAACAGGGATGATAAAGGCTCTATCAGAGATGTATGAGAAGCCCTCAGCCAATAACAAGGTACATCTCATCAAGAAGCTCTTTAATTTAAAAATGCCAGAAGGTGCCTCGGTAGTTGAGCATTTGAACAGTTTCAACACCATCCTGAACCAATTGGTCTCGGTAGAGATTAAATTTGATGATGAGATCAATGCCCTAATCCTCTTGGCCTCGTTACCGAATAGTTGGGAACCCATGAGGGTGGCCATTATAAATTCGATTAGGAATACAAAATTGAAGTTTGTTGATGTCAGAAACGTTATTTTGACGGAAAAAGTTTGCAGGAAGGATTCAGGTGAAGCCTCAATGTTGAACTCGGCCCTTAATATTGATAATAGAGGTAGGAAACTTAAGAGGCATTCCAATAGGGATAATGGCAAGAGAGGCAAGTCGAGAAATGGGAGAAGCAAGTCGAGAAACAGTAGGACTATGGAGTGTTAGAATTGTGGGAGAACCGGCCACTTGAAAAAGAATTACAGGGCTCCAAGGAAGAATGAAGACAAGAACAATGATGCTGCTAACGCTACCACAGAAGAGGCACATGATGCCTTAATCTTGTCTGTTGACAATTCTTTTGATTCATGGGTGATAGATTCAGGAGCATCATTCCATACCATTGCACACCATCATGTCCTAGAGAAGTACATTGTCGAAAATCATGGTAAAATTTACCTTGAGAATGGTGAACCGTTGGACATCGTTGGCATTGGAGATGTCAATTTGAAAATGCCTAATGGGTCTGTGTAGAAGATTCATAAGGTGAGATATGTTCCCAAGCTGATGCGCAATTTGATTTCAGTAGGGCAACTAGATGATGAAGGACATAAAGTAACCTTCAATTGTGGAGGTTGGAAAGTCACGAAAGGAGCGATGGTTGTTGCTCGGAGACGCAAGGCTGGAACTCTCTACATGAACTCTAGTCGCAGAGATACCATAGCAGTTGCTGACTCTGCTGCCAACACTGAGCTATGGCACTATAGGCTCAGTCACATGAGTGAGCAGGGAATGAAGGTGCTTCACTGTAAAGAAAAACTATCGGGACTGAAAACTGTTGATCACAGTTTGTGTGAAGCCTGCATCTTTGGCAAACAGAAGAGAGTTAATTTCTCAACAACAGGTAAAGAGTCTAAGTCTAGGAAATTGGAGCTAGTTCACACTGATGTATGGGGGTCTACGATGGTGACTTCCCTTGGTGGTGAAAATTACTGTGTGACATTTATTGATGACTCAAGCAAGAAGGTATAAGTTTACTTTCTGAAAAACAAATTTGATGTCTTTGTTGCTTTCAAGAGATGGAAAGCCATGGTGGAGAACGAGACAGATTTAAAGGTGAAGTGCTTACAGTCTGATAATGGGGGAAAGTACTTAGATGAAGACTTCAGGCGATACTGTGCTGAGAATGGAATAAAGATAAAGAAAACCATTCTAGGGAAACCACAACAGAACGAGGTAGCTGAGAGGATGAACAAGACTCTAAACGAGCATGCAAGAAGTATGAGGTTGCATGCGGGGCTGCCAAAGTCATTTTAGGCTGAGGCAATTAACACAGCAACTCATCTGATCAACAGAAGTCCATCCACACTGCTGAAGTTCAAGCTACCAGAAGAAGTCTGGAGCGGCAAAAAGGTTAACTTCTCTTACTTAAGAGTATTTAGGTGTGTTTCCTATGTTTACATTGATTTTACTGCTAGAAGTTGTAACACCTGAGATTTTTAATGCATTAAAAATGCATTAAATTAAAGATTATGTTAAGACAAAGTACAATTAAAGGAAAATACTGTATAATAAGATGGAAAATTATACAGTGTTAGAGTAATGCAGTATAAGAATTGAATTGTGTGGACCACAATTTTATCTTATACTTTTTATAAAAGAAAAGAAAAAAAAAACAGAAAATATCACAAATTCGAGACTTTCTCTCTCCTCTTTCTCTCTCTAGAATTCTCTCTCTCTCCTCAAATCTCGTTTGAGATTCCGGCGTTATTTTTCGACACCTCCCATACCAGTGGGAAGCTCTCGTTGAGCTGAGTCCAACGAGGTGTCGTGCCACCCAAATAGCCACCGGAGGAGGGCCCACGCGCCTCCCAAAGTGACGGCAAAACCCATAATTTCCCGACGTCATTTCTCCGCCGTCCGACCACCAATCGACGTGATTTTGGTGTCTATGGACTCAGTGTGAGGAGAGGAACAAGATGGTACCAATTTTCCAGCTCAATTTTGGCTGGAACAGCTTCGCCGGAGCTGCCCCGTCGCCGCCGTGGAGCCGCCGTCGCAGCCGTCGTGCCTGGTGGCGGTGTGGCACACCGCCGGTGCCAAAATGATCAGAGGGCGACGGCGAGCAAGACCCCTCGGTCAATTGCTCCGTTCCGCCGCCTCTCGCCGGAGATCGACCTCCCCCGTCATGCTCCGCCGCAAGAGAGGTCGAGGTGACCCATTTCGCCACCGTTGGGCCAAATTGAAGAGGCAGCCACCTTCAGAGGACCGAGAGGAAGAAATTCGGTACCTCAATTGCACGAAACGACGGCCGGTCACCGGAGAACCAGGACCCGCCGCCTAGCGCCGCCGTGGAGAGGTGGAGCCGCCGTTCCACGCGATGTTGAGCTGCCCCACCGTAGGGGAAATACTCAGAGGAGGTCGGGGAACAATTCCCCCACCTCAATTTCACGGTATCTTCGCCGGAGATAGGAAATCAGAGCCGCCGGTTTCCGCCGTGAAATCCATCCTCGATTGGAGCAGATGGAGGCCGAATTGGGTGAAATTGACCCCACCAATCGACTCAGGAGGGTCGAATTAGGGGGGGTAGGCTCGAGCTCAGCCCTCAACGGAGCCAACCGCCGCCGGTCAACGGCCGGTCAACGGCGGTCAACGGCCGGTCAAAGGGCAAAATGGGATTTTGTGATCCGGACCTCCGATCGAAGATCCGAGACCGCCTCCCGACTCGTTTCGACGCTCTGAACGCGATGGTGACCTCCGTTCGAGCTAATTCCACTCCGATGAAAATCGTCCGGTACCGACTGCACGCGGATCGAGGCGATTCAAGCAGCAATATCGGAGTCCAGAATGACAGTTTCAAGAATGTATGATCTCCAGGAAGCATTCCTAGCCATTCATGGTCGCTCGAGGAGCACTGCAGAGGATGCTTCATATACTGTAGATGCAGCGAGATACAACTGGATCTGCTTTGCTTGGAGTTCAAGTAAGTAGGAATCTCGCATGCAGTATGAACTGTTTTAGATGCTTTCATAGAAATTTATGAAATGCATGATCAGTGATTGTTACACTGTTTTATGTAAGAATAGGTTTTATAACGTTATAAGGTGACGAAAAAACCCGTTAAGGGTAAAATCGTCATTTTTAAGGAAACGGCTAGAACGGAGTCGAACACTCCGATTTAGCATAATGTTATTAGATGGAAAATGTTCCGTGATACGTTAAGTAACGTAACGGTCATGTGAGATCAAGATTTAACGAGGAATGTTTTAAGTAAACGAGTGGTAACCGATGGGTTACAAAGTTAAAAGGAAAAGTAACCCCGGTGGGTTACAAGGCTAAATGAAGGAAATGTAAACTGACAGTTTATAAGGTTGAGTAAGAGAATGGTAGACCGATAGTATACCAAGTTATGAATAAGGAAAGAATGATTAATGTTTACGTTTTATTATCAATCGAGTGGATTGATAATAAAGAAAGTTAATTAATGAGTCGGCTGTCGTTTGATCAGGACACAGAGGCCGACTAATGGAAGGAACGAGAAAGGAACGGAATAGAGAACGCTAGAGCATAGTTGGGTAAGTTTCAAACCTCACCTACAGCATGAAGTAAATGATTTTTAAATGCTCATTTATATGTTTGCAAATGTGTTTGCAAATTGTTAAGCAAGTTGTTTTTAAAGTATGTTTGCATTATTTATGCAAAAAGTTTTAAAGTTCAAGAAAAAGAATTGCAATGAATTTGCAACCATTATGTTAAAGGTTTATTTGCATATTGATATGCATAACGTTATTTAAAAGTTTAAGTTATGATTTTCAAAGTATTGAAAGTATGTTTTGCATTATGACAATGCAAAATGTTTAATAGTTTAAGTTATAAGTTTCATGTTGCATTTGCTATGCAATAAGTTGCATTTATTATGCAATAAATTTAAGAATAAAAGTTATAGCTTGCAAAATATGTTTGCATTTTATGATGTCTTTATTAAGCAATATGTTGCATTTGTTATGCAATGAGTGTTAGAATGCAAGTTATGATATGCAAAATGTGTTTACATTTTATGTTGCATTTGTTATGCAATGAGTTGCATTTATTATGCAATTAATTTTATAATACAAGCTATGAATTGCAAGTGTATTGCATATAATGTGATTGCATTTGAAATGCTCACTAAAGTTAATAAGAAGGTAACGTAAGGATAAAAAGAAAGTGTCGTACCAGCCTCTTTGTTATGAGGTAATGAAAGTAAAATTAAAGTGTGACCTCCTGAAGGTGAGGTACAAGACCTCAATGTTTGATGGTCTCAAGTCTTCCACAAGGGAAGCATCATGTTTATGATCTCATGATTAATGAGTTGGTACGAACACTAAAGAAAGTAAGGAAAATGAAAGTTATAAGATAAAGAAAGTTAAAGAACAAGAATAAAGGTTGAGAAAGAAAGGAATATTTAAGTTTATAGAACGTTCATAAAATGCTCATAATTGAAGTTAATAATTGAGCATAAATGGAGTCATGCATTCTGACGTTACTTGAATGCTAATTTATGAAATGTTTATATGTCATGTCATGAAAGACATTTTGAGAAAGGTTATCATGAAACGGTTTATGAACGACGTTTTAAGAAAAACGTTCAAGAAATGTTTTAAGAGAAAGGTTTTACATTAAATGTTTATGAAAAACATTTCATGTTTGCAAGAAAAGGTTTACGAATGACGTTTTAAGAAAAACGTTGAAGAAATGTTTTATTAAAAAACGTTTTCAGAAATGTTCTATGAAAGACGTTTATGAAGAACGTTTTTAGAAATGTTTAAGGAAAACGTTTATGAAAAATATTTTCATAAATGTTTATGGAAAACGTTCATGAAGAACGTTTCAAGAGAAAGGTTTTCATGAGAAAAGTTTTTAAAGCATGTTTAAATGCTTTGTGAGAATATGTTTGAACTTGCTGAGCGAAAGCTCATTAAAAGTTTTTCATGCTGTAGGTAACTTATGGGTGACCAATGGGACCCGTTAGAAGAGCTGGGTGCTGCGGAGGACAGATGCGAAGATTTGGGTATGGATACCATCACTGTTTGCTTCCGCTACGTAAAGAAAATGTTTTCTATTGTTTAATGTTGTGTTTTCGAAGTTTAAAGAAAACCAGAGTTTTATGAATAGTATTAAAAGTTTTAAGATACAGTTTACAAACTGTTTTATGTAGTTATAAAGTAAAGTTTTAAACTATGATTTAATAAATGTTTCTTATTAAGTTTTAAGAAACGTTTTGAAATGATTTTAAGGGCAAGTGTTGAGCGATGTCTCAACTTGAATGCGACAGAGGTCGCGTCAGTTTTTAAAGAACGTTTAAGGAAAGAAAAAAAAAAAATTTTACTACAGTATTTTCTTACTAAGTAAGTAAGATTACTGTTTACGAAGGATGTTTAAGTAAGTAAAGTGATTGCCCGAAAAGGCGGGTCGTCACAGAAGTAAACTTGATGCTAAGTCAAAAAAGTGTTTCCTGGTTGGCTATGGTGGACTTAAGTTTGGTTATCATTTCTAGGATGACAAAAATCGAAAGATTATTAGGAGCAAGGACGTGATCTTCAATGAAGGTGTTCTGTAAAAGGACGAGACAACATGACTCCAAGGGTTCAGGTTCTGAAGACAAGAAGCCTGAAGTGATTCTATTGAAAGATCTTCCTAAAGTGGAAGTGGAAAATTCAAAAGTTGAAGACCAAGAAAATGTTGCTCCAGAAGGAAACCAAAGTACTCCTGCCACACCAGTCAGGAGGTCTAGTAGGACTATAAGACCGTCGCAGAGATACTCCCTTTCTCTGCATTATATTTTGTTGACCGACAAAGGTGAGCTAGAGAGTTATGATGAAGCCGTAGAGGCTGAAGATTCGGTCCAGTGGGAATTAGCCTTAGGAATTGGATGGATTCTTTAAAGTCCAATCAGACATGGCAACTGACAAAGTTACCATAGGGCAAAAAGGCCTTACACAACAAGTGGGTATACCAAATAAAAAATAAATCTGATGGCAGTAAATGGTATAAGGCAAGGCTGGTGGTTAAAGAATCCAACAATATGCTCACCAAAACAGTTCAAATCAAGAAACTGAAGTTGTGCGCAACTTCAGTTGGACTTCTCCATAAGGCGTGAGAAGTTATTGCTGCTGCAGTTGGAGATATGGTATTGATTAGTCTCCAAGTGGGATTGTTGCAGGTGTGGAGCCAAATCAAGTCAAGAACCTAGCAAAAGGAAGAAAAAGGAGAGAAAGGCAGGTTCAGGGTGCTGCAGCACCTGTAAGGCAGCAAGGCAGCGTTGGAAAGCGCCGCAGCGCTGGTTGAAGAGCATCGTGGCGCCACAGGTGAGCACTGCGACGCCTGTTTTGAGCGCCGCGGCATCAAGGCACGATGATAAGTGATTTTTTACAGGTTTTTTGAATCCAAAAACGAGAAACTACTAGGGTTTCTCATTAGTTGCTACTTTTCTCTTCTTTGGTGTATAAATAGACATAAGGTGGCTAGGATTGAAGGTGTGTGTGATCTTGTGAGGGTGTGTGACTTGTGTGTGACTGTGAGAGAGTGGCATTATTTTATGTGAGGCATATTTTGTGTGAGAGCTCCATTCTTGAGAGAAAAAATTCCCACAGGGTGCTAGGTAGAAGAGAGATTTGGGAAACACAGTTTGAGAGTGTGTGATAAATTTCTCTTGTAATCTGTAATCTCCTTCATCATAGTAGAATTGCGGCAGCAGAAACAAGATGTAGTCTCAAATTTGGACAAAATTGTATAAAAATTTGGTGTCTCTCTTTATTCTTTTCTCTTATTTTTTTTCTGTAATTATTCGTTCTGGCGGTCCTTGGAATTAGGAAACGCCTAATTCCCCAACATCTAGGACTAATTGCTTTGGGAGACTAGCTTTCCATTTTAGAAGAGCCTCAGCTTCTATGCTTGATGTGGCTCTAGCTTGGCTGGAATCATAAGGCAAAACTAATAATATTGCGTGAGCAACAAAAGTTGATAATGAGAGACAGAAGTTTTTGTTGGCCATACCTCTGGAACTGGAGGGTTTTAGAATTTGAAGGCCACGATGTTTGCAATTTATAATTTTGATTCTCAGTGAGAAACAACTTATCTTGCGTTGTTTCACAAGTGTTTAAGCTAAAAAGTTGTGATTCAAATTAATTTTTACACCGTCTTTAAAATTTGACTCGTTGTAGAGTATTTTCCAATGAGCCAAGAGGCCCACAAGCGCTAGGAAAATCAACAGTCAAGCAAGAAAAATCATAGGAAAACATCGCACCAATCAATGCATCTTTTGACCATATCAATTCTTTTTTTAGTCCAATCAATTCTGTTTTATGGAGAGAATTATAATTAAATTGTTTACACTTTTTTGTTTTTTGAAAGGGCAACTAACAGTTTTATTATTTAACCAATCGTGCCTTTTTACTTACACAAAGGAGAAGAAAATTTTTAAAATAAAACAATGAATTAAAAAATTTATCCAACTTTAAACTTCCCTGTTCATAATCACTGTTCCTTGCATTCTTTCTTTAACTACTTTATAGATTTTCCTTCTCTCCTCTCATTGAGTGCGCAAGAGGCACGGGCTGTACCAATGTATGCCATTTTCCTTTAGTTATTTTGAGTGCGATTGGCGTTGCAATTAGAATTAAAAATTAAAATAAATTTACTGTAACATATAAGCTTTACACTGTAGCCTATTTTTGTTTTATACTGTAACATGTAAAAACTTTATACTATAATAATTGAAACTATATAATTAAAAAGACATTGCCACACAAAACCTTTATCAACTAAGGTGGTGGCTGAATGAAAGGAAAAATATTTTTTTTTTCATTGGATTTTATCGGTTGTCTATTAACGCTTTTGTGCTATTCTATTGTCAATAATGTACTTTATTATTGGATCGTGAAAAAAAAAATGATAAACTAACATGGTATTACCATAAGAGGATTTTTTTTTTTTTTGAGGAAATTAGCATAAGAGGATCTGAGATCAAATTCATGTAATTGTAGTCTCTAAAATTGTTGGATCTTTAATATGTTTTCTATGTTATAAGTATTCACGTGTGGCCTATGTTCCGAATGTCCAATTAACATTTACCTAACGGGAAATTTGGATTAATATTTACCTAACAAATATCAAAGGACAAAAGCGGTTGTAGATGTCATAATGCAGATTGCGGTGTGAAAGCTAGTTGTTGTTCAACATGTTGTTCAAAGTCCAAAAATTTTCTGCAATTTAGTAAGAAAATGGACACTCCACGATTCTAATTTCATAACAGCGGAGCCAGGGATATTAATTGGACACCAAAACTAGCATGACTGAACTAATAAAATATGGTAAATAAAAACATATTTAAAATTTTAAAAATAGTAAAATATAATTTTAGGGGTAATATAATTTTGTGTACGAAATTATAAAAAAAAAAATTAAGAAACATGACGCTTTTGACGTTGAAGTATATCTAGCCTTCCTACTAGAATATCATTAACTGCACTGTCTACAATTCAGTCCATGTTTTTTTTCTTTATTCACAAAAGCTGACCATGGGCTCCTAGTATACTAGGAGACGAAAACATAATTAGCCAAGTTTTTTTGCCGTTTTACGTGTGATTTTATTAAATTCCTCTTAATTAAGGAGCCAAAGTGGCAACGTGAGGACATCCCCCATTTTGGTGATTGAAAAAACAAATTCTATAACAATCAGAAAAGATAACTAGTACTCCTCATAAGAGAAAGCTGGACCATGATGTCTTGCTTCAAAATAACTTCTCTGCTTTCCTGACTAATTTTCATCAGAGGTCTAATATTCGATGATATTTCATGGACTGTTTTAAGAATTTGAATGTATTTAAAAAATCAGTTGGAACTGTATAGTTGAAACTAATTTACTATAGTATATGAGAGTTTTACGTTGTAGCATATTTTTGTTGTATATTATAGCAATTAAAACAATACAGTTTGGACGAGTGCTAAAGTTAGTATCTTGGTTTTGTAGCTAGCTTGATGTTTTTCATTATATAATATAAGTATTTGTAGCCAAAGGAGCAAACAAGTTAGGATTCGCATCGGTATCGGATAGAATGACGCTTTGATTAGGTTTGTGACGCGTATCACGCCTCAAATATGGGTTACTAAGTACAATAACTACGTTGAAAGCAATTGGAAAGTTTTATTTTCCATTTAAAAAGAATTGTGGATCAACAAATATATAAGTAATGGAACGCAATTGCTCCGTGTAGCCCGTTAATTGTGATGAACGAGAATTATGTTGCATCCATTTTTATGCATTGGCCTAAACCTTCAACATGACCTTTTGATATTGACATTATTAAAATTTTCCAAGTATTTTTAAGATTCTTATATAAGAAGCACACTATTGCGCTTGCCCTTCGTGTTTGTGATGATATAATGTTGGAGAATCCGAGTGCATGAATAAGAGTGTGGGGATTGATTTTTGGAAAACGATTCAATGTTTGAGGTGTGTATAAACAACTTTTTTCAAAGGTTTTACTTGCCTTTACTTATTTAAGTTTGTCAAATAGTCTAATAACAAATTACCCTTAAGATATAACAAACACTTGAAAACAATATCTAGCAACAATATCATGTTCTAAAACATCAACAAAACCTGTAAATTTTTTGAAAATTTGATAAATGACAGGGGTGTCATTTTATGAATAGACACAACTGGTTCTATTCATATAATCTTTACTTAAAAGTACTTCTTCATTTGTAAAGATATTTTTTTCATTTGTAAATGTATCTATTTATATATCAATACAACTATTACAATAGATATATTCGTTGCTAAATCGTTAGCTAAACTGTCATCTTATTCAGAGTTATAATATGTGGTATAACTTCCATGACGTTTTTTAACAATCATCTAAAGTCTACATTGGGTGCGATTTATTGACATTAGACAACTGTTTTATTTAAAAATTGTCATCTAATACCAGTGATTTATTTACATTAGACGACGGTTTCTAAAGAAAATCGTCCTCTTTGTGCCTTTAAAAATTAAAAAGAAAATTTGCCAAAACTATTTCTTCTCAAAAGACAATTTTTTCAAGGTGTTATGTACAAATTCGCGTTCTCTTCTTTAATAAACTTAATTTATATCTCATTAATTTACTCATTACAAATTTTAAAGACATATGTTATAAATTGTCCTTGTCATGTATAATCATTATGGATATGACATATTTATCTATAAAACCATAAACAAAGTTTATCTAAAAAATCTAATAACAAAAAATACTTAATCAATACAAATAAAAACTATACATCCAAACAAAAAAGCAAAGTACCTAAGTTTTGGTGCTCAATAGGGTGGTGGCAACAGTGATAGTGGCAGGCGACGGTGATGGATATGATAGAGAGTCATGGCGGCTGACTATTTGTCACGACCCCGATCATGACTTCTAAATATTTTAAAATACAAAAAATATATTTAATGAAATTTGTGAATTTTTTTTAAAACAATTTAAAACTTTAAAGTAGAAATGATTTGAATTCTTCAAAGGAGAATAATTCAACATTATCAATTATGTGAAAATTATCTTGGAATATTAAAATGCATAACAATTCTTAAGTTTCGACAACAATCTAAAGGAAACAATTTTTTTCCAAGTCTCAAGTTTGAAAATTATTTAATTTGCAAACACACGATAATAACTTAAAACAATTAAACACACAGGTCGGGCATACACACGGTCTCGAAGCAGCTACAATCACATCTTCACTCAACATATGAGTTAGAAACTCTATTTGAAGTTCCTGTAACACATAAATCAATAATGTGAGTGATAAACTCAATAAGTAAAGCTTTAGCTTACAAATAATTAATTAAAGTTTTATAAGTACATGAAAGGTTTTTCTAATAATACAATATTTATTCAAGCCTAGGCTTTAGTGTGGGCTTTATTATCCTTTATTTTTGTAGGCACAATTATATAAGGTCACTAATCACCCTACGGGAACTAATCTCTCGAATAATAAAAAAAGGGCACTAATCAAACTACGGGAATTAATCTCCCAAATATAAAATAAGGGGTACCAATCATCCCATGCCTGGCGCCTTACAAACCACAGCACTAAGTCATGTGAAAACGTCATGGATTCAAATATAACTTTTTCAATAATAATATCATGTGTTTTCAAGATAATCATATAAATATATCATTTCTCAAATATCTAAAATCATTATAAATACGCAAAGGATAAATCATGCTTCAAATATCCAAAATACCGAAACATATACAATACCATTATGTGTTACAGGTGAGCAATTTACTTACAAATTATCCGAAATAATAAGGGGTGGAAAGATCGGCCTCTTAGTGGAGTGATGGTGTGCTTTAATTCTTAATATTATTAATTTACCATCTAGTCTTAAAGTTCATCATTACAATGATTTAATAATGTCACAATTCTAGTGGAATAATTAAATAGTGGAATTACAAACACAACACTTAAAAAATTCTAAACTTGGACAGGTTCACACATTTTTACTAGCAGCTATTAATCAACAATTTTTTTTAAAATTACATAAAATTCCAATGACTTTGAAATTTTTATATAGTAATTCTGACATCTATGCATGTCACTAGATTTAATTTCATAACTTTTTGATTATTGTAAGTACTATTTTTACATTTTCAAATATACTACACCGTTTCTGGAAAACAAAACACAGACAGCCAATTCTCCATAAATTTTTACAATTCACACAAAATTCAAAATAATCTGAAATTTTAACATGTATTATATATATATATATATATATATATATATATATCATTAGATTTAATTTCATTACAATTGGATCACTATGAGCTATTATTTTATGTTTTACAAATTATAATACCGTTGCTAGAAATATAGTTCAGGTAGTATAGAGTAACAAATTTTATAAAAATCATAAAAATTCTAATAGTTTTGAAATGTTTACAAGATATACTAAACATCAAAACACATTATCAGATTTAATTTCATCAAGTTTGAGTTACTATAAATACTTTTCCTATACTTTAGAAGTCACAAAAACAATTTGCCACTGTAAACAGCCTACGGGTAGTCAACAATCAAGGAATTTTTTTAAAATTATACAAAATTTCAATTGATTTGAAATTTTACCACAACATTTCTAACATCTCAACATAGTACCAGATTTATTTTTATTGTGTTTGTATTACTTTAAGTATTTTTCCAACATTTCAACTTTTACAAATACGTCTTTGAAAAATGTTGAAACAATGTGCAGTGTATATTCTAAGATTTTTTTCACTTTATTTCTATCATTTGTATGAAGCTAAAATTTTGCAACCAATAACTAGACATATAAATGAGCATTTTTTAAATTTTTCTAGTATTAAACACAACTCGTAATGTAATCAAACATATCATCATATTTAAGGGTAGTTTAAGAATTGTAAGAAACAACATTTAGCATACATTCTCTAAAAATATAAAAAATAGTGTATTTAATCTGAAATTTTTATACAATATAATATGCATCTATATAAATCTCCAGATTTAATTTTATTCTATTTGGATAGCAATAATTAATTTTCTTCTGTTTTACATTTCACAAAACCATTGTATACTATTGGCAGATTTCTTAGTTTTTTAACCAAAAATTTGGGAATTCATAGAGAATTGGATACAACTTTGATTTGGACTCATGATAGCTTGTTGGAAAGCTTAGGATGTCAACTTTTCAAAAATGAAAACAAATCCTCAAAAATCATTTTCATCGAGCCCCCAGTGTTGTAAGAAATAGTCATTGCTTAAGGATATAAAATCTTAAAACTCTAATATGTTCATCACACAAATTCAACAACATCTAGCCAAAAGATTAAAACATTTACCTCATGAAATATTCAGATATAATAAACAAACATTTCAAAAAACATTTTTAGGGTTAAGAAAACCTACCTCTTTAAAGACAAAATCTTGAAGATGCTAGCTCTTGAATCCTAGTGCTAGAATTGATTTTTGGATGGATTTTCTCTAAGAGTTCTTGTGGGTTTCTCTTTGTTTCTCTCAACGGAAGGTGGCTGGAGCTTTTCTAAAGTTCTCTACATAATTTTGGTGTCTTAGTCATGGAAGAAGAGAGGATAGGTGGGAGAAAAGTTGTGGAAGAAACGAGAGGGTAGGTGAGAGTTATTCTAATGCTTCTTTAGGAGGATAATTGGGATAAGTTAATCATTTGGGGCATTAGTGGGAGGTAACGGCTGAAAATAGGGGTAGAAAGCAAGTGGGGACATGGGTTTGTGGCTGGAATAATTATTAGGGGCGTCTCTGCAAAATTTTTGAAAACTTTAGGGCAAAAGTGTAATTTTCTAAAATTTAAGGGGTCAAAATGGAAAATTTTAAAACTTTTTAGAAAATTTTAAATTCTATTTTCTTTATGTAAATTTAGGATGCTCATGATTAAAAGAAAATATTTATAACACACTATATATATGTATGTATATTTGGCTAAATTTGAAAATTCAAAGTAATTCCTAAAAAAATCAAAAGAAATTCTTACAATTTCCAAAAATTAAAATAAAGCATCCAAGTAGGTAAAAAATTTCCAATTAATCAACAAATTAAAAATTTACTAACAAGTCACAATAATTATACGCTAACGCACCATGCTTTATAATCGAGGCTTGAACCTTTACGCTGCAAATTGGAACACCTTGTAAAATTTTATTAGTCAATAACAAAAATGATAATAACAATAATAACAATGACTGTAACGCCCCCCCTATTTTATGTAATGGATAATGTTATATTAGTGACGACGTTAAGCATTTTTATTCTATGTTGATTTATGATATTATTGTCACTAACTATTTATTCTAAGTGTTATGACAGGTGACTATCACGTGGAATTGATGTGCTCAAGTGTTCATGTTATTTACATTGTATGTTTATTTATGATTCATTAATGATTTATATTCTATGATGTATCCTTGTAAATTTAGGACACACACATGAAATTTTTTCCAAATATTTTTTCTGCTTCAATATTCGTCTACTTCAATCTTTTTCGCATGTTCTGAAAATTACGTTATAGACAAAACGTAAGTGTTGTCGTGCAATTAATATGAAAAAGATGTTATGCGAGACGGTAACAATTCAATATATAAAATAGAATGGTTGTTCCTTCTCAGCATGTATTCAAAAGATATGTATAATACAGAATTGTCATTCATATTGTGCTTTCTGGTTTAGTTATGTAGTATTTTTTAGATGCAAAAAAAAAAAAAAAAAAAATCATTACTGTCCTTGATAATGCACGCTTATGTTCTTATTGTTTTTCTTAACTATTCCATATTAAGAAAAGGAAAAAAAAAAAAAAAAAAAAAAAAAACCTTCAGTGTTCATGCGCGTAAAGACTTTTCATGCAAGAAAGTACACTGTACGGGTAAAGAACTCGACTTTGGGTGGCTCTTTGAAAATGAAACGCGGTAAACAAATGGTCTATGTGTACAAAACATAAACTGAAGATAATACAAAAAAACACACGGTTTTATATACACTCCATTAATTGTCAATAAAAAAGTCGTCCAAGTTCTCATTTGTTTTGGAGCTTCACTTGATTGTTGTGCTTCTACTAGGCGGTGCATTAACTAGTAAGTTCTTTTTTCTTTTTTTTTTTTTGACTAGTTTATTTCGTAAGTTTAAATTAAAGCTCGAATTATTTTATTATAGTATTTTTGTTAAAAAAAATTAAATTTATGTTTAAACTTATCGTTCAAAGTTACGAACCAAAGTGACAACAGTAATTTCTCCAATAACAAAAATTAAATTTATGCTCAAACTTATTGTTCATAATAAAAGGAACCACACACACCAAATTGTTAAACCCAAAAAATCATGCTCATGATTCTGATTTCCTCAACCGAAATGAGGATGGCCGGCCCATTACTAGAAAGGGACAAACAAGCTGTATCAGCCTTTTCGATTATTAATTGGGGCTCGCTGAAAATAGGTTCCTTATCTGATAACAAAGCAAATTGGTCAAATACTTAAAGTATAAGTAAGCAATTAATTACCATACATGATATGATGAAGGAAGTCAGATCAAAGTCAGAAAAAGCTTTTCATCTCTTTGATAAATAGAGCTCGGAAGTTCTCCAATTTACCGACCCAAAAGAACAATCTGTATCGCTGCTAATACTCTAGGAGATTCTTTGCTGATCTATTCACCATTCAAAAAAGGAGACTAGAAGAACTGGGCCTAGTTCTGCTTCTCCTCCACCGCAGGGAGAAATCACCGGCGATCCTAGTTTGTGACTACCGTGTGTCGTTTTTTGTGAGGGGAGGTGGAGATCCCAAAGGTAATAAATTCCATCACGCCTATGTTCACTAGATCGTTGGCACACTTTAGCGAGGGATCTATTGCCGTGGAATTGTAACCTCAAATCTCGCTGGTGACCACTGTTGCTCACGATTCCATTGCATGAAGGTCAAAAGTCGTAACGGATGGAAGTCGAGAGAACCTATTGCGATTCCATCTAGAAAAGGAAATTAAGAAAATGGTTAATTTCGGGGGGAAAAGCATCTCGTCGTGAATTGTCAACTGCAATAGATTCGGATTCCGTCGCGATGGAAGACTAGTTCTTGGTGCGATTGAGATGGTGATCTTACTGCAATTCATGCAGACCTCAAGATGACATCATACGGAGGTGGAGCGGGGTCGTGCAAAGGTCGAGTGGAGGTGGAGACGGCGTTGCAAGTCCGTCGACCGTTGATCCTCGTGTTCTACACCTACCACCTCCCTCCATTGGAAGAATATATCCCCGCCGATGGTGGCCAACCCTCCACACCGGCCCACTCCTAACGGAAATGTTTCTAATATATTTTGGGTTTTTTTAAGGGATTTTAGATTTTTTTAAAATTATTTTTATACTTGTTATGTTGAAATGATAGGATCAAATATGGTGTGTATATTTCTATTTTTGCGATACTTAGATTTTAGAACATCTAATTTTAATTTGATAATCCAATGTTGGTTGTTAAATGAGACTACTGTGAGTCTACTTAAACGGTGTTCAACTGAACATAAAAAGGCACACCATTTATAGAATGTTTAGTAAGTATATTTAGAACCAATTTTATAATTTAAAACATTGAAATATATGAAAGCTTACACTTATCACATATCTCGTTAACCATTAAGTAAGATTAAGTTGAGCTTACTTAAATTGCATTCAACTGAACATAGGCACGTGACTACGATTTTTTTTTTTTTTTTTTTACAAAAACATATCATTTGAAAGAAATAAACCATGGCTAGCTTTCAAAACAAGTTACGTGTCATGTTTTTACTTGAGAACAACAGACTTATCACAATGAACGACATGTCATTTTAGAATTAGAATAACTGAAATTCAAATTTTGAAGTGGGTCAACAAATGAAAGAAACAGTTATCAAACAATGTTAATTGAATAATTTTTAACAAAATAGCTATATGTCACATTTTTGTAATTTGATAGGAAAAAAATAAAATAATAAATAGAAAAGTAACATTAGTTAACTTAAAATTCTAATCTCTTCTCTAAACAAGAAAATATGACAAAACAGAATTTTCTAGTAGTTAACAAATAAAATTTTATTTTATTTTTAATTCCGTAAAGTTCTTTTATAATATAGGTAACATAATTATATCCTTACTGCATAATATTAACCAAAGCTTACGAGTTACGACAATAAGAGTTACACCCAAGTGTCCGTACAATTTTATTTAAGAGCATAGTTATTCAAATCAACTAACTTATTAGACACACAATACATGGTTGGACGTGATTGTGTATTCTCGACCATGCATGCAATGGCTACCTTCAGTACAACATCCAATTCACTACCAACTTTTTCACATGTTGGAGGTGAGAGGCGATTATCCAATACATCCCTGTAATGAGTGGTCTTAAGTGCACTCTCTGATTGCATGTGGGAAATAAGTTCCCCTGGGTGCTTTCCCATCAGAACTTCAAGTGTCAAAACCCCAAAGCTATACACGTCACATTTCTCAGTCACTGCCATACTATAAGCAAGCTCTGCAACACAAAAAAAAACAAAACAAAACAAAAACAAACAAAACAAAACAAAACAAAAACAGAAACAAAAAAAAAAAAAAAAACAAAACAAAACAAAACAAAAACAAAACAAAACAAAAATCATTATGTCCTATCATGCCCATAAAACAAAAGTACAAAAAAATTGAAATATATGGATTTATTATAATTTAGAAATTACCTGGAGCAAGGTAACCAAAAGTCCCTGCTACTGAAGTATAGTTAGGACACGCCGGGTTCAAAAACTCTGCAGTGCCAAAATCAGAGACATGAACCTCAAGTTGAGAGTCCAACAGGATGTTTTTGCTCGATATTTCACGATGGATTATCGGCGGAACGCGATCGTGATGCAAGTAGCACAAAGCATGGGCTATGCCTTTCACGACTTGTATCCTCTTTTCCCAATCCAGCTTCTTTGCAATGGCGTCATTTCTGAGGATATCTGCTAGGCTACCTCCCTCCATGAACTCATAGACCAAAAATGCATTCATTCCTTGTAAGAAGAATCTGAAGAGTTTCACAATGTTTCTATGCCTGATTTCTGCTAAAGCTGCTACCTCATTTTCGAAAGTCCTGATGCTCTCAATATTCTGTACTGAACTGTCGTTTAGGGCTTGAAAACTCAGCCTCTTTACAGCAAATACTTGAACAGAAGACGATATGATTGCTTTGTATACCTTTCCAAATGCACCGATTCCGATGCAATGAGTGTCATCAAAGTTGTTTGTAGCTTCTAATATGTCTTTGAACTCAACTTTCCCTCTGGAATACCAAGTTGAGGATAAATTTTCTGCCCTTGATGCACTTGCAGCTTTCGTAATCTTTATTGATCTCCTTTTCCGGAGAAGAACCAAAATGCCAATAACAATCAAGGAAACTAACAAGCACAAAGAAGCAAGAACTACAACTACTTTTAGTTTTTTATTCTTGCTTCTGCCACTATTTTCTGTTGATGTGACATCACAAGCAGAGAGGCCTTTTATGTTCCCACATAGATCTTTATTGTTGCTGAGATCCTCTGATTGAACTGAACGAAAGATCTTGATATCAGGAACTGGGCCCTCCAAATTGTTGTACGAAAGGTCGATATCTGATAAGCTCAACAAGTCGCCAAGGGAAAGAGGGATCGAACCAGTGAGATTATTGTGGGAGAGGTTTAGGCTTTGTAAGTTTGTAAGCTTCCCAAAATCAGATGGTATGTTGTCACTAAGAAAATTATAGCTCAAATCTAGCGAAACTTGTAGAGCCACTAGATTACCTATCTGAAATGGGATTCTACCGCTTAACTGATTCTTGCTTAATCTCAAATCTTGCATCTTGGAGCAATCCCCAAGTTGGTACGGAATTGAACCATTTAGCATGTTGGCTGACAAGTCCAAGGAATCCAAGTTTGATAATCTTCCTATTTCCGGAGGAATCATTCCAGAAAGCCGATTATCATTGAGTCTTAACAAGGACAACATTGGTAAGTTTCCGAAACTTGCCGGTATCTGACCAGACAACTGATTGGATGAAAGATCAAGCTTCACTAGTTGTTTTAGGCGAAAAATCTCATCTGGGACTTTTCCGGTTACCATATTCCCTGCTATATTTAGTAGGGTCAAGTTTCGGCATTCTCCCCAGTTTGATGAGAGTTGGCCTTTTAAGTTGTTAAAGCTTAAGTCCATATATGTAAGGCTTGGATACACACCAAAATCTTGGTCCACATGCCCTGTCAATTGGTTATATTCAAGCCTCACTCTGCATAAGGTTGGACAGTTCTTTAGGCTTGTTGGGATTGGACCTGTGAAATTATTGGAGGTTGCGGAGAAATTGACAAGATTCCCACCTTTACACACTTGGGGGGTAAATGGCCACTAAAATTGTTCTTTGCCAAATGCAGAGTATTCAATCTTGAGAAGTTTCCCAGGTGCCTAGGTGCAACACCAGATAATTGGTTTAAAAGCAGGTTCAATTCAAATAAGTTGCCCAAGGTTGCTAGGCTTTCTGGGATTGAACCCGACAATTGATTGCCGTAAAGACGAAGAACTCTCAAGTGACTCAAATTACCAAAAGATCTAGGAATAGGACCATGGAAAAAGTTTTCACCAAGACCTAAGAAAATCAAGGACTTCACGTTTCCTATCTCTTCAGGAATTCTACCTCCGAGAAGAGTAGTAGTGAAGAGTAGATATTTAAGGCTTCGGAGGCCAATTTCAGGGGAACTAGACCCGCCTGGGAATAGACGACTGCTCAGTACTCCGGTTATATTGTTTCTGGAGATGTCAAGCTCAGTAACCTTAGTGAGATTAGCAAGAGAAAGAGGCATTGAACCATTGAGGAAATTTATGGAAAGATCAAGAAATGTGAGATTGGAAGCCATACCGATGTTTGTTGGTATGGAACCGGTGAGTTTGTTGAATTTAAGATCAAGGCTAAGAAGGTTTGGAAAGGAAGAGAAATCAAGGTTTTGGAGGGTACCTCTCAAACCTGTGTATGCCAGGTTTTTTTCAGTTACACTCCCAGCCTCGTTGCATGTTATTCCATACCATTTGAATGGACTTGGAGGGGTAGAATTGGTATTGCGAACCCAGGACTCTAGAACTGATTGCTTTGGGAGACTTGCTTTCCATTTGAGTAGAGACTCAACTTCTATGCTTGATGTGGTTCTTGCTTGGCTGGAATTACAAGGCAAAACTAATAAGACTACGTGAGCAACAAAAATTGTAAGTGAGAAACGGTGGTTTTTGTTTGCCATTCTTTTGTTACTGGGGGTGTTTTGAATCTGAAGGCCACGCTGTTTGCGATTTATAGTTTTGATTCTCAATGAGAAACTACTTTTTTTTCGTTTAAAACTTCATTGGACCTTTCGTTCTGCTAGTCAGACAGGAAGTAATTTCCATTTTTTTTCCATTGTGTTAACACAAATAGTCAAGTCCAAGAATTGACCATATTATTAATATTAAATAAAAATAATAATTTCTTTTTCCCTTGGTCTTTTCTTTTGGAAGTGGTAAGTACTACTGGGTGAGCGCGCACACACACATATAATATATATAGCTAGTCATGCTAAAGTGTGGTGAAGTTTCATGTGGACTCAAAACTGGGTAGAGTCCGAAAAATTAGCGAGGGGGCAAAGTATATTTTTAGGAGGAGCGAAATATAATTTTAAGAGATGAAATAAAATTTAAGAAAAAATGAAATATAATTTTTATAAAATTTTATAAACAATATTAGAAGAAAAAAAGTTCAAGGGTAATCATCCACCATGTTCTAAGAGCAAGGACTGAGCTAGACTTTGACATGAAAATGAAATTTATAATGCCAACATAACATGAAAATAAAGTGAAATTTGTTTATTTTCCGTAATAAGGTTCTATTGAGAGTATAAAAGGAGGACAAAAAAAAGAGCAAAAATGTAGGAAATATCAATATTGGTGTAAATATTAGAAAAATATCTGGAAAAATTACAGAAATCAATAGAAATTTTAACAAAAATTACAAAAAGTACAAAAATTTTATATTAAATATATATCTAATACTTTAGGATACAATAAACATTAAAAGAAACATAAAAAAAATAAATTACATAGTAAACTTCATACATAATAGATTTATCGATACCAAAAGAAAGTTTTGTGAGGCTCAAACATGAGTGAGATTCCATCCTGATTGAAACATTATTGGTGCTATGACATATTATTTGAGTAATGCTGAATATAGTTATGAATATGCCACATATAAGTTTTTTGATTTCTTCTCACTGTATTTCCATAAATGGAAAATTGTAAATTATCATAGTTGTTTGACTGAAATGATGGCCATATGCTTAGATGAAGATAATTAAAAATTGCATAACGATCATACTTTTGAAAGTTCTAATTATATGTATAGTAAGCATGAGCAGCCTCATCGAAGCAGCTAATATAATTTGATACCAAATTCATCGATTGTAAACACAAAAATATTCTTTCATCGAAGGTATAAAATACTGATACATTATTTAAAGGAAAAAAATTATTAAATTTTGTGATTTTCGACATTACCTAAATTTGGTTGAAATTTCCATAATACGTACCAAAATTTTATACAAAATATATTATAGGTTTTTTGATATCGATATTTCTAATAATATTTACTGATATTTTTTATATTTGTTAGATATTTTGTCAAAATCAATATTACAATAAAAAGATATCTTAGTATCTTAAAATTTTGAAAATTCTCAAAATTTTAAAAATTTTCAACAAAATTTTCTAAATTTCGCCGAAACTTACGTCTGTGTCTCCGTCTTTGTCTTCGCTCTAGATTTAAAATATTAGTGGTTGTTCGCAGAATGACTAATATACAATTTTCTATTTAAAATAAATTTTTATTTTTGAAAAAGAAATACTATTCTATGAAAACAGAACAATTTTCCAAGAAGAGAATTCTACGAAAACAGGCCGTAGCATAGACTAGAAAAGTAAACAGTCAAGCACCAAAAATCATCTTTTTGACCATTCTACCAAATATATATTTTTGTCAAGGTCTGCTAAATTTAGACCCTTTTAAACTCTTATTCAGATGTTAATTTTTTTTTTTTTTACACATGTTATCTCAAATTTTTCAATCAAATCAACTTAATAAATTAGTAGTAACTTTTTTAATTTAATTAACAAGGCTGCCACCCCTTCACTTCACATTCACACCCTCAGTCTCCACACTATTACAACTTTTTTTAATCTCTCATTTTTTTTGAGAATCAAGCTTTAGCTTTCGTTAAATCTTAACTAAATCATTACAAACATCAACTAAGATAAACATAGGAATCTCAATGGATCAAATTCTTGAAATGTTAGAAGATAAAGCCAAATGCGCTAACTTATAAGCTATAACATTACAATTCCAAGGGCAGTGACTTATATTAGTATTGCCAAGAGCTATTGCATGCTCTTTGATGTTTGATAAGATAGATAGAACCTTGGCTGGTAAACTCAAGATTCTACTTAAGAGCTTCAACAACTTCCTTGGCATCCATTTCAGCATAAGAGAGAGTGTATCCAAGATTCTTGATAATGTTCATGCCTTCTCAAAGAGCTAGAGCCTCAACTGTTTTTGGAGTGAGATCACCCCTATCATAATCAAGAAGGCTTCATAAACAAAGCCTTTTTGGTCATGTAAAACACCTCCTAGCCCGATAGCTCCTCCTACAGTTGGCACAGCCACATATATGCTTAACTTAAGAAGGCTATCCTCTGGTGCCACCCATGCTTGCGCTTGATTTGAAGTTTAAGGTAGAGTAGGCCTTTTAATCAATTGAGCCTCTTTATAGTCCCTTAGGAAGATAGCCGCGGCCTCCAGAATTTGTTCCAATCTACAAAGACGACACTCGTGGAGAAATAAGTTACGCTCGTGCCACACATACCAAGGATAACTATAAAAATCTCAAAATCACCCTTCGTCAGCCTGCTACAAGCAAACTGACATAGGTCTAATCCAGATTCGCCTCTAAAATCATCAACTAAACCATTGAAAATTGACAATTGCCGTACATCTGCCCTCCTAAGGCATTCTGTCAATGCATGCACACTAGTCTCTTTAGTTTCTTGACATCTTCAATGACCCCCATAAATAGTAGATCCACATTTACTAGTAGGGAATCGTGGCATAATCTCTATCGAATATTTTTATCTTCTTAGGAATACCAAGTTCTAATAACTGACTACCACGGCGCCATCACACTCTAAGAGGATCTCTTTCTTCATATGACTCGATTAGAGCTCTCCAATAACGAGACTTAACTCTATAGACACCCTTTTTGTCATAGTGTCAAATAAGTTTATCTGGTCTCATGCTGAAACTGATAGGGGTACCTAGGATTAAGGAGCTATCAATATCCCATAGTATGTTTCTCACCAGCTCGTGGTTCCACCAATTGGGAAGAAATAAGTCTTGCACTCTCTACTCTCCCAATAGAGGTGTTTCAGGGTTATGGGTCGGAAAGTGGTCGGACAAGGTAACCATGGGTCTTAAAACGCCCTAATACTTCACAAGCAGATTCTTCCCTCATATCAGACTGTGCCATAAACATGAACAAGCGCTAACTGCTTTGGCTTTGAGGAAGCTGTTATTGGGAAAGTATGTTGCCTCGAGGATTTGTGCGCACAGTGAGCCTAGCTGTGAGATAAGTCTCCATTCCTGCCTGGCTATAAGAGCTTGGTTGAAAGTTTTCTTTTAGGAAGTGACACCCCCTTTTTCTCTCCCACTATAAGCTTTACCATCACCAGGATTTGTGTTTTACGGCAAGTACTTAAGCACAATTATCATTTTGAAAAAAGCACAATTATTAGTATAACTTTTTAAATTGATATATATATATGTATATTATTTTCTAAGTTTAATATATTCATTTAACGGGATGATTTTGATATAACTGACCAATATTCAAAATTTGAGACCTTTGGAATCCACAATGTAAGCCGCAAATTTTTTTTTAATTTTAGATGGAGAAGTTGGAAGACAATATGTTAAAGTAAAAACTTTGGAAAGGATAAATGCTTGAAATATTGGACGAGAAAAAAAAGTGTTTTTTGTTATTCAAGTGATCGGTTCCATGATTATTATGTTTACGTTCTGATAAGAAGAATTGATTTGACAGAGTGTTATTTTTATGTAGAGTACTATGTTTTGCTTTTCAAAATTTATTTATCTTTAAATATTTCTAAAACGATGTGCATGAAATTTTCAAATTGTGATTCATTTAAGTTTTCAAAAAATAGGAAATGCTGGCGTTGTAAGCTGGAGGCTGGAGCAGCCACGTAAATAATGGGCTTATATAGGATCAGAAGAACTTGTTTCCAGAAAAGAAAAAAAAAAAAAAAAAGTAACAAAAAAACTTAAATACTGGAGGAGAAAAAGGGATGTAGCTTCCTTAATAAAAGGTGGAGATCCATTCAAAATAAATAAATAAATAAACGAGAGAGAAAAAAGGCTGTAGCGTGTGGAAGGGAGTGGCAGTCTCCTTAAACAAGTTTTAAAAAATGACTCATTATTAAATGAGTTTATTTGAAAAAAACTGAAATGACATGTGTCAAAACATTAGACTAGCATCTGAACAAGGGTCTGGAAAAGAATCTGTATTTCGCTTATGCTGTCAATTCTTTTTTAATCCTATCAAATCTGTTTTATGCTGATAATTATAACTAAAATATTTTCCCTTAAATTCTATTTTTTTACAAAGAAAATTTTATTATTTTCACCAAATGCGCCTTTTGACATATAGAGGGAGAAGATTTTTAAACTAAAAGGAATAGACTTAAAGAAAGTTGATCCAACTTAAACTTCCCTTTCCTTCTTCCTATGCTTTGCTCTGTAAATTTCTTTCTTGTTTCTCATTGAGTCCGTAAGGCAGGGGGTGCACAACTGTTTGTTATTTTGTTTTTTGGACTTTTTTAAAGTTTCCCTGTTCAAACAATAAAAGCCTCAAAGGAATTGAGTCCCAAGCTGCAACAAACCATATAAATCCACCATTCTACCAAGATCAATAAACATTAAACGTACATCCCAATTGCGACGGCGAGATCCAGCGGCTGTGGGCGGAGATGACGACATGATTAGAAAAATTTAGAAATTAATAAGTTTGATTATTAAAGATTTTTCCATAACTACACCGTTAATTCATAAGAAAGTATAAATTAAGAGTTGAAAAGTTTAAGTTTATGTAAGAATTCAGTTCAAGGTTAAAATTTTCTAGAACGCCTAAGAAATTCACAAGTTTAAATCACGATTTATGATTATGAATTTTCTCAATTAAAATGCATTTTGAAAGTCTTAATAACTATAAGACTTTAGTAACAAATAATGTTATGAAAACTCAAAATTTATATGCTCATTGTATGAAACATATAACAAAATATAATGTTATGAAAGTACACTTGGACAATGTGAGGTGCGCAGCAGGAATTTTAAAAATTTTAATATCAGAGTATTTTTCAAAACACAAGTTTGACATGCTATATGCATAAATTAAACAGATCTTACTAACCTTTGTGTGCCAAAGAACCTCCGCAATCTGTGAAGAGAAGTAATGTTCCAGAAGAGCCTCTACTAGCTGGTCTTTTTTACTATTCTCTATCCATGACCAGAGTGAGTGTGGGCTCACACGTACAGCTCTTCCACTGGTGACTC
Source organism: Artocarpus heterophyllus (assembly GCA_025403435.1). Lineage (NCBI taxonomy): Eukaryota > Viridiplantae > Streptophyta > Magnoliopsida > Rosales > Moraceae > Artocarpus > Artocarpus heterophyllus. The sequence goes on from CM046354.1 coordinate 5,392,829, forward strand.
TCCTTCCAACCAATCGAGAAAACCCAAAGCAAGTGTTCGTGATTCGTGAACAAAAGCTCTCAGGAAGTTTTCAGATAAGGAAGTTTTCAGATACTTACCAATAGAGTATTACTCTTAATCTCTCAACTGATCTGAGTAACTTACAAGACTTACTCCCTTTATATAGCGATTGGTCCTGGGATCAGTCCTTATCAGATCAGGTCTCAAAAACTCGAAACAGAATCAAGTTCGGATCAATATCTGATAAGACCGCGTGAAAATGTGTAATCTTATCTCTCGCTGATTGGCAGGCCGAAAAGCCTAATCGGCAGGCCAAACAAGCCCCATCGGCAGGCCGAACTGCCGTGTAAATATCTCCGTGAATCTTTTATTTTTCACCCGAGATTTTATAAGATAAAGTCTCAGTTATAATTCAAATGACCCAATAGAAAAGTTATCTGATCAAAACAACTTTATTAAGATAATCTCTAAGAAACTAAATCAATTCACAATAATTCTACAAGTTTATCTTGATCTAATTTATCCAATTAAATCAACCGATAAACAGACAAGAATTATCCGATCCCAATTATTCAACAACTTTATCTTGAATTAATTTTATTACAAAATTAATTCAACTGATAAATAGACATGAATTATTTAATTCTTCCGAATTTAACCAATGTGATAAATCCGACAAAAGTCACCAATTATTGGAAATGCACGCCTTGTCGTTACAGGATTTTGTAAGCTAGCAAAGGGGACCAAATAGACCTATATAGTTCAAGCTCCCAATAATCATGAAACCCAATATCCCATATATACATTTCATCATTATCAACTCCAATGCTACTCCACTAAAAGCTTGGAGCTACACTCTTGAACTACATAGAATTACGAAGCCCGTATAGCCAAGTCTCCATGACATATCATAATGTATCGTATCCACATATGATAATCCATAATCGGCTTAAGGACAAGTTCTGTCTTACCTTCTGGATTATTTTTATCTTACGTTCCATCATCTCACCATCAGAAAACTTACTATCCAAAGATAGTATACCATTCGGTTACACTTATGTATCCAAATGGTTGAGCGCTCCAGTTTTTCAATTACAGGATAACACATATAAGAGGATATCATCACTCCTAAAGAGAAGCTATGGATTCCATATCTATGAATAACAAGTCTACGCCATCAAAAGTCATGCCTCCAACGTACCGACATGCATACCACTATTAAGATGTGGGTGTCACCCTTTCGTACGTCAAAAGACATAAGTCAAGACAATGGGCCCACTATTCATCTCAGGATTAAGATACAACATAAATGATTATCTAAAGTGAATCAATTTGACGAGACAGAATTATTAATCCAAATCAATTCACTTTATGTCCTTATCCAACATATTGTCACCTATGACAATATGCCAATGTTTCTATTCATGGAGTCCATCTCCGATGGTCAAGACAAATCATCTCCCAAAAGGGATATAGCAACATAACAATCTTTGTATGAATAAAGCGCCCAACTTCATTCCCTCGATTGCGGATCGTATGATTTAGACCATCACCTTAAGAATCGTGTCTTCTGCATAATCTGTCCATCATATGCCTAATTCTTAAGGTTTAGACTGACAGTCTCAAACTATTGTTTGCTTAACATACATTCAACAAATATGAACATAAAGAGGACAAGATTTGGTATAAATAATGAATAAATTCTTTATTGATAAAAAATGTCTCTAAAAACTTATTATATTTTTACTCCCTAGGGCATACATGTCTAACACATGTTACTCTTCCACTAGACAAAATTATCTCCGGTTAATTTTTCATTTGAGAGAATAGCGATGATTGGATTAGACATTGTTGCTGTAATAAAGAAATAAAATAACATAAATTGAATGGTTATATAAACATCATAAATATATGTTTTGGAATTATAAATGTGATGCCTGATGCATATGAAAAACACACAAAAAATATTTTACTAATTCCACGATTATTCAATTTTAATAAATAAAGTGCCCCCGTAGGGTAGGTCAAATTATTTTTGAATTGCATTGAGACATTCTCAATTAATAAATATATTCAAAATATCTCATATTTTCTATATTTATTAATAACCATTTATTTTGGTCAAGATATAATTAACAATTTAATTATGTCTTATGAGTGTAACTCACTATTTTAGATTTTAACAAGTTAACTCAAAATTGCCACTATAGGGTAGGTCAATTTTGAAATACATTTTATAAACTCCTATCTCAAGGAAGCCAACCTTAATATTGATTTAAATGGATACCCTTTGTAGGGAGTGTTGGAAACAAAGTGCGCAGCGAAATTTTAAAAATTTTTCATCAGAGTAATTTTCAAAACACAAGTTTGACATGTTATATGTATAAATTAGACAGATCTTACTAACCTTTGTGTGAAGAACTGTCACGCCCCGGAGTACGGGAGGTGACGTGGCGGAATATTTAGATTAATTAAAAGAGAATTTAATTGAAATTAAGGGTTTAAAAATCCAATTAAGCAAGAAATTAAGAGATTTTTCCACCACATTTGATAAAGAATTTAAAATCATTAAACAAATAATAATAATTGAATAAAAACCGCGAATATGGGTTCCACAACCCACAACTTGTGCACACACATGGATCTGACAATATCACAAATACAATTACAGTCCAAGTACAAATAAAGTTAAGTCTTACATGTCTTGATTAACAAATACAGAATGTAAACAAATTCTCCTATTGCTCCTGAGTTCGGTCCGAAGAATCTTCTCCAAACCTAAATGGGAAACCACCTAGAAGGGGGGGAATTTAAAACAGATAAAACGTGAGCGAAAGGCTCAGTAGGACTAAGTTTTATAAAATAATTTAATGCAAAGAACATAACATTATCAGGAGTTATACGGAAAGAAACTCGAATAAATAAATAAATAAATAAATTAAGTAGAACCGTTCTGACACAGAACAGTCTACTCGTCAAATCAAAACACCAGTTTACATTTACCTAGGCAAACCATGATATCACCACCGTAGTGGCCCAGCTGGGTTTCGGGACCTGCCCCCAAGGTCGATCACGACCCGATCTCTGATATGGCATCATGCCCATGTGTTTATTATCATTATCATTCAAAACCCAATTACCGAGTATTGTCAATTACATTCATTATGAAATTCATTTCATGTCACGGTATATAAAAATATAACCGATAAAATCATTTTCAAACAACCGTTGAAAACATTTTGATAGAAATCATTTTCAAAGCCAAATCATTTCAAAACCAGGCTACCAAAGAAATAGGATAGAAGTCCTACCTCAGTACTCGTGCCGGTACCCCACACCGTAATCCCGATCCGCTATACGTTAGCTCCACGGAACCACGAACAATCCTAGATACCAACTAAATCAATCAATATCTAGTTCGAAACATCCTATGTTACTAAATCATTTCATGATGTCCTAGTGTGCCATTTGTATCATTAAAATCATCCTATAAGGTTGGGATTTAAATCAGGGTTCAAAACAATGAAATCGGGTAAAAATCACAAAATTTTCCATGCCTCGGTCGGCCTGCCGGACGCCCTGCTTCGGCCTGCCGAACTGTACAGTTCGGCCTGCCGGAAGCAAAGTTCGGCCTGCCGAACATGTCCCCAGATTCGGCCTGCCGATCGGAAGAACACCGGCCTGCCGATCATGAACTTCGGCCTGCCGAACATGAACTTCGGCCTGCCGAACTGGGAAAATCCAGAAATCCCAGCCACGGGTTTCTCGATCCCCAAAATCCAAATCTGAATTCCAACCTGTTTTTCTCAATTCCCAGGCATGAAAAATAACTATAGTTGATAGAAAAACATTCTAAAACATGTTTGGAATCATTTAAACAACATTTGAACTCAAAATCCTCAAAAATCCGAAAATGAGAAAAAGAGGAGAAAAATAAAAATCTTGAATACAATCCGTTTTTCTTCAATCTAGGTTTAGATTCTAGTTGTTCTAAGCTCATTTAACACAAATCCACGGTTTTCTAAGCTTAAACAAACTTAGATTTCAAAAACACACAAAATCGAAAATTTTGTAAAAAGTTTAGAAATTTCGAATCTAACCTCGAATCGAAGCTTCAATCCGCGTTCTCGGTCGCCGAATCACGTCCCCGAGCTTCCTCCTTGCTGTTCCGAAGCTTGGATTCGAAATGGAGTTCAAAAATTTTGAGAGAGAGATTGAGAGAGAGAGGCTGCCGAGAGAGTCCAGAGAAGAGAGAGAGAGAGAGCTCGTGAGAGTGAGGAGAGAGAGAGAGGAAAGGAAAATAAATAGAGAAAATCGGTGGGCGGTTTTACTGTGCGAAAACCATGTGCCGCCCACGGTTTTGTAAAACAGAGTATTTTTAACATTTTACAAATTGTTGTGTTTTAAAACTCAAAACATCATTTTAAATCAACAAGGAATCTTTTGAACACATCAATTTAACAAAACAACCAAAAACTAAAAATCCAACCAAATAATCTAATTAAAGTTAAAACTTTAATTATGGCACACTAATTCATCATTTACATTACATTAATGTTAAATAAATTTCGGGACGTTACAACTCTCCACCCCTAAAAGAAATTTCGTCCACGAAATTTAAAACTCATCTCAAAAGCAAAACAAATGCGGATATAACTCCCGCATACCAGACTCTCGTTCCCAAGTGGCTTCATCAACACCGTGATGCTGCCACACGACCTTTACCAACGGTATCTCACGACGACGCAAGCTAATCACTTTCCGGTCGATGATCTGAATCGGCACTTCTTCGTACGTCGTATCCTCCTGAACCTGCACATCGCGAAACGATACTATCTTACCCTGCTCAGGTGGACATTTCCTAAGCATAGACACATGAAACACATCGTGCACATGAGAAAGTTCGGGCGGAAGATCAAGCCGATAAGCGACCACACCAACACGCTGAGTGATCTCGAACGGCCCGATATACCTCGGCGCGAGTTTCCCACTCACTCCGAACCGCATAGTTCCCTTACGAGGTGACACCCTCAAGAGAACAAAATCTCCAACCGCGAACTCTAAAGGTCTACGTCTCCTATCCGCGTAGCTCTTCTGCCGACTCTGAGCTGCTCTCAACCGATCCCGAATCACCGCGACTTTCTCGTTGCTGTCACGAATCTCATCTGGCCCAAGAATAACTCTATCCTCCGGCTCGGCCCAACACACAGGTGACCGACACGGTCGCCCATACAATGCCTCAAATGGTGCCATACCGATACTCGCCTGATAACTGTTGTTGTACGCGAACTCCGCCAAATGCAAATATTGCTTCCAATTCCCGCCGAAGTCCAACGCACAAGCACGCAACATATCCTCGAGAACCTGAATAACCCGCTCAGACTGCCCATCAGTCTGAGGATGAAACGCCGTACTGAAGTTCAAATCTGTACCCAAAGCCTCCTGAAAACTCCTCCAGTACTTGGCATTAAACCTGGTATCTCGATCAGAGGTGATGGACAAAGGAACTCCATGCAACCTCACAATGTTCTGCATATACAACTCCCCGAGAATCTTCCTGGAACACGTCGACCTAAACGGAATGAAATGCGCCGATTTCGTCAACCTGTCGACTACAACCCAAACTGCATCATGCCGCTGCTCCGTCCTCGGCAAACCTGTGAGGAAATCCATCGTCACATGCTCCCATTTCCACCCTGGAATAGGAAGCGGCTGAAGCTGACCTGCAGGCTTCTGATGCTCAGCTTTCACCTGGAGACACGTCGAACACTTGGCCACGTACTCGCGAACATCTTTCTTCATGCCTCTCCACCAATAGTGCCTCTTCAAATCACGATACATCTTGGTGCTCCCCGGATGAATAGCAAACTGAGACCTATGAGCTTCATCTAGAACGGCTTTCGTCACCTCGGCGATAACTGGAACTGCAAGACGCTCCCGGAAGTACAACGATCCATCTGCATGCACGCTCCATTCCTCGAACTGCTCTCCGTTCTGAATCCGCGACCAAATCCCCTGCAAATGTCGATCCTGCCACTGACCTTGCTTCACCATCCGAACAAGAGCTGGAGTCGCTTCCACATGATACAACAAAACTCGATCACCGTCGTCATGATACTGTAGCCGATACTCACTCACTGTCGCATCCCTGTTCCAGTCCTCAAAAATTAAACAAGCGAGAATCCCTGAAGACTTCCTGCTAAGCGCGTCCGCTACCACATTAGCTTTCCCGGGATGATACTGCAACGCGAAATCATAATCCTCCATGTACTCTACCCATCTGCGCTGCCTCAGATTGAGATCCCTCTGAGTGAACAAATGCCTCAAACTCTTATGATCGGAGAAGACCTGAAACGATGCCCCATACAAGTAACATCTCCAAATCTTCAGCGCGTAGATCACCGCTGCAAGCTCTAAATCGTGAGTAGGATAATTCCGCTCGTGAGGTCGTAGCTGTCTCGATCCGTACGCAACCACACGTCCATGCTGCATCAACACGCATCCAAGTCCGCGCCCTGAAGCATCAGCATAAACCTCATACGGCTCGTCACTACTAGGAATAATCAACACTGGAGCTGAAGTCAACCGGTTCTTCAATTCCTGAAAAGCAGACTCACAGTCTTCATCCCACTCAAACCTGACGTTTTTCCTGATCAACCTCGTCAACGGAGCTGCAATCTTCGAAAAGTCCTTTACAAATTTCCTGTAATATCCAGCAAGACCTAAGAAGCTGCGAATCTCCGCTACATTCCTTGGTCGTTCCCACTCCAATATAGCTTCAATCTTGGACGGGTCCACTGAAATACCATGCTCCGAAATGACATGACCCAGAAATTTGACCTCGGTCAACCAGAACTCACATTTTTCTCTCTTAGCATACAACTGGTGCTCCCGCAGAGTCTGAAGCACGATCCGAAGATGCTGCTCATGCTCCTCCCATGTCTTAGAATACACAAGAATATCATCGATGAACACGATCACAAACTGATCCAGAAACGGCCTAAAAATCCTGTTCATCAAGTCCATAAAAGCTGCTGGAGCATTCGTCAACCCGAAAGACATAATCAGAAACTCGAAGTGCCCATACCGAGTCCTAAAAGCTGTCTTGGGAATATCCTCTTCCTTGATTCTGAGCTGATGATAACCTGACCGCAAATCAATCTTCGAGAAGTATCGCGAACCTCCCAACTGATCAAATAGCTCATCAATCCTAGGCAAGGGATACTTGTTCTTCACCGTAACACGATTCAGCTGCCGATAATCCACACATAACCTGAGAGTCCCATCGTGCTTTTAGCGAACAAAACTGGTGCTCCCCACGGAGATGTGCTATTCTGAATATATCCTTTATCAGCAAGCTCCTGAAGTTGCCTCCTCAATTCCTTCATTTCTGCCGGCGCCATCCGATAAGGTGCCATAGAAATCGGTGATGTCCCTGGAAACAACTCGATACCAAACTCAATCTCCCGATTCGGTGGTAACCCTGATAACTCATCGGGGAAGACATCCTCGAACTCACCAACCACCGGAATCGCTACACCACTACTCAAAACATAGGGCTCGCAATCTAGATTGGCAATAAAAGCAAAACAATCTAGATTCCTTCGCCCTCCTAGACATGACTTCATAAGACGCTCACTCATTAGCCAATCACCACCACCCTGGTAAGTGATCACCGTCCCCCTATCAGACACTAGGGTCACCTTTCTAAGTTGGCAGTCCACAACTGCACTATACCTGGACAACCAGTCCATCCCTAAAATCACATCATAGGAGCTCATGGGGAGTATAATCAAATCACTTTTCAAAATCTCATCCCCAATCTTTATTTTACATGATTTACATATACTATTCACACACACCCGCCCCAAAGGAGAAGTTATAACTAGGGGTTCATTAAACTCTTCTACTTCTAATCCCAAGGCATGTACAAAGGAACTCGAAATGAGAGAATGAGAGGCACCGGTATCAAATAAAACGCGAGCTAGAGATCTAGAAACCAAAACCATACCATCGACAACCGCGTTACCAATCTGAGAATCTGACCCTCCAGATGCCATTGCATGAACCTGCACTGGCGCCTTCCCTTTTCCTCTACCGATATTGCTGGGTCCTGCATTACTCGGCCGATACTGCTGAGATGGAGACGACTGCACACTACCTGTACTCGGCGCTCTATACTGAGGAACACTGCGCTGAAAATACTGCGGCTGCTGTCCTCGTGCCGGATATGAGAATTGCTGAGGAGAAAACTGCGGATACTGCAACTGCGGGTACTGCGGAGGCGGAGGTAGGGTCTGAGGCTGAGGCTGAGACTGACGACTGGCATCCTCCCCGGTCTGCGATCCAAGACGAGCACTCCTGATCGGGCAATTCCTCTTGATGTGTCCGGGCTGCTGACAGAAATGACAATGAAAGCTGTAGGGGTTGCTGCGCCCGCTGCCAGACGAACTGCTGCTGCCACTGGTCGCACCGCCTTGCTTGCCTTTCCCCGGAGCTGGACGACTACTGGTGCTCTTCCTGCCACTCCTCTGCGGTCCTCCTGAAGCCTTGGCTCGGTCCTCACAATACTGCACGTAATCATTCTCCACGGAGATCGCCGACGACACAAGCTCTCCGAAACTCCTAAGCCGTAGAGCAACCAACTGCCGTCGAATAGGAGCCTTGAGTCCTTCCTGGAACTTGATGCATTTCTCGCGCTCCGATGCCACAGCTGATGGAGCAAACCTAGCCAACTCGCTAAACTTCGCCTCGTACTCCCGAACTGACATATCACCCTGCTGCAATCTATAAAACTCAGCTGCTTTCTGATCTCTATACCCCTGCGAAAAATACCGATCATAGAACAGATCCTCGAACTTGTCCCAACCGATATCGCCACCGCGCTCCAGACGCTTAGTTTGTTTCCACCAGGTGTTGGCGCCACCCTCGAGCTTATACGCCGCAAACTCCACACGATACTCCTCAGGCACACCAAGGGTATCAAGATGCTTCAAGATCGAATCCAACCAATACTCTGCTAACTGCGGATCCCCATTGCCATCAAAAGTAGGAATAGACGCCCGCCGAAATTCCTTAAAGAAGGCATGCCGACTACCAACACTGGAGTCTTCCGGTCTAGTCCTGGCTGCCATCTGCCGGAAAGCCGCAATCATAGACCTCATCAGGCCCTCATCATTTCCGAACTCGGCGTCAACTGTCGAACGACGTCTAGGTGCCATTCTCTCACTTCTGAAAACAAAATTTGGACTGTCAGAAGTATTTCATTGTCAAACCTATGTGTGCACAATTCCCAAGGTTCATAACCTTGAGCTCTGATACCATTCTGTCACGCCCCGGAGTACGGGAGGTGACGTGGCGGAATATTTAGATTAATTAAAAGAGAATTTAATTGAAATTAAGGGTTTAAAAATCCAATTAAGCAAGAAATAAAGAGATTTTTCCACCACATTTGATAAAGAATTTAAAATCATTAAACAAATAATAATAATTGAATAAAAACCGCGAATATGGGTTCCACAACCCACAACTTGTGCACACACATGGATCTGACAATATCACAAATACAATTACAGTCCAAGTACAAATAAAGTTAAGTCTTACATGTCTTGATTAACAAATACAGAATGTAAACAAATTCTCCTATTGCTCCTGAGTTCGGTCCGAAGAATCTTCTCCAAACCTAAATGGGAAACCACCTAGAAGGGGGGGAATTTAAAACAGATAAAACGTGAGCGAAAGGCTCAGTAGGACTAAGTTTTATAAAATAATTTAATGCAAAGAACATAACATTATCAGGAGTTATACGGAAAGAAACTCGAATAAATAAATAAATAAATAAATTAAGTAGAACCGTTCTGACACAGAACAGTCTACTCGTCAAATCAAAACACCAGTTTACATTTACCTAGGCAAACCATGATATCACCACCGTAGTGGCCCAGCTGGGTTTCGGGACCTGCCCCCAAGGTCGATCACGACCCGATCTCTGATATGGCATCATGCCCATGTGTTTATTATCATTATCATTCAAAACCCAATTACCGAGTATTGTCAATTACATTCATTATGAAATTCATTTCATGTCACGGTATATAAAAATATAACCGATAAAATCATTTTCAAACAACCGTTGAAAACATTTTGATAGAAATCATTTTCAAAGCCAAATCATTTCAAAACCAGGCTACCAAAGAAATAGGATAGAAGTCCTACCTCAGTACTCGTGCCGGTACCCCACACCGTAATCCCGATCCGCTATACGTTAGCTCCACGGAACCACGAACAATCCTAGATACCAACTAAATCAATCAATATCTAGTTCGAAACATCCTATGTTACTAAATCATTTCATGATGTCCTAGTGTGCCATTTGTATCATTAAAATCATCCTATAAGGTTGGGATTTAAATCAGGGTTCAAAACAATGAAATCGGGTAAAAATCACAAAATTTTCCATGCCTCGGTCGGCCTGCCGGACGCCCTGCTTCGGCCTGCCGAACTGTACAGTTCGGCCTGCCGGAAGCAAAGTTCGGCCTGCCGAACATGTCCCCAGATTCGGCCTGCCGATCGGAAGAACACCGGCCTGCCGATCATGAACTTCGGCCTGCCGAACATGAACTTCGGCCTGCCGAACTGGGAAAATCCAGAAATCCCAGCCACGGGTTTCTCGATCCCCAAAATCCAAATCTGAATTCCAACCTGTTTTTCTCAATTCCCAGGCATGAAAAATAACTATAGTTGATAGAAAAACATTCTAAAACATGTTTGGAATCATTTAAACAACATTTGAACTCAAAATCCTCAAAAATCCGAAAATGAGAAAAAGAGGAGAAAAATAAAAATCTTGAATACAATCCGTTTTTCTTCAATCTAGGTTTAGATTCTAGTTGTTCTAAGCTCATTTAACACAAATCCACGGTTTTCTAAGCTTAAACAAACTTAGATTTCAAAAACACACAAAATCGAAAATTTTGAAAAAAGTTTAGAAATTTCGAATCTAACCTCGAATCGAAGCTTCAATCCACGTTCTCGGTCACCGAATCACGTCCCCGAGCTTCCTCCTTGCTGTTCCGAAGCTTGGATTCGAATGGAAATCAAAAATTTTGAGAGAGAGATTGAGAGAGAGAGGCTGCCGAGAGAGTCCAGAGAAGAGAGAGAGAGAGAGCTCGTGAGAGTGAGGAGAGAGAGAGAGGAAAGGAAAATAAATAGAGAAAATCGGTGGGCGGTTTTACTGTGCGAAAACCAGGTGTCGCCCACAGTTTTGTAAAACAGAGTATTTTTAAAATTTTACAAATTGTTGTGTTTTAAAACTCAAAACATCATTTTAAATCAACAAGGAATCTTTTGAACACATCAATTTAACAAAACAACCAAAAACTAAAAATCCAACCAAATAATCTAATTAAAGTTAAAACTTTAATTATGGCACACTAATTCATCATTTACATTACATTAATGTTAAATAAATTTCGGGACGTTACAAGAACCTCCGCAACCTGTGTAGAGAAGTAACGTTTCAGAAGAGCCTCAACCAACTGGTCTTCTTTGCTATTCTCTATCCACAACCGGAGTGAGTGTGGGCTCATACGTATAGCTCTTCCAACGCTGACTCTCCTTCCAACCAATAGAGAGAACCCAAAGCTAGTGTTCATGATTTATGAACAAAAGCTCTCAAGGAGTTTTCAGATGCTCACTAGAAGAGTATCACTCTTAATCTCTCAATTGATCTGAGTAAATCATGAGACTCACTCCCTTTTTATAGCTATTGGTCCTGGGGTCAGTCCATATCAGATTAGGTCTCAAAAATTCGAAACAAAATCAAGTTCGGATCAATATCTGATAAGATCCGAGTAAAAATGCGTAATCTTATCTCCCGCTGATCGGCAGGCTGAACATTCTAATCGACAGGCCGAACAGGCCAGTTCAGCAGGCCAACCATGTCATTCGGCAGGCCGAACTCCCGAGAAAAAATCTCTGCAAATCTTTTATTTTCCACCCGAGATTCTAAAGGATAAAGTCTCAGTTTTGATTCAAATAACCCAATAGAGAAGATATCTGATCAAAACAAACTTTATCAAGAATTACGAAGCTCGTTCTAATTTGTCAAAAATTAAAACAACCGATAAACAGACAAGAATTATCTGATCGCAATAATTCAACAAGTTTATCTTGAACTAATTTCTTACAAAATTAATTCAACTGATAAACATACATGAATTATTAGATTCTTACAAATTTTAAACTAATCTGATAAATTCGACATAAGTCACCAATTATTGGAAAAGCATGTCGTGTCGTTACAGGATTTTGTGAGCTAGCAAAGGGGACCAAAATGGACCTATAAAGTTCAAGCTCATGATAATTATGAAACCCAATATCCCAGATATACATTTCACAATTATCAACTCCAACGTTACTCCACTAAAAGCTTGGAGCTGTACTTTCAAACTTTATAGAATTACGAAGCTCGTGTAGCTAAGTCTCCATGACATATCATAGTGTATCGCATCCCCATATGATCATCCATAATCGGCTTAAGAACAAGTTCTGTCTTACCATCCCGATTATTTTTATCTTACGTTCCATTGTCTCACCATTAGAAAACTTACCATCCAAAGATAGTATACCATTCGGTTACACCTATGTATCCAAATGGTTGAGCGCTCTAGTTTTTCAATTACAGGACAACGCATATAAGAGTATATCATTACTTCTAAAGAGGAGCTATGGATTCCATATCTATGAATAACAAGTCTACGCTATCAAGAGTCATGCCTCCAACGTACCGGCATGTATACCACTATAGAGATGTGGGAGTCACCCATTGGTACGTCAAAAGACAAAAGTCGAGACAACGGGCTCATTATTCATCTCAGGATTAAGATATAATACAAATGAATGCCTAAAGTGAATCAATTTGCTAAGACAGAATTATTAATTCAAATCAATTCACTTTATGTCCCGATCCAACATATCATCACCTATGACAACGTGCCAATGTTTCTATTCATGGAGTCCAACTCTGATAGTCAACACAAACCATCTCCCAAAAGGGATATAGGCAACATAACAATCTTTACATGAATAAAGTGCCCACCTTTATTCCCTCGATTGCGGATCATATGTTTTAGACCGTCACCTTAAGAATCGTGTCTTCCGCATAATCAGTCCATCATATGCCCAATTCTTAAGGTTTAAACTGACAGTCTCAGACTACTGTTTGCTTATCATACATTCAACAAATATGAACGTAAAGAGGACAAGATTTGGTATATATAAAAGAATAAATTCTTTATTGATAAAAATGTCTCCAAAAACGTATTACATTTTTACTCCTTAGGGCATACATGTCTAACAATCTCCCACTTGCACTAAGTGAGTAAATACAGCAAATTTCGCATCCTCATAGCTTCCACATGCCTCTCGAAGACTCTCCCAGTAAGTGTCTTCAGAAATGGATCAGCTAAATTGTCCTCTGATGCGATCTTGCGCACCGTGACATGCCCGCCCTCAACGAAGTCCTTTATCACATGATACTTCCGATCAATATGCTTACTCTTCTTGTTAAATCTTGGTTCCTTAACATTACCTACCACCGCACTATTATCACAGTATAGTGATACCACTTTATCCATACCAGGAACTACCTCAAGATCCCCAAGGAACTTGTGGAGCCACACTGCTTCTTTCAAAGCATCACTAGCCGCCACATACTCGGCCTCCATCATTGAATCCGAAGTGCAATCTTGCTTCACACTTCTCCAACTGATGGCACCGCCACCCAGAGTAAACACAAACCCCAAAGTCGATTTCCTAGAATCTAGACAGGCTTGAAAATCCGAATTAGTGTATCCTAGAGGAGTTAAATCCTCACCCGAATACACAAGCATATACCCTCGAGTCCTTCTTAGGTACTTGAAAATAGGCTTTACCGCAACCCAATGGTTCGGTCCTAGATCCGCCTGAAATCGACTTACAATCCCGACCACATAGCTAATATCCGGTCGTGTGTAAAGCATGGCATACATGAGACTACCCACTGCTGAAGCATAAGGCACCTTCTTCATGTACTCTCTTTCTTCATAAGACTTTGGAGAGTCTTTCTTAGAAAGAGTAATTCCAGACCTAGATGGTTGCCCACCTTTCTTGGAATCCTGCATTGCAAACCTCCTGAGAATTTTATCTATGTAGCCGACCTGAGACAAAGCTATCATTTTGTTATTCCTATCCCGAAAGATCTGGATACCGAGAACAAAATTAGCCTCACCTAAGTCCTTCATATCAAACTGCTTGGTCAACCATAATTTGACCGATGACAACGCCCCAACATCATTGCCAATTAGCAGAATGTCATCTACATAGAACAGTAGAAAAACCACATTCCTATCCTTTATGTGTTTGTAAACACATGGTTCATCCACATTTTGTGAGAACCCATAAGTCTTGATCACTTGATCAAATTTTATGTTCCAAGAATAGGATGCCTGCTTAAGTCTATAAATTGACTTTAGCAGCTTACAAACCTTACCCTCTTGACCCGCGACCTTGAACCCTCCTGGTTGTTCCATATAAATGGACTCATCAAGATAGCCATTCAAAAAAGTTGTCTTGACATCCATATGCTAAATCTCGTAGTTTATAAATGGCCACTAAAATTGTTCTTTGCCAAATGCAGAGTATTCAATCTTGAGAAGTTTCCCAGGTGCCTAGGTGCAACACCAGATAATTGGTTTAAAAGCAGGTTCAATTCAAATAAGTTGCCCAAGGTTGCTAGGCTTTCTGGGATTGAACCCGACAATTGATTGCCGTAAAGACGAAGAACTCTCAAGTGACTCAAATTACCAAAAGATCTAGGAATAGGACCATGGAAAAAGTTTTCACCAAGACCTAAGAAAATCAAGGACTTCACGTTTCCTATCTCTTCAGGAATTCTACCTCCGAGAAGAGTAGTAGTGAAGAGTAGATATTTAAGGCTTCGGAGGCCAATTTCAGGGGAACTAGACCCGCCTGGGAATAGACGACTGCTCAGTACTCCGGTTATATTGTTTCTGGAGATGTCAAGCTCAGTAACCTTAGTGAGATTAGCAAGAGAAAGAGGCATTGAACCATTGAGGAAATTTGTGGAAAGATCAAGAAATGTGAGATTGGAAGCCATACCGATGTTTGTTGGTATGGAACCGGTGAGTTTGTTGAATTTAAGATCAAGGCTAAGAAGGTTTGGAAAGGAAGAGAAATCAAGGTTTTGGAGGGTACCTCTCAAACCTGTGTATGCCAGGTTTTTTTCAGTTACACTCCCAGCCTCGTTGCATGTTATTCCATACCATTTGAATGGACTTGGAGGGGTAGAATTGGTATTGCGTACCCAGGACTCTAGAACTGATTGCTTTGGGAGACTTGCTTTCCATTTGAGTAGAGACTCAACTTCTATGCTTGATGTGGTTCTTGCTTGGCTGGAATTACAAGGCAAAACTAATAAGACTACGTGAGCAACAAAAATTGTAAGTGAGAAACGGTGGTTTTTGTTTGCCATTCTTTTGTTACTGGGGGTGTTTTGAATCTGAAGGCCACGCTGTTTGCGATTTATAGTTTTGATTCTCAATGAGAAACTACTTTTTTTTCGTTTAAAACTTCATTGGACCTTTCGTTCTGCTAGTCAGACAGGAAGTAATTTCCACTTTTTTTCCATTGTGTTAACACAAATAGTCAAGTCCAAGAATTGACCATATTATTAATATTAAATAAAAATAATAATTTCTTTTTCCCTTGGTCTTTTCTTTTGGAAGTGGTAAGTACTACTGGGTGAGCGCGCACACACACATATAATATATATATATATATATATATATATATATATATATATATATAGCTAGTCATGCTGCAAGTGTGGTGAAGTTTTATGTGGACTCAAAACTGGGTAGAGTCGGAAAAATTAGCGAGGGGGCAAAGTATATTTTTAGGAGGAGCGGAATATAATTTTAGGAGATGAAATAAAATTTAAGAAAAAATAAAATATAATTTTTATAAAATTTTATAAACAATATTAGAAGAAAAAAAGTTCAAGGGTAATCATCCACCATGTTCTAAGAGCAAGGACTGAGCTAGACTTTGACATGAAAATGAAATTTATAATGCCAACATAACATGAAAATCAAGTGAAATTTGTTTATTTGCCGTAATAAGGTTCTATTGAGAGTATAAGAGGAGGACAAAAAAAAGAGCAAAAATGTAGGAAATATCAATATTGGTGTAAATATTAGAAAAATATCTGGAAAAATTACAGAAATCAATAGAAATTTTAACAAAAATTACAAAAAGTACAAAAATTTTATATTAAATATATATCTAATACTTTAGGATACAATAAACATTAAAAGAAACATAAAAAAAATAAATTACATAGTAAACTTCATACATAATAGATTTATCGATACCAAAAGAAAGTTTTGTGAGGCTCAAACATGAGTGAGATTCCATCCTGATTGAAACATTATTGGTGCTATGACATATTATTTGAGTAATGCTGAATATAGTTATGAATATGCCACATATAAGTTTTTTGATTTCTTCTCACTGTATTTCCATAAATGGAAAATTGTAAATTATCATAGTTGTTTGACTGAAATGATGGCCATATGCTTAGATGAAGATAATTAAAAATTGCATAACGATCATACTTTTGAAAGTTCTAATTATATGTATAGTAAGCATGAGCAGCCTCATCGAAGCAGCTAATATAATTTGATACCAAATTCATCGATTGTAAACACAAAATATTCTTTCATCGAAGGTATAAAATACTGATACATTATTTAAAGGAAAAAAATTATTAAATTTTGTGATTTTCGACATTACCTAAATTTGGTTGAAATTTCCATAATACGTACCAAAATTTTATACAAAATATATTATAGGTTTTTTGATATCGATATTTCTAATAATATTTACTGATATTTTTTATATTTGTTAGATATTTTATCAAAATCAATATTACAATAAAAAGATATCTTAGTATCTTAAAATTTTGAAAATTCTCAAAATTTTAAAAATTTTCAACAAAATTTTCTAAATTTCGCCGAAACTTACGTCTGTGTCTCCGTCTTTGTCTTCGCTCTAGATTTAAAATATTAGTGGTTGTTCGCAGAATGACTAATATACAATTTTCTATTTAAAATAAATTTTTATTTTTGAAAAAGAAATACTATTCTATGAAAACAGAACAATTTTCCAAGAAGAGAATTCTACGAAAACAGGCCGTAGCATAGACTAGAAAAGTAAACAGTCAAGCACCAAAAATCATCTTTTTGACCATTCTACCAAATATATATTTTTGTCAAGGTCTGCTAAATTTAGACCCTTTTAAACTCTTATTCAGATGTTAATTTTTTTTTTTTTTACACATGTTATCTCAAATTTTTCAATCAAATCAACTTAATAAATTAGTAGTAACTTTTTTAATTTAATTAACAAGGCTGCCACCCCTTCACTTCACATTCACACCCTCAGTCTCCACACTATTACAACTTTTTTTAATCTCTCATTTTTTTTGAGAATCAAGCTTTAGCTTTCGTTAAATCTTAACTAAATCATTACAAACATCAACTAAGATAAACATAGGAATCTCAATGGATCAAATTCTTGAAATGTTAGAAGATAAAGCCAAATGCGCTAACTTATAAGCTATAACATTACAATTCCAAGGGCAGTGACTTATATTAGTATTGCCAAGAGCTATTGCATGCTCTTTGATGTTTGATAAGATAGATAGAACCTTGGCTGGTAAACTCAAGATTCTACTTAAGAGCTTCAACAACTTCCTTGGCATCCATTTCAGCATAAGAGAGAGTGTATCCAAGATTCTTGATAATGTTCATGCCTTCTCAAAGAGCTAGAGCCTCAACTGTTTTTGGAGTGAGATCACCCCTATCATAATCAAGAAGGCTTCATAAACAAAGCCTTTTTGGTCATGTAAAACACCTCCTAGCCCGATAGCTCCTCCTACAGTTGGCACAGCCACATATATGCTTAACTTAAGAAGGCTATCCTCTGGTGCCACCCATGCTTGCGCTTGATTTGAAGTTTAAGGTAGAGTAGGCCTTTTAATCAATTGAGCCTCTTTATAGTCCCTTAGGAAGATAGCCGCGGCCTCCAGAATTTGAGAAATAAGTTACGCTTGTGCCACACATACCAAAGGATAACTATAAAAATCTCAAAATCACCCTTCGTCAGCCTGCTACAAGCAAACTTACATAGGTCTAATCCAGATTCGCCTCTAAAATCATCAACTAAACCATTGAAAATTGACAATTGCCGTACATCTGCCCTCCTAAGGCATTCTGTCAATGCATGCACACTAGTCTCTTTAGTTTCTTGACATCTTCAATGACCCCCATAAATAGTAGATCCACATTTACTAGTAGGGAATCGTGGCATAATCTCTATCGAATATTTTTATCTTCTTAGGAATACCAAGTTCTAATAACTGACTACCACGGCGCCATCACACTCTAAGAGGATCTCTTTCTTCATATGACTCGATTAGAGCTCTCCAATAACGAGACTTAACTCTATAGACACCCTTTTTGTCATAGTGTCAAATAAGTTTATCTGGTCTCATGCTGAAACTGATAGGGGTACCTAGGATTAAGGAGCTATCAATATCCCATAGTATGTTTCTCACCAGCTCGTGGTTCCACCAATTGGGAAGAAATAAGTCTTGCACTCTCTACTCTCCCAATAGAGGTGTTTCAGGGTTATGGGTCGGAAAGTGGTCGGACAAGGTAACCATGGGTCTTAAAACGCCCTAATACTTCACAAGCAGATTCTTCCCTCATATCAGACTGTGCCATAAACATGAACAAGCGCTAACTGCTTTGGCTTTGAGGAAGCTGTTATTGGGAAAGTATGTTGCCTCGAGGATTTGTGCGCACAGTGAGCCTAGCTGTGAGATAAGTCTCCATTCCTGCCTGGCTATAAGAGCTTGGTTGAAAGTTTTCTTTTAGGAAGTGACACCCCCTTTTTCTCTCCCACTATAAGCTTTACCATCACCAGGATTTGTGTTTTACAGCAAGTACTTAAGCACAATTATCATTTTGAAAAAAGCACAATTATTAGTATAACTTTTTAAATTGATATATATATATGTATATTATTTTCTAAGTTTAATATATTCATTTAACGGGATGATTTTGATATAACTGACCAATATTCAAAATTTGAGACCTTTGGAATCCACAATGTAAGCCGCAAATTTTTTTTAATTTTAGATGGAGAAGTTGGAAGACAATATGTTAAAGTAAAAACTTTGGAAAGGATAAATGCTTGAAATATTGGACGAGAAAAAAAAGTGTTTTTTGTTATTCAAGTGATCGGTTCCATGATTATTATGTTTACGTTCTGATAAGAAGAATTGATTTGACAGAGTGTTATTTTTATGTAGAGTACTATGTTTTGCTTTTCAAAATTTATTTATCTTTAAATATTTCTAAAACGATGTGCATGAAATTTTCAAATTGTGATTCATTTAAGTTTTCAAAAAAAAGGAAATGCTGGCGTTGTAAGCTGGAGGCTGGAGCAGCCACGTAAATAATGGGCTTATATAGGATCAGAAGAACTTGTTTCCAGAAAAAAAAAAAAAAAAAAAAGTAACAAAAAAACTTAAATACTGGAGGAGAAAAAGGGATGTAGCTTCCTTGATAAAAGGTAGAGATCCATTCAAAATAAATAAATAAATAAACGAGAGAGAAAAAAGGCTGTAGCGTGTGGAAGGGAGTGGCAGTCTCGTTAAACAAGTTTTAAAAAATGACTCATTATTAAATGAGTTTATTTGAAAAAACTGAAATGACATGTGTCAAAACATTAGACTAGCATCTGAACAAGGGTCTGGAAAAGAATCTGTATTTCGCTTATGCTGTCAATTCTTTTTTAATCCTATCAAATCTGTTTTATGCTGATAATTATAACTAAAATATTTTCCCTTAAATTCTATTTTTTTACAAAGAAAATTTTATTATTTTCACCAAATGCGCCTTTTGACATATAGAGGGAGAAGATTTTTAAACTAAAAGGAATAGACTTAAAGAAAGTTGATCCAACTTAAACTTCCCTTTCCTTCTTCCTATGCTTTGCTCTGTAAATTTCTTTCTTGTTTCTCATTGAGTCCGTAAGGCAGGGGGTGCACAACTGTTTGTTATTTTGTTTTTTGGACTTTTTTAAAGTTTCCCTGTTCAAACAATAAAAGCCTCAAAGGAATTGAGTCCCAAGCTGCAACAAACCATATAAATCCACCATTCTACCAAGATCAATAAACATTAAACGTACATCCCAATTGCGACGGCGAGATCCAGCGGCTGTGGGCGGAGATGACGACATGATTAGAAAAATTTAGAAATTAATAAGTTTGATTATTAAAGATTTTTCCATAACTACACCGTTAATTCATAAGAAAGTATAAATTAAGAGTTGAAAAGTTTAAGTTTATGTAAGAATTCAGTTCAAGGTTAAAATTTTCTAGAACGCCTAAGAAATTCACAAGTTTAAATCACGATTTATGATTATGAATTTTCTCAATTAAAATGCATTTTGAAAGTCTTAATAACTATAAGACTTTAGTAACAAATAATGTTATGAAAACTCAAAATTTATATGCTCATTGTATGAAACATATAACAAAATATAATGTTATGAAAGTACACTTGGACAATGTGAGGTGCGCAGCAGGAATTTTAAAAATTTTAATATCAGAGTATTTTTCAAAACACAAGTTTGACATGCTATATGCATAAATTAAACAGATCTTACTAACCTTTGTGTGCCAAAGAACCTCCGCAATCTGTGAAGAGAAGTAATGTTCCAGAAGAGCCTCTACTAGCTGGTCTTTTTTACTATTCTCTATCCATGACCAGAGTGAGTGTGGGCTCACACGTACAGCTCTTCCACTGGTGACTCTCCTTCCAACCAATCGAGAAAACCCAAAGCAAGTGTTCGTGATTCGTGAACAAAAGCTCTCATGAAGTTTTCAGATACTTACCAATAGAGTATCACTCTTAATCTCTCAACTGATCTGAGTAACTTACAAGACTTACTCCATTTATATAGCGATTGGTCCTGGGATCAGTCCTTATCAGATCAGGTCTCAAAAACTCGAAACAGAATCAAGTTCGGATCAATATCTGATAAGACCGCGTGAAAATGTGTAATCTTATCTCTCGCTGATTGGCAGGCCGAAAAGCCTAATCGGCAGGCCAAACAAGCCCCATCGGCAGGCCGAACTGCCGTGTAAATATCTCCGTGAATCTTTTATTTTTCACCTGAGATTTTATAAGATAAAGTCTCAGTTATAATTCAAATGACCCAATAGAAAAGTTATCTGATCAAAACAACTTTATCAAGATAATCTCTAAGAAACTAAATCAATTCACAATAATTCTACAAGTTTATCTTGATCTAATTTATCCAATTAAATCAACCGATAAATAGACAAGAATTATCCGATCCCAATTATTCAACAAGTTTATCTTGAATTAATTTTATTACAAAATTAATTCAACCGATAAATAGACATGAATTATTTAATTCTTCCTAATTTAACCAATGTGATAAATCCGACAAAAGTCACCAATTATTGGAAATGCACGCCTTGTCGTTACAGGATTTTGTAAGCTAGCAAAGGGGACCAAATAGACCTATATAGTTCAAGCTCCCAATAATCATGAAACCCAATATCCCATATATACATTTCATCATTATCAACTCCAATGCTACTCCACTAAAAGCTTGGAGCTACACTCTTGAACTACATAGAATTACGAAGCCCGTATAGCCAAGTCTCCATGACATATCATAATGTATCGTATCCACATATGATAATCCATAATCGGCTTAAGGACAAGTTCTGTCTTACCTTCTGGATTATTTTTATCTTACGTTCCATCATCTCACCATCAGAAAACTTACTATCCAAAGATAGTATACCATTCGGTTACACTTATGTATCCAAATGGTTGAGCGCTCCAGTTTTTCAATTACAGGATAACACATATAAGAGGATATCATCACTCCTAAAGAGAAGCTATGGATTCCATATCTATGAATAACAAGTTTACGCCATCAAAAGTCATGCCTCCAACGTACCGACATGCATACCACTATTAAGATGTGGGTGTCACCCTTTCGTACGTCAAAAGACATAAGTCAAGACAATGGGCCCACTATTCATCTCAGGATTAAGATACAACATAAATGATTATCTAAAGTGAATCAATTTGACGAGACAGAATTATTAATCCAAATCAATTCACTTTATGTCCCTATCCAACATATTGTCACCTATGACAATATGCCAATGTTTCTATTCATGGAGTCCATCTCCGATGGTCAAGACAAATCATCTCTAAAAAGGGATATAGCAACATAACAATCTTTGTATGAATAAAGCGCCCAACTTCATTCCCTCGATTGCGGATCGTATGATTTAGACCATCACCTTAAGAATCGTGTCTTCTGCATAATCTGTCCATCATATGCCTAATTCTTAAGGTTTAGACTGACAGTCTCAAACTATTGTTTGCTTAACATACATTCAACAAATATGAACGTAAAGAGGACAAGATTTGGTATAAATAATGAATAAATTCTTTATTGATAAAAAATGTCTCTAAAAACTTATTATATTTTTACTCCCTAGGGCATACATGTCTAACACATGTTACTCTTCCACTAGACAAAATTATCTCCGGTTAATTTTTCATTTGAGAGAATAGCGATGATTGGATTAGACATTGTTGCTGTAATAAAGAAATAAAATAACATAAATTGAATGGTTATATAAACATCATAAATATATGTTTTGGAATTATAAATGTGATGCCTGATGCATATGAAAAACACACAAAAAATATTTTACTAATTCCACGATTATTCAATTTTAATAAATAAAGTGCCCCCGTAGGGTAGGTCAAATTATTTTTGAATTGCATTGAGACATTCTCAATTAATAAATATATTCAAAATATCTCATATTTTCTATATTTATTAATAACCATTTATTTTGATCAAGATATAATTAACAATTTAATTATGTCATATGAGTGTAACTCACTATTTTAGATTTTAACAACTTAACTCAAAATTGCCACTATAGGGTAGGTCAATTTTGAAATACATTTTATAAACTCCTATCTCAAGGAAGCCAACCTTAATATTGATTTAAATGGATACCCTTTGTAGGGAGTGTTGGAAACAAAGTGCGCAGCGAAATTTTAAAAATTTTTCATCAGAGTAATTTTCAAAACACAAGTTTGACATGTTATATGTATAAATTAGACAGATCTTACTAACCTTTGTGTGAAGAACCTCCGCAACCTGTGTAGAGAAGTAACGTTTCAGAAGAGCCTCAACCAACTGGTCTTCTTTGCTATTCTCTATCCACAACCGGAGTGAGTGTGGGCTCATACGTATAGCTCTTCCAACGCTGACTCTCCTTCCAACCAATAGAGAGAACCCAAAGCTAGTGTTCATGATTTATGAACAAAAGCTCTCAAGGAGTTTTCAGATGCTCACTAGAAGAGTATCACTCTTAATCTCTCAATTGATCTGAGTAAATCATGAGACTCACTCCCTTTTTATAGCTATTGGTCCTGGGGTCAGTCCATATCAGATTAGGTCTCAAAAATTTGAAACAAAATCAAGTTCGGATCAATATCTGATAAGATCCGAGTAAAAATGCGTAATCTTATCTCCCGCTGATCGGCAGGCTGAACATTCTAATCGACAGGCCGAACAGGCCAGTTCAGCAGGCCAACCATGTCATTCGGCAGGCCGAACTCCCGAGAAAAAATCTCTACAAATCTTTTATTTTCCACCCGAGATTCTAAAGGATAAAGTCTCAGTTTTGATTCAAATAACCCAATAGAGAAGATATCTGATCAAAACAAACTTTATCAAGAATTACGAAGCTCGTTCTAATTTGTCAAAAATTAAAACAACCGATAAACAGACAAGAATTATCTGATCGCAATAATTCAACAAGTTTATCTTGAACTAATTTCTTACAAAATTAATTCAACTGATAAACATACATGAATTATTAGATTCTTACAAATTTTAAACTAATCTGATAAATTCGACATAAGTCACCAATTATTGGAAAAGCATGCCGTGTCGTTACAGGATTTTGTGAGCTAGCAAAGGGGACCAAAATGGACCTATAAAGTTCAAGCTCATGATAATTATGAAACCCAATATCCCAGATATACATTTCACAATTATCAACTCCAACGTTACTCCACTAAAAGCTTGGAGCTGTACTTTCAAACTTTATAGAATTACGAAGCTCGTGTAGCTAAGTCTCCATGACATATCATAGTGTATCGCATCCCCATATGATCATCCATAATCGGCTTAAGAACAAGTTCTGTCTTACCATCCCGATTATTTTTATCTTACGTTCCATTGTCTCACCATTAGAAAACTTACCATCCAAAGATAGTATACCATTCGGTTACACCTATGTATCCAAATGGTTGAGCGCTCTAGTTTTTCAATTACAGGACAACGCATATAAGAGTATATCATTACTTCTAAAGAGGAGCTATGGATTCCATATCTATGAATAACAAGTCTACGCTATCAAGAGTCATGCCTCCAACGTACCGGCATGTATACCACTATAGAGATGTGGGAGTCACCCATTGGTACGTCAAAAGACAAAAGTCGAGACAACGGGCTCATTATTCATCTCAGGATTAAGATATAATACAAATGAATGCCTAAAGTGAATCAATTTGCTAAGACAGAATTATTAATTCAAATCAATTCACTTTATGTCCCGATCCAACATATCATCACCTATGACAACGTGCCAATGTTTCTATTCATGGAGTCCAACTCTGATAGTCAACACAAACCATCTCCCAAAAGGGATATAGACAACATAACAATCTTTACATGAATAAAGTGCCCACCTTTATTCCCTCGATTGCGGATCATATGTTTTAGACCGTCACCTTAAGAATCGTGTCTTCCGCATAATCAGTCCATCATATGCCCAATTCTTAAGGTTTAGACTGACAGTCTCAGACTACTGTTTGCTTATCATACATTCAACAAATATGAACGTAAAGAGGACAAGATTTGGTATATATAAAAGAATAAATTCTTTATTGATAAAAATGTCTCCAAAAACGTATTACATTTTTACTCCTTAGGGCATACATGTCTAACAATCTCCCACTTGCACTAAGTGAGTAAATACAGCAAATTTCGCATCCTCATAGCTTCCACATGCCTCTCGAAGACTCTCCCAGTAAGTGTCTTCAGAAATGGATCAGCTAAATTGTCCTCTGATGCGATCTTGCGCACCGTGACATGCCCGCCCTCAACGAAGTCCTTTATCACATGATACTTCCGATCAATATGCTTACTCTTCTTGTTAAATCTTGGTTCCTTAACATTACCTACCACCGCACTATTATCACAGTATAGTGATACCACTTTATCCATACCAGGAACTACCTCAAGATCCCCAAGGAACTTGTGGAGCCACACTGCTTCTTTCAAAGCATCACTAGCCGCCACATACTCGGCCTCCATCGTTGAATCCGAAGTGCAATCTTGCTTCACACTTCTCCAACTGATGGCACCGCCACCCAGAGTAAACACAAACCCCAAAGTCGATTTCCTAGAATCTAGACAGGCTTGAAAATCTGAATTAGTGTATCCTAGAGGAGTTAAATCCTCACCCGAATACACAAGCATATACCCTCGAGTCCTTCTTAGGTACTTGAAAATAGGCTTTACCGCAACCCAATGGTTCGGTCCTAGATCCGCCTGAAATCGACTTACAATCCCGACCACATAGCTAATATCCGGTCGTGTGTAAAGCATGGCATACATGAGACTACCCACTGCTGAAGCATAAGGCACCTTCTTCATGTACTCTCTTTCTTCATAAGACTTTGGAGAGTCTTTCTTAGAAAGAGTAATTCCAGACCTAGATGGTTGCCCACCTTTCTTGGAATCCTGCATTGCAAACCTCCTGAGAATTTTATCTATGTAGCCGACCTGAGACAAAGCTATCATTTTGTTATTCCTATCCCGAAAGATCTGGATACCGAGAACAAAATTAGCCTCACCTAAGTCCTTCATATCAAACTGCTTAGTCAACCATAATTTGACCGATGACAACGCCCCAACGTCATTGCCAATTAGCAGAATGTCATCTACATAGAACAGTAGAAAAACCACATTCCTATCCTTTATGTGTTTGTAAACACATGGTTCATCCACATTTTGTGAGAACCCATAAGTCTTGATCACTTGATCAAATTTTATGTTCCAAGAATGGGATGCCTGCTTAAGTCTATAAATTGACTTTAGCAGCTTACAAACCTTACCCTCTTGACCCGCGACCTTGAACCCTCCTGGTTGTTCCATATAAATGGACTCATCAAGATAGCCATTCAAAAAAGTTGTCTTGACATCCATCTGCCAAATCTCGTAGTTGAGAGCGGCAGCTATGGATAAGAGAATCTGAATGGACTTAAGCATGACTACAGGCGAAAAGGTTTCCTCATAGTTGATTCATTTCTTTTGCGTAAAACCCTTAGCTACTAGTCTAGCCTTAAAGGTTTCAACCTTTCAATCCACTCCTCTTTTTCTCTTGTAGATCCACTTACACCCTATGGGTTTTACCCCTTCGGGAAGATCCACAAGCTCCCAGACCCGATTAGTCTCCATAGACTTCATCTCTATGTTCATGGTCTCTGTCCAGAGTCTTGAATCAACATCCTCCATAGCTTCTGCGTAAGTATAAGGATCCCTGTCATGTTCATCCAGTTCAGCCAAAAAGACCTCCCCATTGAACATATACCTCTCAGGTTGACGCCTGATCCTCCCACTACGCCGAAGCCCCTAAGGTTGTTGTTCAGGTTTGTTTGGTTTTTCTACACCGATCGGAATGGTTTCGTTCAGAACCTCTGGAGTGAACGGATCACCCCTTAACTCCTCAAGCACCACTTTGCTTCAAGGTTTAAAGTCATCCATGTAACTCTCCTCAAGGAAAGTTGCATTAGTTGAAACCACGACTTTATTTTCCTTTGGGTTATAAAAATAACCCCCTTTAGTCCCTTTTGGATATCCTACAAACACGCAAACTTTTGAACGTACTTCCAACTTATTCGGGTCCTTAAACAGGACATGAGCGGGACATCCCCATATACGAATATGGTTTAAGGATGTCTTCTGTCTTGTCCACAACTTGTGAGGAGTTTTAGGGACCGATTTTGAAGGCACATTGTTCAAAAGATAACATGCGGTTTGTAGTGCATATCCCCAAAAGGATAAAGGTAATGATGAATAACTCATCATGGACCTAATCATGTCCAACGAAGTCCTATTCCTTCTCTCTGCTACGCCATTCTACTGCGGAGTGCCCGATGCAGTCAAATGGGATAAAATCCCATTCTCTAACAAATGTCCCAAGAACTCATCAGAAAGGTATTCCCCACCTCGATCAGATTGAAGTGCCTTTATGGGTCTACCCAATTGCTTTTCCACTTCAGCCCAAAAACTCCCTGAACTTATCATAAGTTTTGCTTTTGTGGTGCATTAGGTACATATACCCATATCTTGAGTAGTCGTCAATAAAAGTGACAAAGTACTCATATCCTCCTCATGTCCAGATGTTCATCGATCCGCAAACATCACTATGCACAAGTTCTAGAACCCCTTTGGCCCTATTGCCTTTAGACCTATATGGTCTTTTGGTCATTTTACCCTCTAAACAGGATTCACATTAAGGTATAGATTCCACCTTTAAGTGACTTAAAGGTCCATCCCTTACCAACCTTTGAATCCTATTCAGGTTAATATGGCCAAGGCGCAAATGCCAAAGATAAGTCTTATTAGAGTGAGAAGTTTTAAGTCTTTTTGAGTCATTATCATTTATCTCAGCATTAAGCAATAAGTCCATCTTAGGTTTGATAAAGTATAGATTATTTTGCATCCATCCAGAACAGATAAAAGATTTGTTTTTACAAATCACCACTTTTTCATTAAAAGATACCACGTAGGAGTCTTTAAATAAAGAAGATACAGAAATTAAATTCCTTTTAAATTTAGGAACATAAAAACAATCTCGCAAAATTAAATTCCTATAATTATCAAAATAAAGATGGACATCTCCCACTGCTTCTGCTAAGACCAAGGATCCATCACCCATCCGAAGCGTTAAGTCTTCACTTAGTAGACTTCTCGTTTCTTTGAATCCCTACAGACAAACACAAACATGATTAGTTGCACCGGAATCTATGACCTAGATGTCACTGGATTCCTCAACCAAACAAGTTTCTAAATATAGAAGATCACACTTACCTCCCTTGGAAAGGAATTCCTTGCAATGCTTCTTTATATGCCCGACCTTACCATAGAAGAAGCACTTAAGCTTCTTTGGGTTCTTCTTCTTCTTCTTCTTGCTCTTGGTAGCAGCAGGAATAGAAGACTTCCTGTTCTTGGCCCGTTGCTTCTTTCCATTCCCAGAGTTATGATTGGAACCAGAAGCAGCTACCATGTTGGCCTCACCACCAGCAGGAGACTCCCTGATCAGCAGTTCAAACTCCTGTAACTGTTTCATCAGTTCTGTCAAGGTCATATCCCGTCTATTCCTTAAATTAAAAGTAGCTCTAAACGGAATAAATTCCTTAGACAGAGTCTCAAAGACCATAGTCATCTGAGTTTCAGCATCGATGTCGGCTCCATTGGTTTGAGCCTCAGCGAGGTAACCCATGACCAACATCATGTGCTCCTTTACAGATGACCCCGGTCTCTGTCTACAGTTTAAGAGTTTTTGAGGCGTTCCTTGCTGCTTTGTTATGGCCTGGCCTCCAAACATATCCTCAAGATTATCCAAGATCTACTTCGCAGTCTCATAATCCTGATGTTGAGCCTGCAACATGTTGTTCATGCTAGCCATAACATAGCAGCGGGCCTGATTATTAGCATCTTTCTAGCGATCGTACGCTTGGAATTGCTCATTACTTGAGTCTCTCGTAGGCTCGGGAGGACAAGGAGTTGTTAGTACATATCTCAGTTTCTCAAAGGATAGGACGATGTCTAGGTTCCGTTTCCAATCGTTATAATTCTCACCGGTTAATTGGTTTTTGTCAAGTATCGATGATAAAGTGTTTTTAGACATTTTCAATCTATAATAAAGAATCATATACCAAACATAAGCAAACATATAATAATAGTTTAGTAAGATAACACAATCATGTAAAATCATACAAATGTGATTATGTGTTAAAACCTTGAAAATATCACAACCTTACAACGATAATTCCCAACTCAGAATTCAACAAGCTCCTAGGGGAGTCATGCCAAATTCAATCAGGAACACGGATCCCCTCCTGATTAATATATGTCATCCAGGACCCGTATGATCCAGCATACACTAATAATCATTTCTTTGGCCATTAATTTTATTAACAGAGCTCCTATGGGAGGTTAATAATAAAATTAACGTGAGTATATAACCACCATTTCAATATTTTATCCATGATTTATAATCACCACCTAGGGGTGTGCAACCATAAATCATACTAAAATACCTTATCCTTTCAGAGATCCAATCTGGTACATGATAGAAATCCCTCCCCAGGGGTCGGGAAAATCATGTTCTTCCTATGGACCAACTATGGAGGCCTTAGGTCCTCTCTTCGAAAACCTTCTCCCACTCAATCTTTTGAAGTCAAGGTTTTATTTTAAAATTATGCATGAACAATTTTAATATGAGCGGCACTCCCTATTCTATATGACATGTTATCAATATACATGGTAAATCATATTATAATGCAGACAAGCAAAGCAATCAAGCAAAGCTACAAGCAAAATAATAATAACCGTAATATTATGGTTCCACCCTAGAGAATAAAAAACTAAGATTACAAGAGAATAATCAAGACATTTATTGATTCTTCATCCTTGAATCCTCAAGCTGTATCCTTCTTCATGTAATATCCGTCTTCAAGTCTTCAATCCCGTATGAATCGAATACTTCATATTTTTGGTCATATCCAAATTTAATGTTTCTCAGAATCGTCCCAAAAATAAAATTAAAACTGCACCAAAAAAATTGCACCTTTTTTGGACACTTGGCAGCTCTTGGTCGGCAGGCCGATCTAGGTGATCGGCCTGCCGATCATGAAAGTTCGGCCTACCGACAGAGCACCAAAATTTTTGCCCCACTGTCGGCCTGCCGGACCACACGTCCGGCCTACCGATCTGTGACCTTTGGCCTGTCGAACTGTGAGGTCCGGCATGCCGACTGAGCAGAAAACCCTCATTCCAGAAAATACAATTTTAATGCAATTCATCAATTTTATTTTCAACAATTCAAAAACATAAAATTAGAGACTCAAGAAATACCTGGAGGCGCCATCATCAATCTTCTAGATCCGACTTCTCGATCCGTCTTCTCCGAATAATTATTTAATTACAAAATTCTTACAAATTTAAAATTAAATAACAATTCCTAGACGCCATCTAATTACATGAAAAACCTAGATACATATTCTAACCTCTAAGGAACCATAACCGGTATTAATTAATTAATAAATAATTAAACAATGATTTAATCAACCATAATTAATTAATAAACATTCACCACAAAATCCATGACAACATATATATTATATAGAAACCTAGAGTGCTATCTCTCTATAAAATTCAATTCAAGCATAGGAGAGATTAAGATCACAAAATTTATGCATATAACATGATCACAAACTTGCAAATTTATGTAAAAATCTCGGCTCTGATACCAATTGTTGGAAACAAAGTGCGCAGTGAAATTTTAAAGATTTTTCATCAGATTAATTTTCAAAACACAAGTTTGACATATTATATGTATAAATTAGACAGATCTTACTAACCTTTGTGTGAAGAACCTCCGCAACTTGTGTAGAGAAGTAACGTTCCAGAAGAGCCTCAATCAACTGGTCTTCTTTGCTATTCTCTATCCACAACCGGAGTGAGTGTGGGCTCACACGTATAGCTCTTCTACCGGTGACTCTCCTTCCAACCAATAGAGAGAACCCAAAGCTAGTGTTCGTGATTTATGAACAAAAGCTCTCAGGGAGTTTTCAGATGCTCACTAGAAGAGTATCACTCTTAATCTCTCAATTGATCTGAATAAATCATGAGACTCGCTCCCTTTTTATAGCTATTGGTCCTGGGGTCAGTCCATATAAGATTAGGTCTAAAAAATTCGAAACAGAATCAAGTTCGGATCAATATCTGATAAGATTTGTATGAAAACCCGTAATCTTATCTCCCGCTGATCGGCAGGTCGAACATTCTGATCGGCAGGCTAAACAGGCCAGTTTGGCAGGCCGACCACATCATTCGGCAGGCCAAACTCCCGAGAAAAAATCTCTGTGAATCTTTTATTTTCCACCCGAGATTCTAAAGGATAAAGTCTCAATTTTGATTCAAATAATCCAATAGAGAAGATATCTAATCAAAACAAACTTTATCAAGATAATCTCTAAGAAAATAAATCAATTCACAATAATTCTACAAGTTTATCTTGTTCTAATTTGTCCAAAATTAAAACAACCGATAAACAGACAAGAATTATTTGATCGCAATAATTCAACAAGTTTATCTTGAACTAATTTCTTACAAAATTAATTCAACCGATAAACAGACATGAATTATTTGATTCTTACAAATTTTAAACCAATATGATAAATTCGACATAAATCACCAATCATTGGAAAAGCACGCCATGTCGTTATAGGATTTTGTGAGCTAGCAAAGGGGACCAAAATGGACCTATAAAGTTCAAGCTCATGATAATTATGAAAACCAATATCCCAGATATACATTTCACAATTATCAACTCCAACGCTACTCCACTAAAAGCTTGGAGCTGTACTTTCAAACTTTATAGAATTACGAAGCTCGTGTAGCTAAGTCTCTATGACATATCATAGTGTATCGCATCCCCATATGATTATCCATAATCGGCTTAAGGACAAGTTCTGTCTTACCTTCCCGATTATTTTTATCTTACGTTCCATTGTCTCACCATTAGAAAACTTACCATCCAAAGATAGTATACCATTCGGTTACACCTATGTATCCAAATGGTTGAGCGCTCTAGTTTTTCAATTACAGGACAACACATATAAGAAGATATCTTTACTCCTAAAGAGGAGCTATGGATTCCATATCTTTGAATAACAAGTCTACGCTATCAAGAGTCATGCCTCCAACGTACCGGCATGTATACCACTATAGAGATGTGGGAGTCACCCATTGGTACATCAAAAGACACAAGTTGAGACAATGGGCCCATTATTCATCTCAGGATTAAGATACAATACAAATGACTGCCTAAAGTGAATCGATTTGCCAAGACAGAATTATTAATCCAAATCAATTCACTTTATGTCCTGATCCAACACATCGTCACCTATGACAACGTGCCATTGTTTCTATTCACGGAGTCCAACTCCGATGTTCAAGACAAACCATCTCCCAAAAAGGATATAGACAACATAACAATCTTTACATGAATAAAGTGCCCACCTTTATTCCCTCGATTGCGGATCATATGTTTTAGACCGTCACCTTAAGAATCGTATCTTCCGCATAATCAGTCTATCATATGCCCAATTCTTAAGGTTGAGACTGACAGTCTCAGACTACTGTTTGCTTATCATACATTCAACAAATATGAACATAAAGAGGACAAAATTTGGTATATATAAAAGAATAAATTCTTCATTGATAAAAATGTCTCCAAAAATGTATTACATTTTTACTCCTTAGGGCATACATGTCTAACAAGGAGGACAAAATCAGAGCATCGCGAGGCTCCACCTAAATCTCACAGTGTTGTGCTAATAATGGAGACCGCAGGTTATATTGTCATATTACCTTCTCCTACTCATTATTTTAAAAATGTGTTTTATCTTACAAAACATCATATGTTTTGTAACTCTAGTAAATAAAAACAATTTCTAATTACTAGGTTATATTATATGTTAATAGACTCCCATTCTATTTACACTTAAATAAATTACCAGATTTTCTAAAAGTCTAAATTTATTATGAATTGTCTAAGTTATTGAATATTAAACAATTTAAAATTAGATAACTTAAAATTAATGTGTGTTTTACTAAGTCTTAACTCTTAAAACTAAATTCACATTATTTGGTTGATTAATAAATTAAGATTCTATAAAACCAATCTAATTAATTTAATCTCATTAAATTAATGCTAACACATATTAAATCATTTTATAAGCTCCTTTATAAAAGAAAATAATATGTAAGTGTATGCAATGTTATGTTATAATAACTATAAGTGGGCACTTTCCTAGATGACATGTTATAATGCATAAACATGTTATCACAATCATCACATGAAAATTAAGCATGAAAATAAACAATGGATTTTTGACCAGGTCTTTTTAGATAATTAAAATTACAACCCATAAAAAAAGAAAAAAAAATTACAAAAGTCTTCTTGTAATATATACATAATTCCCTGCTCCAATTTTGCAGTCTTCATCGGATAGTTTACTGTGCAACAATCTGCTGGGTTACCTTTGAAATTTGGTAGGCCCAAAGTTCTCAACTGGGCCAAAAGATCCAATGGACTTCTTTTTCATCATCCCTTCACGTGTAGGAGGTGAAGAAGAGGAGAAAAGAAAAAAAATAAAAAGAAATAACAATAATAATAAATTACAAAAAGCCTATACCCCTTTATGGGTTTATACAAATTTGATCTAATCAAACTGAAATAAAATTATCAATCCCAAAAGACCATATAATTAATGACCAAAATCCATTCATTAAACAACCATTCATCACATGAATAATAATTACAAAGATGCAAAGTGCCCACAAACATGCATAAAAAAATGATATTATCAAAATAAGATCATGTTAATTAAAATTATATATGCTATAACCTGCTCTGATACCATTTATTGGAATTAAAATATGAAACTCACTGGAAGGAACGGATCGTTGACAAATAGAAATTTTCTAAAAACTTTGTCTATCGGGAATAGATATATAATTTTAATTAATTATAGAAAGCTTTGAAAATTTTTACTAACCTTTTTGAAGACTATCAGGGTATCCTAGCTTTCCTCTTTGACACCACGATCGTCCAATCTAGGCCTTCACACCAATGGAAAGACAATTGGGCGTCAAACTGCAAGAATGAATTTTCCTCACACTTTTTTGAATCTGTTATGTACTCAACACATGAGATAGCAGATCTTTTTTTCAGAGAAGAATCCTTAGTTTTTCTCTCTGAGTATTTTGCAAAAGTTACGTGAATGAAAATCTCTTGAGATAACTTTTATCTCTCCCTTTTTATATCTGAGCTATTAGTAATTAGTCAATTAATTTCAAATTTAAAATAACCACCATATCACATGTATAAGGAAAGTATATATTTTACATGATTGTAACCCTTTTAGTTTCCTTTTCCTTTTCTTTTTTTTTTTTCTTCTTTCCTGAATCACTACAGGTGATTCCTTTTATATATATATATATATAATAAGTAAAACGTGAAACGTAAAGTTTCACGTTTCCTTTTTTTTTTTGTTTCAACGAATCACTTGTTGATTCGTCTTTATATATATTATATATTATATATATAATATATAAATAAAGTAAAAACAAAATAAACGTTTACTTTATGCAAACGAATAAAAAAAAGGAAAAAGTAATATATATATATTAATATATTATAAAATCTTATATAAAAAGATTTGATTCAAAACCATATATATATATATATATATCTAAATTTAAATTCAAAAATAAATCACATTTATTTAAGAATAGATTTTAAAAATAAATCAATTAATTAATTAACTTATGCTAAGTTAAATATGACACCATTTATCACATTACATTATGTGTTACAGAGAATATTTTTCTTTGTAACATTAATAATTCAAGTGTAAAATAATTAATTTAGAATTTAATAATTCCAAACTAAATATGTATAATTTATTTTATGCATAAATCCACAATATTACAGAGGTGATATTGAGGACCTATGGACCTATAACTTAAGCTCTAATAAATTTGACAATTAATTAAACTTTTTGATTAATGTGTCAAATTTATTAGTTTCAGTGTTACTCCACTAAAAACTTGAAACTGAACTCTTGAGATTATAGTAAAATTACTCAAAGAAAATTAGCAAGTAGTCTATTGATATAATCATTACATATAAGTCAGTCCTCCATAAATAGTTCATAATAAGAGCTAGGTTCAATTTTCGTGCACCTCTCTTATTACATCTTTATCCTTGAGTTTCAATAATTCTCTAATGAACATTTAATTTATAATCTTATTATGAACGAGTGTTCTACTCTTCAAATCTCGAATTATCACTCAAGAGAACTATTTTTCTAACTTCCATAAAGAAGGAATGGATTCGGTATCTGTATAATATTATTCCCAGCCATTTATTACATTATGTTTCTAAGATGTTAAATTATGATCTGTGCTTAGACAAATCTTACCATGCAAGTCAAAAAACATAATGTCATAAATAGGAGTCTAATAAATACTCAGGATTAAGCTATCAAATATAAGATCATCATAGTGATAAATTTGAATACTCTATTTGTAACGGATAATTATCAAATATTCATAATTTATCTGGTTTAGTCTCATTATATAAAGTACATCCAATCTAATGTCTCTATATTAATAGTCCGGATAATGACTATTTCATTCTAAATGAGATTAGACCGTACTTGTAATATTTAATTAAAGATCCCATACTTTAATTAATTATTACGGACTATTTGGATTATTATTTATAAATTTTATCCCTAAGCATACAACACTTATATGCTAAATTTATAGTCACATAAATAATCATGTAATTTTCTCGATGTTTATAAATGTATTCATAACACATATAAGCAACCAAAATAATTATGAATGTCACTTTATTTATTTATTAACAATATGTACAATGTCACATCTTTTAGGACACTAAACCCAATACCAAGATCAATAAATTAAAAACTCTTGTTATGAAACACACAGACAAATTTTCTGCAAAATCCAACATCCCAACTGTGAGGGCGAGATCCAATGGGTGTGTGGGCATGCAGACGACGATAGTGAGATCAAGCAGGTGGATGGCGCCTCAATGCTCACGATTGTGGAGTAGATTAATAAAATGGTCTCCGATGTCACAATGGCACTCCATATGGGTGAGGATCGAGGAGATTTTCATCATGGCAATTTATGTCTCCAGATTGTGCTCGAATTGATTTGAATTTTACACAATATGATTAGCCTCGATACAAGCACAACGCGTTTAATAAACGCAAAAATAAACACAAAATGTTTATTATATGTGTAACATGACACAACACGTTTAATAATTGGATTGCAACAGGTTGACATAAAAAAAATGACCTATTTATACTCCAATTAACTTAATTAGTCAAAATTAATAATGATTTTAAAAAACTAATATAAAATTTATTAATAATTAGACTTAAATGAAGTGCGTGATTTATGTAACTTAGAAGAAATATTAACTTTTCAAATCTTCCTAACAAACACAACAACAAAATCTACTCTCGCAAAACATGTATATATATGGATATGTTAAAGTGTTTCACATAACTTATACGTGTTATATGTGTCAATTTTCAGTTAAGCGCACTGACCTGAAACCCACCCATTTAGTGTGCATGTTATACGTATCTATAACGACCAGAAAAATCCATAAGTTAATAAGTATAATTAATTAAGGATTTTTTTTCATAACTACAATGTTTAATTATAAAAAAGTACAAGTTTAGAATTTATAAACACGAATTTTTGTAAGAATTCAGTTCAAGGCTAGAAATTTTCTACCATGTCTACAAAATTCAAAAGTTTAAATCATGAATTAACCATGATTCATAATTATGAATTTTCTAAGTTAACATGCAATTTGAAAGTCTTAACGACAGGTTAATGCTTCTACGACAAGAACATACTATTCCTCTGACATAAATGAAGACAAAAATGTAAAGGGGAATGGACTTGTCGTTTGTTGGTTAAACAATAGCACACCTTACGGGAGCGATGACACGTATCTTTTAAATGACAGAAGACTTACCATAAAATGTCATGCATTTATGGGATGGAAGACAAGCTATATGTCGTTTTCAGGCGATATGCGATCTGCATGGAAAATGTGTTATTCCTCGTATTTTGTTAAAAAGCAAAAATTTCATAATGAAGTCAAAGGTAGTGCAAAAATAGTATGAAATTACGTATTTCGTGATTTAGAAAACGAAAAAAAATAATGGAGTTAAAAAAAAAAGGAAAGAAAAAAAATAGTAAAGCACCAAAACGGTGCGTCTTTGACTCCCATGAAACAAAACACGAGGGACATGCATATACATATATATATATATATATATATATATATATATTTTGTCGTTGAATTTCATCATCAATCTCCACTTTCATCTCTTAACTTTTAAAACATCCCAAACTTGACCATGATCTATTAGTTTGTGTTAGTCACATATAGGTCAATTGTCAAAAGCCATTGTTAAAAATATTTACCATTTTTTTTTTTTTACCAATGTCGTATTGAGTGACCAAAAAAATGGTTATTTTAAACAACCGTATATGACTGAGATCAGATATCAGAAACAACCGATGTAACAAAAAGGTTGAAATATTGAAGTGGATCAAAAACTAAAGTTACAGAAAAGATGTCAGCATCTAATTAACCGATGTTGATGTAGGGACAAGCTACTTGTCATTTGGTGGAGCTAATTTAGTGGAGTCATTTCTTTAGCCTAATCTTTCCTTTGTCGTTATGCTCTGATATTTCCTTTATCGCTGCTGTGTTTTGGTTGTAAAAAGGATGATATTGTCTGCTTTTGGCAGCTTTTCTTCTATTGCTCAGGGAGCTTGTTAATGAAATTTATCCGAGATTTGGCCTGAAGAAGTCCAAATTCCCTCTGTTATCAAGTTTGGTCTTGTGTTCTATGGACTTCCAATGTCAGATGTTTAATAATGTTTAATGAAATTGCAAGTTGACATTTGGTTATTCGGCAGCTATTTTTTCATACCTAATTTTTGTAATTTAATCCAAAAATAAAATAATAAATAGAAAAGTACTTAAAATTCAAATCCTTTCTCTAAACAGGAAAATATTACAAATAAAATTCTTTAGTAATTAAAGTAACATTTTTTAATACCGTATATACAGCCCTGTACTCCTTTTACTATAAAGGTAACATAATTATGTCCATGCATATTACTATTACTAATCAAGCCTAGGAAAATAAACGTTACAACCGAATGTCCATACATTTTCATTCATAAGCACAATTCTTCATATCGAGTAACTTATTAGTCACACATTTCATGGTGGGACGTGCTTGTGGATTTTCAACCATGCATGAGATGGCTACCTTCAGTACAACATCCAATTCACGACCAACTTTTTCGCATGTTGGAGGTGAAAGGCAATTATCCAATTCATCCCTGTAATGAGTGGTCTTAAATGCACCCTCTGATTGCATGTGGGAAATAAGTTCCCTGGGTGCTTTCCCATCAGAACTTCAAGTGTCAAAACTCCAAAGCTATACACGTCACATTTCTCAGTCACTGTCATATTATAAGCAAGCTCTGCATCAACCAAAAAAAAAAAAATTATTATGTCCTATTGTGTTCAGAAAACAGAAGTATAACAAATTGAAAAATATGCAGTTACTGTCATTTAGAAACTACCTGGAGCAAGGTAACCAAAAGTCCCTGCAACTAAAGTATAGTTAGAACAAGCCGGGCTCAAAAATTTTGCAATGCCGAAATCCGAGACATGAGCCTCAAGTTGAGAGTCCAGCAGAATGTTTTTGCTTAAAATATCGCGATGGATTTTAGGCGGAATGCGATCGTGATGCAAGTAGCACAAAGCATGGGCTAGGCCTTTCACGATTTGGATCCTCTTCTCCCAATCTAGCTTCTTTGCAATAGCATCTTTTCCGAGGATATTTGCTAGGCTGCCTCTCCCCATTAACTCATAGACCAAAAATGCATTCATTCCTTGTATGAAAAACCCAAAGTGTTTTACATTGTTTCTATGCCTGATTTCTGCTGAAGTTGCCACCTCATTTTCGAAACTCCTGATACTCTCAATATTCTGCACTGAACTGTCGTTTATGGCTTGAAAACTCAGCCTCTTTACAGTTAATACTTGATCAGAACACGATATGGATGCTTTGTATACCTTTCCAAATGCACCGACCCCTGTGCAATGAGTGCCATCAAAGTTGTTTTTAGCTTCTAATAAGTCTTTCAACATTACTTTCCCACTGAAATACCATTTTGAGAATAAATCTTCTTCCCTTGATGAACTCGTAGCTTTCATAATCTGTATCGATCTCCTTTTCCGAAGAACCAAAGTGCCGATAAAAGTCAAGGAAACTAGCGAGCCACCCAAAGAAGCAAGAACTACAGCTACGATTAGTTGTTCATTCTTGCTTCTTCCACTATTTTCTGTTGATGTGACATCACAAGGAGAGAGGCCTTTTATCTTCCCACATCGATCTTTATTGTTGCTGAGATCCTCTGATTGAGCTGATTGAAAGATCTTGATATCAGGAACTGGGCCCTCCAAATTGTTGTAGGACGGGTTAATATCTGCTAAGCTCAACATGCCGCCAAGGGAAAGAGGGATTGAACCAGTAAGATTATTGTGGGATAGGTTTAAGCTTTGTAACTTTGTAAGCTTCCCAAAACTATATGGTATGTTGTCACTAAGAAAATTATAGCTCAGATCTAGTGAAACTTGTAAAGCCACTAGATTACCTATCTGAAATGGGATTCTACCACTTAATCGATTCTTGCTTAATCTCAAATCTTGCAACTTGGAGCAATCCCCAATTTGGTTTGGAATCGAACCATTTAGCATGTTGGCCGGCTGACAACTCAAAGGAATCCAAGTTGGATAATCTTCCTATTTCCGGAGGAATCATTCCGGAAAGCAGATTATCATTGAGCCTTAACATGGACAACATTGGTAAGTTTCCAACACTTGCCGGTATCTCACCAGACAACTGATTGGATGAAAGATCGACCTCGACTAGTTGGTTTAGGTGAAAAATCTCATCTGGGACTTTTCCGGTTACCATATTCCCTGCTATATTTAGTAGGGACAAGTTTCGGCATTCTCCCCAGTTTGATGAGAGTTGGCCTTTCAAGTTGTTGAAACTTAAGTCCATATATGTAAGGCTTGGATACACACCAAAATCTCGGTCTACATGCCCGGTCCGTTGGTTGTATTCAAGCCTCACTCTGTATAAGGTTGAACAATTTTTTAGGCTTATTGGGATTGGCCCTGTGAAATTATTGGAGTGTGCGGAGAAATTGACAAGATTCCCACCTTTACACACTTGTGGGGGTCAATGGCAAATAAAGTTGTTCCCTCCCAGAAGCAGAACTTTCAATGTTGAAAAGTTTCCTAGTTGCCTAGGTACATCGCCAGATAATTGGTTAGAAAACAATAGCAAATGAGATAAGTTCCTCAAGGTTGCAAGGTTTTCTGGGATTGAACCCGACAATTGATTGCGGTAAAGGACAAGAGATCTCAAGTTACTCAATTTACCTAAAGATCGAGGAATAGGACCATGAAAAAAGTTCTCACTAAGACCCAAGTAAACCAAGGATTTCAAGTTTCCTATCCCTTTAGGAATTCTTCCTCCAAGACTGGTAGTTTTGAACAGTAGGTATTTGAGACTTCGGAGGTCAATTTCTGAGGAACTGTCAGGGAATAGACGGCTGCTCAATACTTCGGTTATATTGTTTCGGGAGATATCAAGTGTTGTAACCTTGGTGAGATTAGCAAGAGAAAGAGGCAGAGTACCGTTGAGACAATTTGAGGAAAGATCAAGAAATGTGAGATTGGATGACATAGCGATGTGTGTCGGTATGGAACCGGAAAGTTTGTTATATTTAAGATTGAGGTGAAGAAGGTTCGGAAAGGTAGAGAAATCAAGGTTTTGGAGGGTACCTCTTAAGCCTGTGTATGCCAGCTTTATTTCAGTCACACTTCCTGCTTTGTTGCAAGTAATTCCATACCATTTGCAAGGACTTGGAGGGGTAGAATTGGTATTGTGTACCCAAGACTCTAGTATTGCAGGTGTGAAGCCAAATTAAGTCAACAACCTAGCAAAAGGAAAAAAAATGAGAGAAAGCCAGGTTCAGGGTGCTGCAGCGCCAAGATTGGGCGCCACAATGCCCGTAAAGCAGCAAGGTAGCGCCAGAACACTGCGGCGCTAGTTGAAGAACGCTGCGGCGTCACAGGTGAGCTCCGCGGAGTCAAGGCGCAGTGATGCGCTATTTTTTACGGGTTTTTTGAAGCCAAAAAAAGAAAACTACTAAGGTTTCTTATTAGTTGCTATTTTTCTCTTCTTTGGTGTATAAATAGACATAAGGTGGCTAGAGTTGAGAGCGTGTGTAACCTTGTAAGGGTGTGTGACTTGTGTGTGATTGTGAGAGAGTGGCATTATTTTGAGTGAGGCATATTTTGTATGAGAGCTCTATTCTTGAGAAAAAAAAATTCCCACAGGGTGCTAGGTAGAAGAGAGATTTGGGAAACACAGTTTGAGAGTGTGTGATAAATTTCTCTTGTAATTTGTAATCTCCTTCATCATAGTGGAATCTGCAACGGCAGAAACAGGACGTAGTCTCAAATTTGGACAAACTTCTATAAAAATTTTGTGTCTCTCTTTTCTTCTTTTCTTCAATCTCTTTTTTATAATTATTTGTTCTTACGGTCTTTGGAATTAGGAGATGGCTAATTCCCTAACAATTGGTATCAGAGCGGAGGTTTTGATCAAGAACAATGACGGGAGAAAAAG
The DNA here is from genome assembly GCA_025403435.1 of Artocarpus heterophyllus. Taxonomy (NCBI): domain Eukaryota; kingdom Viridiplantae; phylum Streptophyta; class Magnoliopsida; order Rosales; family Moraceae; genus Artocarpus; species Artocarpus heterophyllus. Next base: position 5,434,756 of record CM046354.1, read on the forward strand.
GTTCGGCAGCCGGTATCACCAAATTTGATGGTTCGGATTTCTCCTATTGGAGGATGCAAGTGGAAGACTATCTCTACGGTAGGAAACTGCACTTGCCCTTGGGTAATAAGCCTGAAGGCATGAAGGATGAGGAGTAGAATTGTAACGCCCCTTAATTCGGACGTCACAAATGTCATTACATTCTTACATTCATACTTACTTGAACTTTAAACATATACATAATAACAAACGGTACTTTTGATTTTAAAAGTAATTAAACATACTTAACCAGGATCCATTCATACGTTTTTTTTTTTTAAATAACATAACATTGTTAAACTCTTTCCATATCATAATTTATTCATTTATACTTTAAAATAATCATGAACTTATATTAATAAAATAGATATACCAAGTTATAAATTAGGACTTATAAAAAACATCACATCAAATCTCCTTAAACATCACATCATATAAAAGTCATTTACTCCCACAGTTCGGCAGGCCGAACTTGGGACTTCGGCAGGTGAAACATGATCGGCAAGCCGGAATTCCCTCAACCGGCAGGCCGGTAGAGGCTTTGCAAACTGGTTTAAAAATCTCAACTTCGTTCGGCAGGCCGAACCTTCAGACTTCGGCAGGACGACCAAGGATGTTCGGCAGGCCGACCGAGCCAAAACCTTTGAGAAAAACTTAATTTTAAAAACAAACCAACTTTTCATAAAATATTGCGGAAGTTCATAATTCATTAAAAATGATAAAATAACTTATAAAACCATAGTATAAGTATTCTTAAAACTTAACATAAAAATATGTTCCAAAATATATAACTTAATTAAAAACATAAGAACGTTCTTCTTGGCGTGCTTCCGATTACAATTCATCATTCATAGTGCTCACACGCCTTCCCATGTCCTCCACCTATTCCATGATTTTCTTACCTTATCTGCAACATGACATAAAACTTGATTAAGCTAATGCTTAGTAAGTACATATAATTCTGACAATTTAAAACATTACATAAACATCATCATCATCGTCGTCATCATATCATAAGAGTGCCTTAAACACAATTTCATAGAAACATATCTTTCATTACGTTGACCATTTTAAAACTTATTCCATTTTTATCTTAAGGGCCTAAGTGTTGCACCATAAACATCATCATAGGCGCGCCGTCATGAGAGGAGAAGGGTAGCTAATCCCAATCCAAGCATAACATCATAACATATCATTTCATAACATTGGGTGTGCAACACTTATTAGGTGATACATATATACATAATTTTCATACTTTGAAACATGTCAAAATCATCGTGCATAACTTAAAATCATGAAAATCTTTCATAGAAATTCTTAAGGAAAAATATCCATAAAATCATCATGAATATCATTATGAACATATCATCAAATCTTGTAAAAACGTGTCATGTTGCAGGTGAGAATGTACTTACCTTAACACTAACTTACTTAACGTTGGTATACTTTTGGTGATGACGCCGCGGTCTCGATGTGCTCACTTCTTTGAGTGTTCATGCCATTTATCCATTAAAAATACAATAAAATTAATACTCATCATCATAGCGTAAATCATCCATTCATATAACGTTCATTCATATTTCATTCATTCATATAACATTCACATATACATACATTCATCTCATATTACAAACATAATTCATAACCATAAACATTGTCATCACATAAACATGTTATTATGATTTTTCTTAAATTATAAAAATTACCTTAAGCATATAAAAACAAACCATACATTTTAAACATAAATATCTTTTAAATAAAACATTTTCAAACAATTAAAATACATATATTTTAATTTAAAACCTCATACAAACATCATATTATCATGCATAAAATTATTTTATTATCATAAAATCATTTAAACATAAATAACAATTCATAAACAAAATCCAGAAATAACGTTGTTAAAATAGTTTTCTTAAAAATAACATAAAATAGCTTCATCATATATCATACATGCACATTCTTGACAACTTTCATGAAAAACATCATATTTATCCCTTGAATATCATTACATTTTTCATACATTAAGATTAAACAGTAATGTTTACTGTGAGGCGTAGAAGATAGAAAATCCATATTTCGTCATATAAACACCAAAATAACGTGAACCTTAAAGAAATATTACATAACACATACATGCATATCATATAAAAAATTCAGAACAAATACAAGACCTAAAGAAAGATATTGTAGACGGATTGAGGAGAAGAATTTCTTTTCAAAAACACTGGAAAAACTAAATTCTTACCTTGAAATTTCTTCTCAAAATCCTTGATTTTAACCGAGGAAAATACAACTATTCTTACAATTTTCTTGCAGAGAATTTTTCGGATAGAGAGAGAAAAATTCGTGGAGAAGAGAAGAGGAAGAATGAGAATGAGAGAACGTCTCAGAACTGATAGAGAAAAACGTGAGAATGAGAGAAAATCAGAAAAAGAATGTCTCAGATAGTGAATGAGAGGAGAAAATAACGTGTGAGGAAAAGAGTCGTTAAAATTTTTAACGTAACAAGTATAATGAACATTCATTGCCCTTCATTAAGTCCCTCCATTAAGTCAGAATTTCTGACTATTAGGTGGCAATTGGCGTGAAGGAGAGAAAGAAGAAAAAAGAAAAGTCAAAACTCTCACTCATCACTTACCATGTTTTGCCCTATTTAAATGGGAAACCATTTAAATTGCTACAAATCAATGCGAAGTTAAACCCTTTAATTTCCTTAACTGATAAAACATTTCATTGTTATGCCAATTAATCACAATAAATCATCCAATTAACGTAATTAACTCAGCCATAATTTTGGAGAGATTTCTGCTGACTGCTCGTCAGCCGTGTTCGGCCTGCCGGTTCCACCAAGTTCGGCCTGCCGATGGATGTCTTCGGCCTGCCGGTCTAGGGCAGATTGTTTGGCCTACCGATCTTAAAAGTTCGGTCTATCGAACTGTCCTTAAATACCAAACATTAAAACATTCAATTCATCACGCATCAATAATTAAACATACATTAAAATAATCATGAACACTTGAGCACAACGATTCCAAGCGGTCATCATCTATCATAAAACTTGACATAAAAAGTTAGTAACATTTAAATCATATATCAATGCGTATAACATAAATTATTAATAAAATTTCTTAACATTGTTACTAACTTTACGTCGTCCGTTACACAAAAATAGGTGGGTGTTACAATTCTCTCCACCTTATAAAAGTTTCATCCTCGAAACTTAGAATAGTTGCGGATACTTAGATCTCATGTCCTCTTCACGTTCCCATGTGGCTTCTTCAACTTGCTGATTTCACCATAATACCTTGACCAATGGAATTTCTTTATTCCTCAAGGTCTTGGTTTTTCGATCGAGTATCTTTATTGGCTTTTCTTCATAACTTAAGTCTTCTCGTATCTCAATCACTTGTGGCTCAATCACATGCGTAGGGTCCGGAACATATTTCTTGAGCATGGAGACATGAAATACATCGTGCATTGCGGACATTTCAAATGGCAATTTCAGTTGATAAGCTACTTTGCCTATTCGTTTAACCACCTCATAAGGACTGATGAATCTTGGACTTAACTTGCTTTTCTTCCCAAACCTTATAATTCCTTTCATTGGTGCAACTTTCAGAAACACATATTCGCCCACGGCAAACTCTAAGGATCTTCTTCTCTTGTAAGCGTAACTCTTCTGACGACTTTGTGCAGTCTCTATTCTTCTTCTTATCAACTTTATTATCTCAGAAGTTTCATTCACAAAATCAGTTCTTTCAGCATCTACGCTTTCCATCAACTTCTTTTCACCAGCTTCGTGCCAACATATAGGCGATCTACATTTTTGTCCATACAGTGTTTCATAAGGTGCCATCCCAATTGTCACCTGAAAGCTGTTGTTGTAAGCAAATTCTGCTAACGGCAACATTTTACACCAGCTGGTCTTAAAATCGAGAGAACATGCCCGTAGCATATCTTCTAGAATCAAGTTTATCCTCTCCGTTTGACCGTCTGTCTGAGGATGAAAAGCTATACTGAAATGAAGCCTAGTTCCCATTGCAGTCTGTACACTCTTCCAAAACTTAGATGTGAACCTGCCATCACGATCTGAGATAATTGACTTGGGAATCCCATGAAGTATAATCTCCTTAACATAGAGTTCCGCTAACCGTTCCATAGAGTATGTGATCTTGATAGGAATGAAATGCGCCGTCTTAGTCAGTCGATCCATAACTACCCAAATTGCATCATAACAATTCGTAGTTTTGGGTAAGCCAGTAATGAAATCCATTGCTATTTCCTCCCATTTCCATTCCGGTATTTGGATAGACTGCAGTTCACCATCAGGTCTCTGGTGTTCTGCCTTTACTTGCTGACATGTCATACATTTCTTCACATACATTGCAACATCATGTTTCATTCCAAACCACCAAAAGTTACCTCTTAGATCATTATACATCTTTGTTGCACCAGGATGAATAAAATAAGGAGTGTCATGAATTTCTGCCAATATATTTTCCCTTAAATTATCAACATTGGGAACACATAAATGGTCCTTGAGGCACAGAGTTTCGTCATCTACAATACAAAACTCTTGACATTTTCCTTCTTTCATTTCTTGCTTGATCCTTGCAAGGCTTACGTCGTCATCTTGCTTACTTCAGATTTCATCATACATCGTCGGAGGAAGAGAGAGTGTTGATAGCTCGCCTGCTAAAAGTTCTAAAAAAAAGTCTAGAATTTCCTTCCTTAAAGGTGGAGACATTGCTTGCATTGACATCAACGTGGCAACTGACTTCCTACTTAGAGCATCAGCCACTCGGTTAGCTTTTCCAGAATGATAAAGGATTTCACAATCGTAATCCTTCACCAATTCCAGCCATCTTCGTTGTCTCATATTCAGGTTTCTTTGCGTGAAGAAATACTTTAGACTTTGATGATCAGTAAAGATCTTACATTAGACCCCATATGATTAGTGTCTCCATATCTTCAATGCAAAAATGACTACTCCTAACTCGAGGTCATGAGTAGGATAGTTCTTTTCGTAATCCTTCAGTTGTCTTGAAGCATAAGCAATCACCTTTTCATTTTACATCAATACAGCTCCTAGGCCCATCTTGGATGCATCACTGTAAATAACAAACCCGTCATTTCCTTCGGGAATTGCCAACACTGGAGCCGTCATTAACCTTTTCTTCAGTTCTTGAAAACTCTTTTCACATGCATCCGTCCATTCATACTTCTTTCCCTTGCGAGTCAAGTTTGTGAGTGGAGCTGCTATCTTGGAAAAATCTTATACGAATCTCCGATAATAACCTGCTAAACCCAAGAAGCTCCTTATTTCACTTGCATTCATCGGTTGCTTCCAATTGAGAACAGATTTTACTTTAGCATGGTCAACCATAATCCCTTCCTTTGAAATAACATGCCCCAAGAATGACACTTTATCCAGCCAAAACTCGCATTTGGAGAACTTTGCATATAACTGGTGTCTTCTTAAAGTCTCCAGTACAATCCTTAAATGCTCCTCATGCTCTTCGTGATTCTTAGAATAGACAAGAATATCATCGATAAATACAACAACAAATTTATCGAGAAAATCTTTGAATACCCTATTCATCAAATCCATAAAGGCAGCAGGTGCATTCGTTAGACCGAAAGGCATAACCACAAATTCATGGTGACCCTACCTCGACCTGAAGCAGTCTTAGGGATATCTCCTTCTTTAATCTTCAACTGGTGATATCCTGATCGTAGATCAATCTTTGAGAACACCGATGCAACCTTGAGCTGATCAAACAAATCATCAATTCGAGGCAACGGATACTTGTTCTTGATTGTCTCCTTGTTCAGCTCTCTGTAGTCAATGCAAAGTCTCATAGTGTCATCCTTTTTCTTCACAAATAAGACTGGAGCTCCCTACGGTGAGTGACTTGGCGTGATAAATCCTTTGTCAAGTAGCTCATTTAATTGCGTGTGAACCTCTTTTAATTCTACCGGGGACATTCTATAAGCTGCTTTTGAGATTGGATCGGTGCCTGGAGCGGCTCAATCTCGAACTCAACTTCTCTTTCTGGCGGTAAACTCGTCAGATCATCAGGAAACACATCTTTATATTCATGAACAACATGCACATCTTCAATTCTTGTCTTTCCTTCTTGGCTTTTGTCTACAATGTTTGCCAGATAGCCCATGCAGCTACTTGCTAATAGCTTTTTTGCTTTCATTGCCGATAAAAATATGCTGGGTTTCTTTCTGGTCTCACCAACATAAATGAACTTTTGATCACCTTCAGGATGGAAGATCACCTTTCGTTTTCAGCATTCGATAGAGGCATTGTACTTGGTTAGGAAATTCATCCCAAGAATCATGTCGTAGTCATGCATGTCGATCACAATGAGGTCGACGAAAAGTTCCCTATTAGAAATCCATAGGGGTACTGCACGCAAACAGTGCGTGGATAATATCACTTCCCCGAAGGGTAGTGTCGTAGTGAATCCCTGTCTCATAGGCTCTAAACGAACCTCTAACTTCTTAGCATATGACATGGATACAAAAGAATGTGTGGCACCCGTATCAAAAAGAACATAAACATCATTAGATAAGCTTGTTATCTGACCTGTGACCACATTGGAAGCTTCTGCAGCCACTTGTTCTTTTGTCATGGCATAGATTCGGGCATTCGTCAGTGGGGCTTCAATTCTCCCTTGACTAATAAGTGGCCCTTCAAGGGAGGCTTGCATCTGATGAAGCTGGGCTTGAGGAGGAGGTCTCTGTGGGGCATTGGCATTCATCAGCTTGGGGCAGTTCTTTACAAAGTGGTCTTCACGCCCATAGATGAAACATTGGTTTGTTCCTAAGCGGCATTCCCCTGGATGCTTCTTCCCACAATTAGCACACGGTTGAAATCTCCTGTCATTATTGTTGCGCTAACCATCATTGTGCCTCTTATTGTCTTGGCCCTACTGTTGTCGAGGATTGCCCTTCCTCTTATTGTTCCTCCAGTTCTGATTGTTGCTGTTGTTGTTGTTGTTATTGTTGTTCTTCCTGTGGGGAGGGCGGTTCTGGTTGTTTGCATTGTTGGCCTGTTGGCTGGACTGAGGCTGGTTCCTTCTTAACTTTGATAGATGAAACTCAGCACGTTGAACCCTCATGACAACCTGTTCTTGAGTCCTCGGCGGACTTGCCCCATCAACAATTACAGCAATGTCTGGTGTAAGGGCTCTGATCAGTCTTCTGACCCTTTCACCTTCATTCATAACCATCCCTGGACATAAACAGGCAAGTTGGTCAAACTTTATCACCACATCAGTGATTGACATATCCCCCTGGCGTAAGCTTTCGAACTCCTCATAATGCTTCCTCGTGACATTCATGTGGAAGAACTTCGTGTTGAATTCATGAATGAAGTCAGCCCATGTCATTTCTTCAACATTCCTGCTCTGTTCAATGCCATCCCACCAAATTCTAGCCTCCATAGTAAGACAGTACGAGGCACAGAGAACCTTCTCATTATCCGTGAAATTCATAAGTCTTAGGGTGGCTTCGATCATCTTTAACCATCCATAAGCTATAAGCGGATCCTTAGAACCCTCGAAGTCTGCTGGCTTAACCCTCTTCCATCTGACCAGTAGAGGTTCCTGATATACTGCTCTTGGTTCAGCAGTAAGAGCTGGGACTTCGTTGACTTGAGGCTGCGGAGGAGGAGAAGGAGGCACATCATTGCCTCGTCGTTCATCATTCTGGCCGTTGGCCCTTATAGCAGCAATTTTCCTTCGTTGATCCTCCAACTGCCTTTGCAGTTCAGCAATCATCGTCATGAGTCTTTAATTGGTCTGGGTGCGTGTCTGCATTCTTCTGTGGCCGTCCATCGTAAATTTCCTAAAATAGTTAGGACTTAGAAATAATCTTCTATTTATGAGACAGGTTTTCACTGCTGAATCGTTAATCATTAAACATTCAAACCTTAATCTTATCATCATACTTGCATCAATACATCTAACTTAATAACATACTTACTTAGAGGACTTGGATTGATGTGTGGCGAAATGAATTGTAATTGAAATATCGCTCTGATACCAAAGCTTGTAATGCCCCTTAATTCGGACGTCACAGATATCGTTACATTCTTATATTCATACTTACTTGAACTTTAAACATATACATAATAACAAACTTATACGGTACTTTTGATTTTAAAAGTAATTAAACATACTTAACCAGGATTCATTCATACGTTTTTTTTTTAAATAACATTGTTAAACTCTTTCCATATCATAATTTATTCATTTATACTTTAAAATAATCATGAACTTATATTAATAAAATAGATATACCAAGTTATAAATTAGGACTTATAAAAAATATCACATCAAATCTCCTTAAACATCACATCATATAAAAGTCATTTACTCCCACAGTTCGGCAGGCCAAACTTGGGACTTCGGCAGGCGGAACATGATCGGCAGGCCAAAATTCCCTCAATCGGCAGGCCGACAGAGGCTTTGCAAACTGGTTTAAAAATCTCAACTTCGTTCGGTAGGCCGAAAACATTATCGGTAGGCCGAACCTTCAAACTTCGGTAGGCCGACCGAGCCAAAACCTTTGAGAAAAACTTAATTTTAAAAACAAACCAAGTTTTCATAAAATATTGCGGAAGTTCATAATTCATTAAAAATGATAAAATAACTTATAAAACCATAGTATAAGTATTCTTAAAACTTAACATAAAAATATGTTCCAAAATATATAACTTAATTAAAAACATAAGAACGTTCTTCTTGGCGTGCTTCCGGTTACAATTCATCGTTCATAGTGCTCACACGCATTCTCATGTCCTCCACTTATTCCATGATTTTTATACTTATTAGGTGATACATATATACATAATTTTTATACTTTGAAACACGTCATAATCATCGTGCATAACTTAAAATCATGAAAATCTTTCATAGAAATTCTTAAGGAAAAATATCCATAAAATCATCATGAATATCATTATGAACATATCATCAAATCTTGTAAAAACGTGTCATGTTGCAGGTGAGAATGTACTTACCTTAACGCTAACTTACTTAACCTTGGTATACTTTTGGTGATGACGTCGTGGTCTTGATGTGCTCACTTCTTTGAGTGTTCATGCCATTTATCCATTAAAAATACAATAAAATTAATACTTATCATCATAGCATAAATCATCCATTCATATAACGTTCATTCATATTTCATTCATTCATATAACATTCACATATACATACATTCATCTCATATTACAAACATAATTCATAACCATAAACATGTTATTATGATTTTTCTTAAATTATAAAAATTACCTTAAGCATATAAAAACAAACCATACATTTTAAACATAAATATCTTTTAAATAAAACATTTTTGAACAATTAAAATACATATATTTTAATTTAAAACCTCATACAAACATCATATTATCATGCATAAAATTATTTTATTATCATAAAATCATTTAAACATAAATAACAATTCATAAACAAAATCCAGAAATAACATTGTCAAAATAGTTTTCTTAAAAATAACATAAAATACCTTCATCATATATCATACATGCACATTCTTGACAACTTTCATGAAAAACATCATATTTATCTCTTGAATATTATTACATTTTTCATACATCAAGATTAAACAGTAATATTTACTGTGAGGGGTAGAAGATAGAGAATCCATATTTCATCATAAAAACACCAAAATAACGTGAAACTTAAAGAAACATTACATAACACATACATACATATCATATTAAAAATTCAAAACAAATACAATACCTAAAGAAAGATATTGTAGACGGATTGAGGAGAAGAATTTCTTTTCAAAAACACTGGAAAAACTAAATTCTTACCTTGAAATTTCTTCTCAAAATCCTTGATTTTAACCGAGGAAAATACAACTATTCTTACAATTTTCTTGCAGAGAATTTTCAGGATAGAGAGAGAGAAATTCGTGGAGAAGAGAAGAGGAAGAATGAGAATGAGAGAACGTCTCAAAACTGAGAGAGAAAAACGTGAGAATGAGAGAAAATCAGAAAAAGAATGTCTCAGATAGTGAATGAGAGGAGAAAATAACGTGTGAGGAAAAGAGTCGTTAAAAATTTTAACGTAACAAGTATAATAAACATTAATTGCCCTTCATTAAGTCCCTCCATTAAGTCAGAATTTCTGACTGTTAGGTGGCAATTGGCGTGAAGGAGAGAAAGAAGAAAAAAGGAAAGTCAAAACTCTCACTCATCACTTACCATGTTTTGCCCTATTTAAATGGGAAACCATTTAAATTGCCACAAATCAATGCGAAGTCAAACCCTTTAATTTCCTTAACTGATAACACATTCCATTCTTATGCCAATTAATCACAATAAATCATCTAATTAACGTAATTAACTCAGCCATAATTTTGGAGTGATTTTTGCTGACTGCTCCTCAGCCGTGTTCGGCCTGCCAATTTTCTTCTTCGGCCTGCCGGTTCCACCAAGTTCGGCCTGCCGATGGATTTCTTCGGCGTGCCGGTCTTGGGCAGACTGTTTGGCTTGTCGATCTTAAAAGTTCGGCCTGCCAAACTGTCCTTAAATACCAAACATTAAAACATTCAATTCATCATGCATCAATAATTAAACATACATTAAAATAATTATGAACACTTGAGCACAACGATTCCAAGCGGTCATCACCTGTCATAAAACTTGACATAAAAAGTTAGTAACATTTAAATCATATATCAATGCGTATAACATAAATTATTAATAAAATTCCTTAACATCGTTACTAACTTTACATGGTCCGTTACACAAAAATAGGTGGGTGTTATAAGAATCTCCTTGATAGAAAAGTGCTGGGTGTGATCCGTTAGACCCTGTCAAAGAATGTTGCCTACAACGTTGTGAAGGAGAATACTACAACAGGGATGATGAAGGCTCTGTCAGAGATGTATGAGAATCCCTCAGCCAATAACAAGGTACATCTCATCAAGAAGCTCTTTAATTTAAAAATGCCAGAAGGTACCTCGGTAGTTGAGCATTTGAATAGTTTCAACACCGTCCTGAACCAATTGGTCTCGGTAGAGATTAAATTTGATGATGAGATCAATGCCCTAATCCTCTTGGCCTCGTTACCGAATAGTTGGGAACCCATGAGGGTGGCCATTATAAATTCGATTAGGAATACAAAATTGAAGTTTGTTGATGTCAGAAACGTTATTCTGGCAGAAAAAGTTTGCAGGAAGGATTCAGGTGAAGCCTCAATGTTGAACTCGGCCCTCAATGTTGATAATAGAGGTAGGAAACTTGAGAGGCATTCCAATAGGGATAATGGCAAGAGAGGCAAGTCGAGGAATGAGAGAAGCAAGTCAAGAAACGGTAGGATTATGGAGTGTTAGAATTGTGGGAGAACCAGCCACTTGAAAAAGAATTGCAGGGCTCCAAGGAAGAATGAAGACAAGAACAATGATGCTACTAACGCTACCACAGAAGAGGCACAGGATGCCTTAATCTTATTTGTTGACAATTCTTTTGATTCATGGGTGATAGATTCAGGAGCATCATTCCATACCATTGCACACCATCATGTCGTAGAGAAGTACATTGTCGAAAATCATGGTAAGATTTACCTTGCGAATGGTGAACCGTTGGACATTGTTGGCATTGGAGATGTCAAATTGAAAATGCCTAATGGGTCTGTGTAGAAGATTCATAAGGTGAGACATGTTCCCAAGCTGATGCACAATTTGATTTCAGTAGGGTAACTAGATGACGAAGGACATAAAGTGACCTTCAATTGTGGAGGTTGGAAAGTCACGAAAGGAGCGATGGTTGTTGCTCGGGGACGTAAGGCTGGAACTCTCTGCATGAACTCTAGTCGTAGAGATACTATAGCAGTTGCTGACTCTGCTGCCAACACTGAGCTATGGCACTATAGGCTCAATCACATGAGTGAGAAGGGAATGAAGGTGCTTCACTATAAAGAAAAACTATCGGGACTGAAAACTGTTGATCACAGTTTGTGTGAAGCCTACATCTTTGGCAAATGAAAGAGAGTTAGTTTCTCAACAACAGGTAAAGAGTCTAAGTTCAGGAAATTGGAGCTAGTTCACACTGATGTGTGGGGGTCTACGATGGTGACTTCCCTTGGTGGTGAAAATTACTGTGTGACATTTATTGATGACTTAAGCAAGAAGGTATAAGTTTACTTTCTTAAAAACAAATTTGATGTCTTTGTTGCTTTCAAGAGATGGAAAGCCATGGTGGAGAACGAGACAGATTTGAAGGTGAAGTGCTTACAGTCTGACAATGGGGGAAAGTACTTAGATGAAGACTTCAGGCGATACTATGCTGAGAATGGAATAAAGATGAAGAAAACCATTCCAGGAAAACCACAACAGAACGAGGTAGCTGAGAGGATGAACAAGACTCTAAACGAGCATGCAAGAAGCATGAGGTTGCATGCGGGGCTGCCAAAGTCGTTTTAGGCTGAGGCAATTTACACAGCAGCTCATCTGATCAACAGAAGTCCATCCACACTGCTGAAGTTCAAGCTACCAGAAGAAGTCTGGAGCGGCAAAAAGGTTAACTTCTCTTACTTAAGAGTATTCAGGTGTGTTTCCTATGTTTACATTGATTCTACTGTTAGAAGTAAACTTGATGCCAAGTCGAAAAAGTGTTTCCTGGTTGGCTATGGTGGACTTAAGTTTGGTTATCATTTCTAGGATGACAAAAATCGAAAGATTATTAGGAGCAAGGACGTGATCTTCAATGAAGGTGTTCTGTATAAGGACAAGACAACACTGACTCCAAGGGTTCAGGTTCTGAAGACAAGAAGCCTAAAGTGATTCTATTGAAAGATCTTCCTAAAGTGGAAGTGGAAAATTCAAAAGTTGAAGACCAAGAAAATATTGCTCTAGAAGGAAATCAAAGTACTCCTGCCACACCAGTCAGGAGGTCTAGTAGGACTATAAGACCGTTGTAGAGATACTCCTCTTCTCTGCATTATATTTTGTTGACCGACAGAGGTGAGCCAGAGAGCTATGATGAAGCCGTAGAGGCTGAAGATTCGGTCCAGTGGGAGTTAGCCTTCGGAATTGGATGGATTCTTTTAAGTCCAATCAGACATGGCAACTGGCAGAGTTACCATAGGGCAAAAAGGCCTTACATAACAAGTGGGTATACCAAATAAAAAATAAATATGATGGCAGTAAATGGTATAAGGCAAGGCTAGTGGTGAAAGAATCTAGCAATATGCTCACCAAAACGGTTCCAATCGAGAAACGAAAGTTGTGCGCAACTTTAGTTGGACTTCTCCATAAGGCATGAGAAGTTATTGCTGCTGCAGTTGGAGACATGGTATTGATTAGTCTCCAAGTGAGAAATTGTTGCAGGTGTGGAGCCAAATCAAGTCAACAACCTAGCAAAATGAAGAAAAAGGAGAGAAAGGCAGGTTCGGGGTGCTGCAGCGCCTGTAAGGCAGCAAGGCAACATTAGAAAGCGCCGCAGCGCTGGTTGAAGAGCGTCGTGGCGCCACAGGTGAGCACTGTGACGCCTGTTTTGAGCGCCGCGACACCAAGGCACGATGATACGTGATTTTTTACAGGTTTTTTGAAGCCAAAAACAATAAACTACTAGGGTTTCTCATTAGTTGCTACTTTTCTCTTCTTTGGTGTATAAATAGACATAAGGTGGCTAGGATTGAAGGTGTGTGTGATCTTGTGAGGGTGTGTGACTGTGACAGAGTGGCATTATTTTATGTGAGGCATATTTTGTGTGAGAGCTCTATTCTTGAGAGAAAAAATGCCCACAGGGTGCTAGGTAGAAGAGAGATTTGGGAAACACAATTTGAGAGTGTGTGATAAATTTCTCTTGTAATCTGTAATCTCCTTCATCATAGTGGAATCTGCGGCAGCAGAAACAAGATGTAGTCACAAATTTGGAAAAAATTGTATAAAAATTTGGTATCTCTCTTTATTCTTTTCTCTTATTTCTTTTATGCAATTATTCGTTCTGGCGGTCCTTGGAATTAGGAGACATCTAATTCCCCAACATTTAGGACTAATTGCTTTGGGAGACTAGCTTTCCATTTTAGAAGAGCCTCAGCTTCTATGCTTGATGTGGCTCTAGCTTGGCTGGAATCATAAGGCAAAACTAATAATATTGCGTGAGCAACAAAAGTTGGTAATGAGAGACGAAAGTTTTTGTTGGCCATACCTCTGGAACTGGAGGGTTTTAGAATTTGAAGGCGACGATGTTGGCAATTTATAATTTTGATTCTCAGTGAGAAACAACTTATCTTGCGTTTGTTTCACAACTGTTTAAGCTAAAAAGTTGTGATTTAAATTAATTTTTACACCGTCTTTTCTCTCTCACTAAAATTTTACTCGTTATAGAGTACTTTCCAACGAGCCAAGAGGTCCACCAGCGCTTGGAAAATCAACAGTCAAACAAGAAAAATCATAGGAAAACATCGCACCAATCAATGCATCTTTTGACCATATCAATTCTTTTTTTAGTCCAATCAATTCTGTTTTATGCAGAGAATTATAATTAAATTGCTCACACTTTTTTTTTGAAAGGACAACTAACAGTTTTATTATTTAACCAATCGCGCCTTTTTACTTACACAGAGGATAAGAAAATTTTTAAAATAAAACAATGAATTAAAAAATTTATCCAACTTTAAACTCCCCTGTTCATAATCACTGTTCCTTGCCTTCTTTCTATAACTACTTTATAGATTTTCCTTCTCTCCTCTCATTGAGTGCGCAAGAGGCACGGGCTGTACCAATGTATGCCATTTTCCTTTAGTTATTTTGAGTGTGATTGGTGTTGCAATTAGAATTAAAAATTAAAATAAATTTACTGTAACATATAAGAATTTTACACTATAGTCTATTTTTGTTTTATGCTGTAACATGTAAAAACTTTATACTATAATAATTGAAACTATATAATTAAAAAGACGTTGCCACACAAAACCTTTATCAATTAAGGTGGTGGCTGAATGAAAGGAAAAATATTTTTTTTTTCATTGGATTTTATCGGTTGTCTATTAACGCTTTTGTGCTATTCTATTGTCAATAATGTACTTTATTATTGGATCGTGAAAAAAAAAAGATAAACTAACATGGTATTACCATAAGAGGATTTTTTTTTTTTTTTTTTGAGGAAATTAGCATAAGAGGATCTGAGATCAAATTCATGTAATTGTAGTCTCTAAAATTGTTGGATCTTTAATATGTTTTCTAGGTTATAAGTATTCACGTGTGGCCTATGTTCCGACTGTCCAATTAACATTTACCTAACGGGAAATTTGGATTAATATTTACCTAACAAATATCAAAGGACAAAAGCGGTTGTAGATGTTATAATGCAGATTTCGGTGTGAAAGCTAGTTGTTGTTCAACATGTTGTTCAAAGTCCAAAAAATTCTCTGCAATTTAGTAAGAAAATGGACACTCCACGATTCTAATTTCATAACAGCGGAGCCAGGGATATTAATTGGACACCAAAACTAGCATGACTGAACTAATAAAATTTGGTAAATAAAAAGATATTTAAAATTTTAAAAATAGTAAAATATAATTTTAGGGGTAATATAATTTTGTGTACGAAATTATAAAAAAAAAAAATTTAAGAAACATGACGCTTGTGACGTTGAAGTATATCTAGCCTTCCTACTAGAATATCATTAACTGCACTGTCTACAATTCACTCCATGTTTTTTTTCTTTATTCACAAAAGCTTACCATGGGCTCCTTGTATACTAGTAGACGAAAACATAATTAGCCAAGTTTTTTTGCCGTTTTACGTGTGATTTTATTAAATTCCTCTTAATTAAGGAGCCAAAGTGGCAAAGTGAGGACATCCCCCATTTTGGTGATTGAAAAAACAAATTCTATAACAATCAGAAAAGATAATTAGTACTCCTCATAAGAGAAAGCTGGACCATGATGTCTTGCTTCAAAATAACTTCTCTGCTTTCCTGACTAATTTTCATCAGAGGTCTAATATTCAATGATATTTCATGGAGTGTTTTAAGAATTTGAATGTATTTGAAAAATCAGTTGGAACTGTATGGTTGAAACTAATTTACTATAGCATATGAGAGTTTTACATTGTAGTCTACTTTTGTTATATATTATAGCAGTTGAAACAATATAGTTTGGACGATGTTAACAAACGAACTGTTTGTCTGCATGAGCAGTGCTAGGGTTAGTATCTTGGTTTTGTAGCTAGCTCGATGTTTTTAATTATATAATATAAGTATTTGTAGCCAAAGGAGCAAACAAGTTAGGATTCGCATCAGTATCGGACAGAATGACGCTTTGATTAGGTGTGTGACGCGTATCACACCTCAAATATGGGTTACTAAGTACAATAACTACGTTGAAAGCAATTGGAAAGTTTTATTTTCCATTTAAAAAGAATTGTGGATCAACAAATATACAAGTAATGGAACGCAATTGCTCCATATAGCCCATTAATTGTGACGAACGAGCATTATGTTGCATCCATTTTTATACATTGGCCTAAACCTTCAACAAGATCTTTTGATATTGACATTATTGAAATTTTCCAAGTATTTTTAAGATTCTTATATAAGAAGCACACTATTTCGCTTGCCCTTCGTGTTTGTGATGATATAATGTTGGAGAATCTGAGTGCATGAATAAGAGTGTGGGAATTGATTTTTGGAAAACGATTCAATGTTTGAGGTGTGTATAAACAACTTTTTTCAAAGGTTTTACTTGCCTTTACTTATTTAAGTTTGTCAAATAGTCTAATAACAAATTACCCCCAAGATATAACAAACACTTGAAAACAATATCTAGCAACAATATCATGTTCCAGAATATCAACAAAACCTGTAAATTTTTTAAAAATTTGATAAATGAAAGGGGTGTCATTTCGTGAATAAACACAACTGGTTCTATTCATACAATCTTTACTTAAAAGTACTTCTTCATTTGTAAAGATATTTTTTTTCATTTGTAAATGTATCTATTTATATATCAATACAACTATTACAATAGATATATTCATTGCTAAGTCGTTAGCTAAATTGTCGTCTTATTCAGAGTTATAATATGTGGTATAACTTCCATGACGTTTTTTAACAATCATCTAAAGTCTACACTGGGTGCGATTTATTGACTTTAGACAACTGTTTTCTTTAAAAATTGTCATCTAATACCAGTAATTTATTTACATTAGACAATAGTTTCTAAAGAAAATTGTCCTCTATTGTGCCTTTAAAAATTAAAAAGAAAATTTGCCAAAACTATTTCTTCTCAAAAGACAATTTTTTCAAGGTGTTATGTGCAAATTCACATTCTCTTCTTTAATAAATTTAATTTATATCTCATTAATTTACGCATTACAAATTTTAAAGACATATGTTATAAATTATCCTTGTCATGTATAATCATTATGGATATCACATATTTATCTATAAAACCATAAACAAAGTTTCTCTAAAAAATCTGATAACAAAAAAAAACTTAATCAATACAAATAAAAACTATACATCCAAACAAAAACAATTTAAATTTAAAGAAAGCAAAGTACCTAAGTTTTGGTGCTCAATAGGATGGTGGCAACGGTGGTAGCGGCGGGCGACGGTGATGGATATGATAGAGAGTCATGACGACTGACTATTTGTCACGACCTCGATCACGACTTCTAAATATTTTAAAATACAAAAAATATATTTAATGAAATTTGTGAAAAAAAAATTTGAAAACAATTTAAAACTTTAAAGTAGAAATGATTTGAATTCTTCAAAGGAGAATAATTCAACATTATCAATTATGTGAAAATTATCTTGGAATATTAAAATGCATAACAATTCTTAAGTTTCGACAACAATCTAAAGGAAACCATTTTTTTCCAAGTCTCAAGTTTGAAAATTATTTAATTTACAAACACACGATAATAACTTAAAACAATTAAACACACAAGTCAGGCATACACACGGTCTCGAAGCAGCCACAATCGCATCTTCACTCAACGTATGAGTTAGAAGCTCTATTTGAAGTTCCTGTAACACATAAATCAATAATGTGAGTGATAAACTCAATAA
The DNA here is from genome assembly GCA_025403435.1 of Artocarpus heterophyllus. NCBI lineage: Eukaryota > Viridiplantae > Streptophyta > Magnoliopsida > Rosales > Moraceae > Artocarpus > Artocarpus heterophyllus. Next base: position 5,452,857 of record CM046354.1, read on the forward strand.
GTAAAGCTTTAGCTTACAAATAATTAATTAAAGTTTTATAAGTACATGAAAGGTTTTTCTAATAATACAATATTTATTCAAGCCTAGGCTTTAGTGTGGGCTTTATTATCATTTATTTTTGTAGGCACAATTATATAAGGTCACTAATCACCCTACGGGAACTAATCTCTCGAATAATAAAAAAAGGGCACTAATCAAACTACGGGAATTAATCTCCCAAATATAAAATAAGGGGTACCAATTATCCCATGCCCGGCACCTTACAAACCACAACACTAAGTCATGTGAAAACGTCATGGATTCAAATATAACTTTTTCAATAATAATATCATGTGTTTTCAAGATAATCATGTAAATATATCATTTCTCAAATATCTAAAATCATTATAAATACGCAAAGGATAAATCATGCTTCAAATATCCAAAATACTAAAATATATACAATACCATTATGTGTTACAGGTGAGCAATTTACTTACAAATTATCTGAAATAATAAGTGTCGAAAAGTCGGCCTCTTAGTGGAGTGATGGTGTGCTTTAATTCGTAATATTATTAATTTACCATCTAGTCTTAAAATCATCATTACAATGATTTAATAACATCACAATTCTAGTGGAATAATTATATAGTGGAATTACAAACACAACACTTAAAAAATTCTAAATTTGGACAGGTTCACACATTTTTACTAGCAGCTATCAATCAACGATTTTCTTTTTTTAAATTACACAAAATTCCAATGACTTTGAAATTTTTATATAGTATTTCTAACATCTATGCATGTCACTAGACTTAATTTCATAACTTTTTGATTATTGTAAGTACTATTTTTATATTTTCAAATATACTACACCGTTTTTGGAAAACAAAACACAGACAACCAATTTTCCACAAATTTTTAAAATTCACAAAAAACTCAAAATAATCTGAAATTTTTAACATGTATTATATATATATATATATATATATATATATATCATTAGATTTAATTTCATTACCATTGGATCACTATGAACTATTATTTTATGTTTTACAAATTATAATACCGTTGCTAGAAATAAAGTTCAGGTAGTATAGATTAACAAATTTTATAAAAATCATAAAAATTCTAATAGTTTTGAAATGTTTACAAGATATACTAAACATCAAAACATATTATCAGATTTAATTTCATCAAGTTTGAGTTACTATAAATATTTTTCCTATACTTTAGAAGTCACAAAAACAATTTGCCACTGTAAACAGCCTACGGGCAGTCAACAATCAAGGAATTTTTTTAAAATTATACAAAATTTCAATTGATTTGAAATTTTAGCACAACATTTCTAACATCTCAACATAGTACCAGATTTATTTTTATTGCGTTTGGATTGCTTTAAGTATTTTTCCAACATTTTAACTTTTACAAATACGTTTCTGAAAAATGTTGAAACAGTGTGCAGTGTATATTCTAAGATTTTTTTCACTTTATTTCTATCATTTGTATGAAGCTAAAATTTTGCAACCAATAACTAGACATATAAATGAGTATTTATAAATTTTTCTAGTATTAAACACAACTCGTAATGTAATCAAACAAATCATCATATTTGAGAGTAGTTTAAGAATTGTAAGAAACAACATTTAGCCTACATTCTCTAAAAATATCAAAAATAGTGTATTTAATCTGAAATTCTTATACAATATAATATGCATCTATATAAATCTCCAGATTTAATTTTATTCTATTTGGATAGCAATAATTAATTTTCTTATGTTTTACATTTTACAAAACCATTGTATACTATTGGCAGATTTCTTAGTTTTTTAACCAAAAATTTGGGAATTCATAGAGAATTGAATGCAACTTTGATTTGGACTCATGATAGCTTGTTAGAACGCTTAGGATGTCAACTTTTCAAAAATAAAAACAAATCCTCAAAAATCATTTTCATCGAGCCTCCAGCATTGTAAGAAATAGACATTGCTTAAGGACATAAAATCTTAAAACACTAACATGTTCATCACACAAATTCAACAACATCTAACCAAAAGATTAAAACATTTACATCATGAAATATTCAAATATACATAAACAAACATTTCAAAGAGCATTTTTGGGGTTAAGAAAACCTACCTCTTTAAAGACAAAACCTTGAATATGCTAGCTCTTGAATCTAAGTGCTAGAATTGATTTTTTGATGGATTTTCTCTAAGAGTTCTTGTGGGTTTCTCTTCGTTTCTCTCAAGGGAAGGTGGCTGGAGCTTTTCTAAAGTTCTATACATAATTTTGGTGTCTTAATCGTGGAAGAAGAGAGGATAGGTGGGAGAAAAGTTGTGGAAGAAAAGAGAGGGTAGGTGAGAGTTATTCTAATGCTTCTTTAGGAGGATAATTGGGATAAGTTAATCATTTGGGGCATTAGTGGGAGGTAACGGCTGAAAATAGGGGTAGAAAGCAAGTGGGGACATGGGTTTGTGGCTGGAACAATTATTAGGGGCTTCTCTATAAAATTTTTGAAAACTTTAGGGTCAAAGTGTAATTTTTTAAAATTTACAGGGTCAAAATGGAAAATTTTAAAACTTTTTAGAAAATTTTAAATTCTATTTTCTTTATGTAAATTTAGGATGCTCATGATTAAAAGAAAATATTTATAACACACTATATATATGTATGTATATCTGGCTAAATTTGAAAATTCAAAGTAATTCCTAAAAAATTCAAAAGAAATTCTTACAATTTCCAAAAATTAAAATAAAGCATCCAAGTAGGTAAAAAATTTCCAATTAATCACCAAATTAAAAATTTACTAACAAATCACAATAATTATATGCTAACACACCATGCTTTATAATCGAGGCTTGAACCTTTACGCTGCAAATTAGAACACCTTGTAAAATTTTATTAGTCAATAACAAAAATGATGATAACAATAATAACAATGACTGTAATACCCCTCTATTTTATGTAACGGATAATGTTATATCAGTGACGATGTTAAGCATTTTTATTCCGTCTTGATTTATGATATTATTGTCACTAACTATTTATTTTAAGTGTTATGACATGTGACGATCACGTGGAATTGATGTGCTCAAGTGTTCATGTTATTTACATTGTATGTTTATTTATGATTCATTAATGATTATATGCTATGATGTATCCTTGTATGTTAGGATAGTTCGGTAGGCCGAACCTTCAACAATCGGCAGGCCGGACTTCATGGAATCGGTAGGCCGGACTTCATGGAATCGAGAGGCCAAAGTGTGACATTGGCAGGCCGATGACAGCTGACGAGCAGTTAGCCGAAGTCTCCTAAAAATGTGACGATGATGATTGGTTGTGATTGGATAATGATTGCTCATTGATTGGCATATTTTTTGATTAATTTCCTCATTTAAGGAAATAAAACATTTGACTTATGATTGATTGGATTTAAATGATAGGGTTTCCCATTTTTTTGAGTTAAAATATGGAAGGTATGAACTAAATGATTGACTCTCCCTTAATCCTCTCCTTTCTCCACTCCAATTAGCCAACTTTTAATCAGAAAATTTCTGATAACAATGGAATAGACAAGCCTCCTTTGTACGTTACTTCCATTTCCCTTTTCACGATAATTTTTGCTCTCTCTCTCTCTCAATTTCTCTCTCTCACTCTCTTCCCTTCACGTTTTCTTCTTCATTTCCTTTCAAATTTTCCCTGCTATTATTTGTAAGAAATATTGAGTTTTCATTGGGGTTAAGTTCAAGTAGTTTGAGAAGAAATTTGTTAGGGTAAGAACCTTTTTTTTTTGGTATTTCTAAAATATATATCTCTCCTTAATCTGACTGCCATAACTTTGTCTAGGAATTTTATTTTGCTCTGAAATTTTAATATGATGTTCATATATGTGTTATGTAATGTTCCTCCAAGTCTCATGTTATTTTGATTTTTATACATTAAAATATGAATTTTCTACTCTCTGCCACTCGTAGTAAAAATGCTTCTATTTTATTATGATGCTCAAATATGTGGTTTTAGTTCAAGGGACAAATGTGCTTTAATTTTTATGAAATTTGGCAAATATGTTCATGTATATGTTATGATATGCGCTGGAAAGTTTGGTGATGATTTGATGAGTATTTTATGTGTTATGGAATTTTCATTAAGACTAGGTTTAGAAACTGCTTTGTCAGTAAATGATTGAACTCCTTGTTTTGTGATTTTTTGTGTGACTAAATGATTTTATTTGTTGATGGGAATTTATGTGGTACTGTATCTATATGTTATAAAGCTGTCTTTTGAATTTTAGGGTCATTATAATTTTATTTTAATTATTTGGAAATGTTTTCCATAGAATACTCACTGCCTATCAACCTAAAGTTAGTTTCACCACTGATTTTCCAATGCATGTTTTGGTTATATCTTAATTTTATTTGAAGCCCAAATTTGAATATGTTATAGTTCTAGGTGTCTTTTACATGCAGGACTTTTGTGGTAATATTTAAGGATGTAGGTAATTTATTTTATGAATGTAAATATGGACTGCTCATTGTTTTGTTATTGTTGGCAGATTTTGTGTGTATAATGTATGACTTGTTTTTAGATACTAAATGGAATTTTTATGACCATAGAAAATTCATGGTAATATGTTTATGTAATAACTTTGTCCCTGCCAAGTTTGGTGCATAAATTACGTGTGAATGTTGAGTTATTAAGTTTTTAATTCATGGAGGTTAGAAATATATTTATGTTGATAGTTTTGATGATTATGGTTATGGATGCATGTTATGAATTATGTTTGCAAGAGATGAATGTATGTGTGATGTTATATGGAATGGATGTTTTATTCTATGAAAATAAGTATTAATTTTTATTTTGTATCTTTAAATGAATGAATGGCATGAACACACTAAGGAACAAGCACATCGAGACCGTGGCGTCGTCACCAACACATTTAAGGTTAAGTAAGCTAGCTAAAAAGGTAGTATATTCTCACCTGCAACACGATATGTTTTATAAGGTTTGAAATTATATTCGTAATAATATCTATGATGATTTTATGATGTTTCATTTAAAGATTTCTTATGAAATATTTTTATGTTCATAAAGATATGCATGTATAATAATGATGTATTTCAAAGCATGAAAGTTTAAATATGTATATATATGTATCACCTAAATAAGTGTTGCACACCAATGTTATGATATGTTATGATGTCATGTTTGGTTTTGGATTAGCTACCCTTCTCCTCTCATGATGGCGCGCCTATAATGATGATTATGGTGCAACACTAGGGCCCTTAAGATAAAATGAAATAAGTTTTAATATGGTCAAACTAATGAAAGATATGTTCCTATGAAAATATGCCTAGTGCACTATTATGATGTATGATGATGATGATGTTCATAAAATGTTTTAAGTTGTGAGATAATAATGTACTTACTAAGCTTTAGCTTATCCAGTTTTATATCATGTTGCAGATAAAGGTAAGAAGGTCATGGACTAGGTGGAGGACAAGGAAAGGTGTGTGAGCTAAGGACGATGAATTGCAAACGAAAGAATGCCTAAAAGAAATTTAAAGATATGAACAATATTTTATAATTTTGATTATGTTTTATTGTTAAATTTTAAGGATTGATACTTTGTTTATTATTTTATCTTAATTTTTTTGTATACGGTCTTCTGCATTTTGAAGTATTGAACTTGTCTTTAAATTAAGTTTTCTAAAAGTTTTTAACTCGGACGGCGTACCGACCATTATGCCGATGTGATGTTCGGCCTGCCGATCCCATTATTCTAGCCTGCCGAACTTAGAGAAGTTAAAAACCGTATTTTGTAGAGCCTCGGGCGGCTTGCCGATGGTTGATCATCGGCCTGCCGGTCGTGTTCGGCTTGCCGGTCGTGTTCCAGTTCGGCCTGCCGAAATTTGTATGCACATTTTATTAATGTTGTAAAAAGTAGAGTAATTTCTATTTACAAGGGTTTTGGTAAACTATTTAAAGGATGATTATGAACAAGTAATTTATTATTTTAAAGATGAATTAATGTATATATATATATATGTATGGATCCTGGGTATGTTTCTCAAATTATGTTTTCAAACTATCTTCAAGTTATATGGTTGATCTCAAAGTAAAAGTTTAAATAAAAGTATGTAACGACATCTGTGACGTCCGTAAGGGGGCGTAACAATGACAATAATAAAGGGCTCATGATAATAATTCAAAAATTATGCATTTATGTACTTTGTGACAATAAATTACATTTACAAATTTTCAAGCATTACACTATTCAAGGACATGGTCATGAGGAAATTAGTGGTTGGGGAAGTGAGGAGTTTAGAAAAGATGAAAGAGGGATTTTGGAGAAAATAATTAAGTGGTGGGAGGATAGAATCAAAGAGGGAGTTAATAGAGGAAGAGAGAGAGTAAAAAAACTTATTGAATGGAGTTTAAGAGAAAAATTTTAGAGTTTGCAAATTATATAGAGTGGAGTGAAAGGGAGTGTTCAAAATTTAAGTAGGGAATAGAAAAAATTCAAAATTTTTAGAAAAAAAATGAGCGGGAAAAATCCTGCTTATTTTTTAAATTCGTTCAAGAACATTAAATGATGGTTTCCTAAAATTCATTACAACAAAATTAAAAATTAGTAATTTTCTCTACTCGTTAATTATCATGTAAATAGCCAACTGTGATCGACGAGCATTATGTTGCATCTGCAATTTGCATGCCAATGGATAGAGTCACTTTTGGACAAGGTTGGACGGCCATCTTCTTCATAAACTTGTTTCTTTTAATGTTGTATGTAAAATTTTATCCCTCTCAAATAAAAAATTGTATTTTGTCCAGCCTCCTAAAATTGAACATCTTTTTGTTTACCATATCTCATTAGTTTAGTCATGGTCCTACCCCGACCATTTTTTCTAGCTCCATTCCCCATCTTCCCTGTTTTTCTGCATGGCCTAAATCTTCAGCATGCCTCTTGAGTTTGACATTAGTGAAATTGTCCAACTATTTTTAAGATTCATATAAAAAGCACACTATTGCGCTTGCCCTTCTTGTTTGTGATGGTAAAATGTGACAGTGGCATAATTAAACAATGCGATATATATAAATATATAAGTAGCTGGTAATTAAACTTTTGGCACTTGAATTGGGGATGGAAAGGCAACAAAAGGAAACTTATTCTTAATTACGTGCAGTCAGCTTGTGTTCAAAGTATTTCAGCTTTTAGTTATATATGAATTCCTTAATTTACTGTGAATTCAACCTATTCAAAGCCCCTTTTACTTTGATTAAGCACGTTATACAGTCTTTTTAGGAAACAAAAATTATAAAAAAAAAGGTTATACAGAGTATTGCAAGGTGCATAATCACCACGGTCATACTCTTTGAAAACGAAGAAATGACGTAAAAGGTCAAAGAAAATTAACCTCTTCTACAAGTTTCCGAACCCACACAACTTGAGAAGAAGAAGAAGAAGAAGAAGAAGAAGAAGAAGAAGAAGATTACAATATTCAAAAAGTCGGAAATTATATCAAATTACTTTCAGGAGTCAAGAGAAAAAAAAGGTTGAATTATTTTAATATAATCTCTTTGTTAATTACTGTGAGGTTGTCCGAAAGCACGCACTGTTTTGAATAGCCTAATGTCTAAAACTACGTCGCACAGGACAGAAATTATATTATATATATATATATATATATAATTTATATATTCAGACTTTGAAATTGCACTCTGGAAATGAAAGGCAATAACGTGTTACGTACGTGCCTCATTTAACGGCCTATATATAAGCTGTACATAAACCACGTACGTTTGTATTATCAACAGAAATGGCTCGTGATAGAATGTTTTCATTTTTTTGGGAGACTCTCTTGATTGTTGTGCTTTTACTAGGCGGCGCGTTTCTTAGTAAGTATAATTGATGTATATACGTGAGGTTCTCTTGATCAATGAATTCTTATAATTAATTTATAAGCTTTTATATATGGATTAAAATGCAATATTTTAACTAATTAATACTATTTTTTCTCCTCAACTTAATTGCAGACTCGAAGGCTAGACGCCAAACTCTTGATGACTATTGTTATCCGGGTGGCAATTGGGACGATCCTTGTAGTAATGCAAATCCTTGATCTAGCAATGCGCATATACTCTATATATATATATATATATATATGATCATGTCACGCTAATTACATAGTTCTAAATAATGCGTGTCTTCTTTTAGGCTGCGAAATAAGAGTTTTACTACACTTACGTACACGTATACAAGTGCTATGTAATACACTACAACAATTGTATGATTTAGCGGCTAAAATTTTAGCGACGACATTTTGTCGTCGCTAAATTATTTTTCAGCAACGATATTGTCGTCGTTAAATCTGTGCAAAATTTGTTTTTTTGCTTGTGTAATAAAATATTTAGAGACGATATTTGTCGTCGTTTATTATATTTAGCGACGACTTAATCGTCGCTGAATATGTGCAAAAATTTCGTTGCTGAATTTCCGAAACACGCGCCATAAATTCGCGGTATTCGCATATTAAGCGACGATAAATGTTGTCGTCGAATCCTAATACGTTGTCGTTTTGGTAAGAATATATTTGGAGACGACATATGTCGTCGCTAAAAGAGAATACATATTCCCAAAACCCAGCTTTCCCCTCACCCGCTTCTGAGCTCAGAAAATTTCAGCCTCTTCATCTCGTCTGAGAAGGATTCGATCGTCTCTCCGTTTTCAAGGCTCTCTCTCATCGAAATTTTTTTGAAACAACACTTTGCAACCCGTAAGATCCCCGCCGGAGCTAGACGGTGTCGTTGGCCGGATTGTTGCTGTTTTGCACGCTGGAGATTCGTTGTCGCCGCAACAGGTAAGGGTTTTTCTTTTTTTTTGTTCAACTTTCCTAGCTTGATTTCCTCTGAGATTTGTTTGGGCAGTTTGAAAATCTTTTTGTCTGTGGACATTTGCGGTCTGAGATTTCCTCTGAGACTCTCTCTCTCTGTTTTTGACACCAATTTTTCCGACACTAACACCTTGCGACCCGTAGGATCCCTGCCGGAGGTAGACAGTGTCGTTGAGCAGATTGTTGATGTTTTCCACGCCGAATTTCAACTGTCGCCGCACCTGGTAAGTTTTTTTTTTTTTTTTGTTATACTTTCCACACCGATTCAATTGGAGCAATATGTTTATATAAAATATGAGGTAGACTAACACCTTACTCACTTTTTCATTATTGGAAGCACCAATTTCAATTTCAATTTTCTTTTTTAGCGTCGTGCGCTGAGCATATCATAAATTAATGCTGTCTTTGTGATGGTTAATGGACTTTTAGGTTTAAACTATTGGGTCATCTTGTTCAATAATGACAATTACCAAGTATAAATTATGCACATCTTCGAGCATATCTGATGTGAATTTCAGGTTTCTCATCTGAAATCTAAACCGAATTTTTTCACAAAGCTTCCTTTTTTTATAGCATTATAGATTCGTCATTTTGAAACTTACTCACTGCTGAATTTTTCTTGTTATTACCAAAGTTTATGGTGGTTTTTCCAATTCTACCGTAATGCTTAGTTTTTCTATGAGGCACTAGTTTATTAAGGGTTGATTAAGGGTTTTAAATTAGAAATTGATGAAAATGTGCATAACAAGCTTTGTTTTGTCTAAAAACAACACGTTTCAAAGTTCAAAGGTAAATAAAGAGAAATATTATAATTCAAGGATAGAACATCTAAAGTTCGAGGAAACATATTGATACAAATGACATAATTTAGGAGGATTTCGTAAAATTTGTCCATTTTTTTCTTTCCATATGAGAGACGAGAAATAATACAACTGAGATAAGTCCATTTCATGGGTTGGAAAAGTTGTGGTCTACACTAAATAGCTTTTGTCATCTTGATGTGTCTGATAGCTACTTCTGATAATGAAAAACCTACCTTGTAGATGAGGGACCAGTATATGTTTTTGCCCCTTTAAACACCCACTGAGTAGGAAGAGGACCACACCAACTTTGCCCCTTTAAACACCCAGATAGCTAATATCTAGACTGTATATAATAGCAGAAAAAATTGACTTGTGCCTGTACTTGTCGAACGAATAAATATGGTAATTAAGTACTAGTTGAATTCAAGTTTGCATTTTATTTTGCAAGGTGAAGAAGGTAAACAAATATATTTATAAATGCATGTACGGATACATGCATAAACAGCTTAATTATTGATCTGTTATCTTATTTGAATGGTCTGTGCGAGGATTTAAGACTTAGACGCCCGAATTCTTTGTGTTTGACAATGCAGGTCGCCCTTACCAAGAGACAGTGTTTGTTGTTGTTGTTAGCTGGTTCTTTGTCACATTTCTTCTTCGATCACTTAGGTGAGGTAATTTTCTTTAAGCAGAACTGGATTATTGATGCTTTTGTATCTAAAACTAAGTTGACAAGTGAAACTAATTCAGGGGCTTTCTACTGGCAAGAGAGTTAGGACTTGAAATAAGAAAATTAGTTTGAGGAGTAACTCTCTTCTCATCTTCTATATTCTTTGAATTTCATTGTTTTCTGGGGACAACTAAGTTTTTCTAGGCTTGTACTAGCGATTTTCCTTGAATAGTAGTTCAGCTTCAGCGTTTGATTGAACAGCCATATTATGTTGCAATTAAGGTCTACGTTCTCCTTAGGATTAACTATGTAATAACTTTTTAGACGCAAGTGGAATTATTTAGAATTCAATAATCTTCTTGTAACCAATTTTTGGATTGGAGTAGCGTGCCACTTTAATTACTTGCCGGATATATGAGACAAGAATTTGCTGTTAAAGAGACAAAAGCCTTAAATGCATGAATATTGAATGGATGATTAATTGCTTATTCTTTCGTGGTCTTGTATATAGCAAACACTACGGCAGGTCATGAATTGCTTAGAAATTTGACATGTTATTATTTCTATCATTCTCATCGTGTGAAGTTTTTAACCGCATGAATTACAATTTGTTTAATCATCTAATTTTTTTGCCATGCCTTTTGCTTAGTTTGTATTATGTAACGCAATATTGTGTAACTATATTTGTTTAGTAGAAAATTTTCCATATTTATGAGTTATATTGCATTTGACAATAGGATTGAAAACATCAATATGACGATTGACAAGAGTTGGATTTTTGAAAATGATCGCTTTTCTGATCGATACTGGAATGGTGCAATGGCATTTTTGGAAAGAGCAAAGAACTACATGAATGAGGATGGGTTTGTTAGTTGTCCATGCATTAATTGTTTGAATGTAACAATGCAAACATTACCAGTGGTTGAAGCTCATATAATTGACAAGGGATTTAGTCGAACATATACTACATGGATATACCATGGAGAATCTTATAATGCGAACATTAATGGTGATGAAACACATGAACAATCTACTGATGAAATGCAAAATGTCTTAGATGATGTAGTGGGGGCCAACAATCATGTCGAACCAAAAGAGTCAAGTCCAACCGGAAAATACAATTCTGGGCAGTTTGAGAAACTTTTTGTTGAGCTTGAGGCAGAGTTGTATCCTGGATGCGAAAACTTTTCATCTCTTGATTTTTTAGTAAAATTGATGCATTTAAAGGTGCTTCACAGATGGACCAACAAATCTTTTGACACTTTGTTAAAGCTTTTAAAGGAGGCATTACGAGGGGGGAATAATATTCCTGCTTCACATTATGAGGCCAAGATGAAGTTAAGGAAGTTGGGTTTAGGTTACGAGACAATTCATGTGTGCAAGTACGATTGTGCTTTATTTTGGAAAGAATATGCTGATAGAAACACTTGCCCTATATGTGGTGAGAGTCGATGGGTGAATCCAAACACAAAGAGAAAAAGAGTGCCACATAAAGTATTACGATATTTCCCTTTAAAGGATCGGTTGAAGCGTTTGTATGCATCAAGACATACTGCAAGAGATATGAGATGGCATGGTTTTGGTCAATCTACGCAAGGCGTTTTGCAACATCCAGTAGATGGAGAGGCATGGAAGGCATTTGATCGTAGGTATCCTGATTTTGCTTCCGAAGTAAGAAATGTTCGTTTAGGTTTAGCAGCTGATGGGTTTAGTCCGTTTGGAAATATGACTCAACCTTATAGTATGTGGCCAGTTATCTTCTCAACGTATAATCTACCTCCATGGCTTTGTACAAAGGAACCATACTTGATGTTGACTTTGTTGATTCCGGGACCTAATGCTCCTGCAAAGGATATAGATGTGTTTTTGAGACCAATTGTAGATGAGTTGAAAGAGCTTTGGGAGCATGGATTGGTAATTCATGATGCCTACGCTAATGCATCATTTAGGATGCATGTTGCGTTGTTGTGGACTATCAATGATTTTCCTGCTCGAAGTAGTTTGTCTGGTTGGAGTGGCCAGGGATACAACGCATGTCCAACATGCAACATGCATACTCCTTCTAAGCGTTTAAGGAGTAAGATGTGTTATATAGGCCATCGACGATTCCTTCCAACTTCAAATATCATGAGGAGAGACAAACAATTTGATGGTACGGTTGAGAAAAGAGCCCCGCCTCCACGTTTGGCTACAATTGAAATATTAAATCAGTTGGAACGTGTGCAACGTAGATTACCAGGCAAGCACATTGATTTTGGAGGCAAAACACGTAGGCGAGAACCTAATGAGTTAAACTGGACGAAAAAGAGTATATTTTTTGAATTGGAATATTGGTCAGATTTGTTGCTAAAACACAACTTAGATGTCATGCATATTGAGAAGAACGTCTGTGATAGCTTGTTGGGCACAATATTGAATATTGATGGGAAGTCAAAGGACACAGACAAAGCAAGAATGGATCTAGCTGACATGCAAATAAGGAATGAATTGCATCTTTACAAGGATGGGGATCGATGGATGAAACCTCATGCAGACTACACTTTAACTCCTATAGAACGGAAACAATTTGGTTCCTTTATTAAATCTGTTAAGTTTCCTGATGGGTTTGCGGCAAATTTGAAAAAGAACGTTGATGCTGATGGTAAGATCACTGGACTTAAATCGCACGATTGTCATGTCATCATGCAACGTCTTTTGCCGGTCGGTATTCGTCCATTTCTGAAGAAAGAGATCACTAATACAATTACTGAACTTTGTTATTTTTTTCAACAAATTTGTTCTAGAACCCTAAAGATCTCTGATTTAGAGAAAGCTGAAGACGAAATTGTCATAATATTATGCAAGTTGGAAAGAATATTTCCGCCCGCATTTTTCGATATAATGGTTCACTTGGCTTTGCATTTGTCGGAAGAAGCCATGCAAGGGGGTCCTGTTCATACAAGGTGGATGTACCCTTTCGAGCGGTATATTGGGTCACTTAAGCAGTATGTCAGAAATCGAGCACGACCGGAAGGATCAATTGCAGAAGCTTATGTTGTAAAGGAGGCATTGACTTTTTGTTCACGTTACTTTCATGGTATCGAAACTAAATTCAATCGGCCTGAAAGGAACCTGCCTAATCATGATTCTGCTCCAAAGAAAACGATATCGGTCTTCCAATCACAATGTCGACCAATGGGTGGTATATTTTAAACAATTGCCAAGAGATCCGAAGATACATAGAGTAAGTTTAACTCTTTAATTGTTCACTTTCTAGTATGTAGTATAACATAAATTTTATGACACCCATTTCATTTATAGGGAACACATGCGTGAGCTTGAAATTACTGGTAGAAGAAACCTGAATAAGGTTCAGATTGATGAATTTCCGACGTGGTTTTACAAAAAGGTAAAAAAAAACTTTTAATCTTTCTAGGCGAAAAATCATATTTAAAGATTTAGTAACAATAATAATTTTCTCATTGTAGGTGTACCATTTACGAAAAAATCATTCACCGGAGGCGACTCAAGAATTGCTCGCCTTGGCGTCTGGTCCCAATGACACTGCACTATCATACTCTGCTTGTGTGGTAAATGGGGTCAAGTTTGTGTGCAACAATCGTGATGTTCAACGAAAAACACAAAACAGTGGGGTTTCTATACCTGGTGTTGATGACAACATATATTACGGTCGGCTAGAAGATGTATTGGTACTTCGATATATGAATGATTGTTCGGTTGTGTTGTTTAAGTGTAAATGGTTTGACGCAGATCCAAGAAAGAAAAGAATCTTAAATAATAAAAACTTCACGAGTGTGTTTGTTAATGCCGAGGCTTATAAAGATGATCCCTTTATATTATCATCACAAGCAAAACAAGTGTTTTATCTTGAAGATCAACTTAATGGCCCTAATTGGAAAGTGGTCCAACAGTTTGGGCATCGACATGTGTGGAATCTTCCTGACATCGAACAAGAAGATTCTAGTTTAGTTGAGGTGCTACAAGATGATTATTCAAATTTTGAACTTGTAGTTGAGCTACCCAATTTGGAGTCAATAACATTTAGAAGAAATGATGTTGATCCTAATGTCGTTGAGAATGCAACATTAATCGAAGTGGGTCATGGAAATGATGGCATTGAGGTTGACCTTGAGATGGATGATACTTTACCGGAGTACGATGATGATACAAGCACAGAAAATGAAGATGAAGACGAGGATACCAGTTTTGAACAAACTGAGAACGAGAGTACTAGTGATGATGAATAATGTACTTATAAATTTAACTTGTTTCCATTACTTCTAGTTCTCATTGAACTTCCTTTTTATATTAAGTTTTTTAATAAATAATGTCTTAGAAAGTTGTTTGCAATAGGTGATTAGAATGACTGGACCCGTTGCTACGTGTGTTGGATCTTCTGGAGGTGCAGAACCTCCACCAGGGCCAAGAAGACTTCCAGCAGATTGTGAGTTAGGTATAACTGAATACAATGTCTTCTATCAAATGTATTATAAATTTTATATAAAATCTACACTCTTGCATTGTCTTGTTTTTTGGTTTTATTTTTCAGTACCGGCTGCCGCTAAGAAGGTTCGTGGACGCACAAGGAATAAGGAAGTCCACAAGATTGTTGGTGCTAGTAAAGGAAAACTTCCAGTATTCCTAGACATTGAAGGAAAGACATATAAAGGCTTAGGGGACAATGCAGCCCGCTTAAGTAATTGTATAGGTCAGGCGGTGCGATCCAAAATTCCTCCATATTATGATAGTTGGAAGAAGGTTCCCGCGGTATACAGGGATCAAATTTTACCTCAAACACGGGTAATATTATTTCATTTCTTATTTATAATATATAATTTTAACGACCTTGTATTAATTGTGATATTTATAATGAAATTATAGGATCTTTTTGATTTTGATTTGACTCCTATATCGGCGGCATCAATAGATCGTAATGCACAAGACCGGTATAAGGAATGGAAAAATGACCTTCATGAATATTTCAGACAATTAGGGGGGGCAAAAAATGTAGTTAACGTGAAGAAGCAACGTCCCGACAATGTACGAACACAAGCTGATTGGGAGGCTGCTTGTGATCGCTTCTGCAGCGAAGCTTTTCAGGTTTAAAATTATAAACTCTATTTCTCATGATTATTGCATAATTTGATATACTGTACTAATTTTAATTATTAATCTAAGTAACAGAAAAGGTCGGCGACAAATAAAAGAAACAGAGCAAATGTAAAGCAACCAAGTCGTCATGGAACGCAATCGTATGCTAATTTAAGATATCAAAAGGTAGTAAATAAAAATTTATTAAACTATGTTTCATTTGTTCTTTAAGATATGTATTGTTCTAACACAAGCCTATCCCTCATGTAGAGAAATCCAGAAACTGGTGAGTTGCTTTCAATTTTGGAAAATTGGCGTCAATGTCATCAATATTCTGATGGCAGATGGGTTAATGACACTGCAGAGGCTAGATATGTAAGTCATATAACTTATTTAGTTTTAGTTATGAAATTTTAAGTTGGATTGTAATTTATTTTGTTAAATGAATTTTGCAGAAGGAAATGCTTCAGATGCATACTCAACAAACCCAAGCTGCTGCTGCAGCTGCATCTGCTTCTGCTTCTAGTTCAAGCGCATCTCAGACAACACATCTCATGAATGAAGAAGAGATTGCAGAGAATGTGCTTGGATCACACAGAGGGCATAGGAAAGGAGTGGGCCCAAGGATGAGAAAAGACATTCTTGTAGCAGCTACTCTTGAGGAGGCTCGTTCACAGTCACAAGTACCTCCACAGGTGCAACAATGGATGGAGGAACAATCTCGGTATAACACACAACAAACCCAATATCAAAATCAAATGGCTCAATATCAAAATCAAATGACAGCAATATTTAAGCGTCTACTGCCGGATTTAGATTTACCAATGCCTCCCCCTCCTCCACCACCCCCACCACCACCATCACCTCCACCTTTTATGTCTTCCTATCCACGTCACGAAGAAAACAATGATAATGATGGAGAAACAGACAATTTAGGAGACTAGTTTCTATTTTTATGATTCATACTTGTTGACTTAATGTACATATAACCGTATTGTCTATACAGTTATATTTTATTTATATTAAACTTTTTTAGTTATTACATATGTCTGTGACTTGGTAGTTATTTGCTTACAGGGTTTATTATGGTCAGGGATGAAATTTTGGGGATGTTGGTTAAAAAAAAATATTCATTCACAGCGACAACAATTGTCGTCTCTAATTATACAGCGACGTGATTTGTCGTCGCTGATATTAGAAACGACTAATTATTTAAAAAAAAAATTATTCACAGCGATGACAATTGTCGTCTCTAATTATACAGCGACGTCATTTATCGTTCCTGTTGTTTGGAACGACTAATTATATGTCGTCGCTATAATTTGTTGCGATTAACCAAACATAATTAGCGACGACTAAATGGTCGTCGGTAAATATTTTTAGTTACCATGTGTTAGCGACGACAATTATCCACGAAAATGTCGTCGCTTAAAAATATTAGAGACGACTGATTTTATATTAGCGACGACAAATGTCGTCTCCAAATGGTCTTCTTCTTGTAGTGATAACACCCTGTGCTAATAATATTTATTAGCTATAGCAGCTGCTAGGTTCTGATCATGACAATAATAGATGGCAGGTTGTGTATGTAGTTCGTGTAATTCATCATTGAATAACAAACGCCTTAGTTGCTTCATAATATATATATATATATATATATATATATATTATATGCATGTATGTATGTATGTATGTCTTTGATTATCGTCTTTTAAAGACTAGGAAATTTTGGCATTGCTATTATAATTATCAATTTTTTAGGTGGAGTCTGGTATAAATACTAAAAGAATAAATTGTTTTGTTACATCTTTAACTATTCATTTTTTACATAATATATATGAAACTTTTAATTTTGACAAAATACATCCTAAATTTAAAAATTATTAGTAATTGAGATCTAATGACTACTTTTAATCCCTAGAAAAAAGGGACCGTCTAGACCCACGAAATGTTATGCTCACTTGGAACCGGCAACAGCATCCAAAACTGCTCAGCGTACACCTGAATGGACATAAAATCACCGTCTTGCGTAATACTGTGGAATTAGGACTTCTTTATGTTTAATACTTTTTTTCATGTATCGAGTTTTAATTTTTTCCATAACATTACAAGCTTAACCCTTAGAAAAACTCACATATGAATCTCATGATCAAAACCGTTCATATTTTTTTAACACTTGTTAGCTATTGAACCTCAATTGCTAATAATGTCAAAGTTCAAAATGCATTTTACTAATATTAAAAGTTTGGGTTGCACGCAAAAAGTGAATAATTTAAGATATAACAGTGTAATTTACTCGCTACTAAAAAAAATTAAAGAAATAGAAAACAACTTTTTAAAAACAAATAGCGGTGTTTGGCATTTGTTTTGAGAGAATAATTTTTAAAAAATTTTGAGTTAAAAATTTTGTTGTTTTCTAGTGCTCTCTGGGAAAAAAAGTGAAACAATTAGTAAGAAAACAACATTTTACTTTTGGCCAGTACTCGTATTGTGGTTGAGCAGACTACATTTTCCCTCAAACAAGTCTGAACCAAGAAAATTTTAGTTTAAATTTATTTCATTATTGCATTTTCCCTCAAAATTCAAATATTTACAATATAAACTCAAACTTTTTAGTTCAAATTTATTTCTCAAACTGCCTATTAATCAGTTTGAGAATTCATACAACCTAATTTGTTATGTTTGGACGTGTACTTTTAATTTTTTTTTGAATGTTTGGACACAACACAATTAGGCTTCGTTTTGCAACGCCGTTCTCACTGTATAGCCCTAACTGCTATGTAAAGCTCTTACAGGCTTGGTATAAAGTAAAAGTATGCTACAGTGTAAAGTTCTTATATTCTATAATAATTTCCAACTTTCTATTCTAATTGCATTGCTGAATGCAAAGATCGAGTGACAGCAATTTTACTCTCAAAAAGTCTTGGTCAACAAAAAAAGATTACATATGGATGACTTTTTGAAGGCTAGGCAAAAGCATAAGAGAGACATTGCACAATCATTAATGCAAAATTTTGAACATAACAATCAAGCCTTATTTGACATTTCGGTTGGAACCAAGTCGAACAATATAAGGCTCTTAACAACTATAATAAAAAGCAAAGTGCAATGCAAAACGAGCATACAATAGTTTTTAAACCAATATTTTTAGTTCTAACATTTCTTCTAAACACCCTATAAAAATTTTGAACATAGCACAATGAGAAAATTGGAGTTCGTATTCCCTAGTCAGTAGTGTATATTGGTTGAACAACAGGTAGACTATGCTCAATTGTTGACTAAACTTTAAAAAAAAAAAGTGTGAACGGAAGTGCCAGCTGGTCTGAAATTTCTAATTTTTTAATCAATAGAGTACATTGATTGAACTACAGGCAGTGTCTTTCTTTCTCCTCTAACTTGATGTTTAACAGTTTGGAAATTTCCTCCTCTTTTCTCATTCTGCTATGTTCACATTTTTTGATTGCTATGTTCAAAACTCAATTGAGAATACGGAATACGTACTTCTTTTTTCTCAATTTTTTTTTATAGTATAGGCTATAATTGAATTTTCAGACCTGTTGGCACTTCAGTTCACACTTTTTTATATTAAGTTTACAATTATGGCCTAGCGATGATACCAAGTATTTTGTTGGAAATAAACTAGTCCAATTTATTATTATTTTTTTATTGTTGGAAAAATCTTAACCTTAAAGTGGAGCTTACAACCGTGACCAAGAAACCGCGATGTATTTAGTTGGAGGGAGAGAGATGAAGAGAGAGGCTTTGGGTGAAGGAGAAGATCAAGAAGTAAGGTAGAGGGATGTAGTCTCCCACTCAAACCTATCAAATTAAATCCTTTTGATAGCTATCTACAAATTTTAACTTTCAAAAGACTAGTTTACTCTCTGAAAAAATATTTACAAATTATTGTGTAAGTACAACATATAATAATTAGCCAAGCAATTATCATTCACCATTTGAAGTTTTAACACTTCCCCCTTGCCAAATAACATGAAGAATTTCTATAATTCTCTTTATCAACATATTCTCCATCCTTTCAACTCTCTCCATCCTTCTTTTTGTTTGTTCCTCCAACCAAATGGAGCATTCAATTTTGTCTAAGAGACCATTTTTTTGCTATGTATTTTTTTTGGGGTTGTGGGGACCATTTGCTCTTTTGCTATGAAAAAAGACCATTTTTGTCTAAAAGACCATTTTTCATAGCTTTTTGTTTTTGAAAAAAAAAAAAAAAAAGAGACCAATTTGCTCTGATGGCATGGGAAGGGGCTTAAGGTAGTAGATGGTGGTTTGGATCCTATAATAGTGAGAACAACTGTAAAAATTTAGGACACACACATGAAATTTTTTCCAAATATTTTTTCTACTTCAATATTCGTCTACTTCAATCTTTTTCGCATGTTCTGAAAATTACGTTATAGACAAAACGTAAGTGTTGTCGTGCAATTAATATGAAAAAGATGTTATGCGAGACGGTAACAATTCAATATATAAATAGAATGGCTGTTCCTTCTCAGCATGTATTCAAAAGATATGTATAATACAGAATTGTCATTCATATTGTGCTTTCTGGTTTAGTTATGTAGTATTTTTTAGATGCAAAAAAAAAAAAAAAAAAATCATTACTGTCCTTGATAATGCATGCTTATGTTCTTATTGTTTTTCTTAACTATTCCATATTAAGAAAAGGAAAAAATAAAAAAATAAAAAAAAACCTTCAGTGTTCATGCGCGTAAAGACTTTTC
Organism: Artocarpus heterophyllus; assembly: GCA_025403435.1. NCBI lineage: Eukaryota > Viridiplantae > Streptophyta > Magnoliopsida > Rosales > Moraceae > Artocarpus > Artocarpus heterophyllus. Next base: position 5,473,036 of record CM046354.1, read on the forward strand.
ATGCAAGAAAGTACACTGTACGGGTAAAGAACTCGACTTTGGGTGGCTCTTTGAAAATGAAACGCGGTAAACAAATGGTCTATGTGTACAAAACATAAACTGAAGATAATACAAAAAAACACACGGTTTTATATACACTCCATTAATTGTCAATAAAAAAGTCGTCCAAGTTCTCATTTGTTTTGGAGCTTCACTTGATTGTTGTGCTTCTACTAGGCGGTGCATTTATTAGTAAGTTCTTTTTTCTTTTTCTTTTTTTTTGGCTAGTTTGTTTCGTAAGTTTAAATTAAAGCTCGAATCATTTTATTATAGTATTTTTGCTAAAAAAATTAAATTTATGTTTAAACTTATAGTTCAAAGTTATGAATCAAAAGTGACAACAGTAATTTCTCTAATAACAAAAATTAAATTTATGCTCAAACTTATTGTTCATAATAAAAGGAACCACACACACCAAATTGTTAAACCCAAAAAATCATGCTCATGATTCTGATTTCCTCAACCGAAATGAGGATGGCCGGCCCATTACTAGAAAGCGACAAACAAGCTGTATCAGCCTTTTCGATTATTGGTTGGGGCTCGCTCAAAATAGCTTCCTTATCTGATAACAAAGCAAATTGGTCGAATACTTTAAGTATAAGTAAGCAATTAATTACCATACATGATATGATGAGGGAAGTCAGATCAAAGTCAGAAAAAGCTTTTCATCTCTTTGATAAATAGAGCTCGGAAGTTCTCCAATTTACAGACCCAAAATAACAATCTGTATCGCTGCTAATACTCTAGGAGATTCTTTGCTGATCTATTCACCATTCAAAAAAGGAGACTAGAAGAACTGGGCCTAGTTCTGCTTCTCCTCCACCGCAGGGAGAAATCACCGGCGATCCTAGTTTGTGACTACCGTGTGTCGTTTTTTGTGAGGGGAGGTGGAGATCCCAAAGGTAATAAATTCCATCACGCCTATGTTCACTAGCTCGTTGGCACACTTTAGCGATGGATCTATTGCCGTGGAATTGTAACCTCAAATCTCGCTGGCGACCACTGTTGCTCACGATTCCATTGCATGAAGGTCAAAAGTCGTAACGGATGGAAGTCGAGAGAACCTATTGCGATTCCATCTAGAAAAGGAAATTAAGAAAATGGTTAATTTCAGGGGGAAAAGCATCTCGTCGTGAATTGTCAACTGCAATAGATTCGGATTCCGTCGCGATGGAAGTCTAGTTCTTGGTGCGATTGAGATGGTGATCTTACTGCAATTCATGCAGACCTCAAGATGACATCATACGGAGGTGGAGCGGGGTCGTGCAAAGGTCGAGTGGAGGTGGAGACGGCGTTGCAAGTCCGTCGACCGTTGATCCTCGTGTTCTACACCTACCACCTCCCTCCATTGGAAGACTATACCCCCGCCGATGGTGGCCAACCCTCCACACCGGCCCACTCCTAACGGAAATGTTTCTAATATATTTTGGGTTTTTTTAAGGGATTTTAGATTTTTTTAAAATTATTTTTATACTTGATATGTTGAAATGATAGGTTCAAATATGGTTGTGTATATTTCTATTTTTGCGATACTTAGATTTTAGAACATCTAATTTTAATTTGATAATCCAATGTTGGTTGTTAAATGAGACTACTGTGAGTCTACTTAAACGGTGTTCAACTAAACATAAAAAGGCACATCATTTATAGAATGTTTAGTAAGTATATTTAGAACCAATTTTATAGTTTAAAACATATGAAAGCTTACACTTATCACATATCTCGTTAACCATTAAGTAAGATTACGTTGAGCTTACTTAAATTGCATTCAACTGAACATAGGCACGTGACTACGATTTTTTTTTTTTTTTTTACAAAAACTTATCATTTGAAAGAAATAAACCATGGCTAGCTTTCAAAACAAGTTACGTGTCATGTTTTTACTTGAGAACAACAGACTTATCACAATGAACGACATGTCATTTTAGAATTAGAATAACTGAAATTCAAATTTTGAAGTGGGTCAACAAATGAAAGAAACAGTTATCAAACAATGTTAATTGAATAATTTTTAACAAAATAGCTATATGTCACATTTTTGTAATTTGATAGGAAAAAAATAAAATAATAAATAGAAAAGTAACATTAGTTAACTTAAAATTCTAATCTCTTCTCTAAACAAGAAAATATGACAAAACAGAATTTTCTAGTAGTTAAAAAATAAAATTTTATTTTATTTTTTAATTCCGTAAAGTTCTTTTATAATATAGGTAACATAATTATATCCTTACTGCATAATATTAACCAAAGCTTACGAGTTACGACAATAAGAGTTACACCCAAGTGTCCGTACAATTTTATTCGAGAGCATAGTTATTCAAATCAACTAACTTATTAGACACACAATACATGGTTGGACGTGATTGTGGATTCTCGACCATGCATGCAATGGCTACCTTCAGTACAACATCCAATTTACTACCAACTTTTTCACATGTTGGAGGTGAGAGGCGATTATCCAATACATCCCTGTAATGAGTGGTCTTAAGTGCACTCTCTGATTGCATGTGGGAAATAAGTTCCCCTGGGTGCTTTCCCATCAGAACTTCAAGTGTCAAAACCCCAAAGCTATACACGTCACATTTCTCAGTCACTGCCATACTAAAAGCAAGCTCTGCAACACAAAAAAAAAACAAAAAAAACAAAAAACAAAACAAAAAACAAAACAAAAACAAAAACAAAAAACAAAACAAAACAAAAACCATTATATCCTATCATGCCCATAAAACAAAAGTACAACAAAATTGAAAACATATGGATTTATTATAATTTAGAAATTACCTGGAGCAAGGTAACCAAAAGTCCCTGCAACTGAAGTATAGTTAGGACACGCCGGGTTCAAAAACTTTGCAGTGCCAAAATCAGAGACATGAACCTCAAGTTGAGAGTCCAACAGGATGTTTTTGCTCGATATATCACGATGGATTATCGGCGGAACGCGATCGTGATGCAGGTAGCACAAAGCATGGGCTATGCCTTTCACGACTTGGATCCTCTTTTCCCAATCCAGCTTCTTTGCAATGGCGTCATTTCTGAGGATATCTGCTAGGCTACCTCCCTCCATGAACTCATAGACCAAAAATGCATTCATTCCTTGTAAGAAGAACCCGAAGAGTTTCACAATGTTTCTATGCCTGATTTCTGCTAAAGCTGCTACCTCATTTTCGAAACTCCTGATGCTCTCAATATTCTGTACTGCACTGTCGTTTAGGGCTTGAAAACTCAGCCTCTTTACAGCAAATACTTGATCAGAAGACGATATGATTGCTTTGTATACCCTTCCAAATGCACCGATTCCGATGCAATGAGTGTCATCAAAGTTGTTTGTAGCTTCTAATATGTCTTTGAACTCAACTTTCCCACTGGAATACCAAGTTGAGGATAAATTTTCTGCCCTCGATGCACTTGCAGCTTTCGTAATCTTTATTGATCTCCTTTTCCGGAGAAGAACCAAAATGCCAATAACAATCAAGGAAACTAACGAACACAAAGAAGCAAGAACTACAACTACTTTTAGTTTTTTATTCTTGCTTCTGCCACTATTTTCTGTTGATGTGACATCACAAGGAGAGAGGCCTTTTATCTTCCCACATAGATCTTTATTGTTGCTGAGATCCTCTGATTGAACTGAACGAAAGATCTTGATATCAGGAACTGGGCCCTCCAAATTGTTGTACGAAAGGTCGATATCTGATAAGCTCAACAAGTCGCCAAGGGAAAGAGGGATCGAACCAGTGAGATTATTGTGGGAGAGGTTTAAGCTTTGTAAGTTTGTAAGCTTCCCAAAATCAGATGGTATGTTGTCACTAAGAAAATTATAGCTCAAATCTAGCGAAACTTGTAGAGCCACTAGATTACCTATCTGAAATGGGATTCTACCGCTTAACTGATTCTTGCTTAATCTCAAATCTTGCATCTTGGAGCAATCCCCAAGTTGGTACGGAATTGAACCATTTAGCATGTTGGCTGACAAGTCCAAGGAATCCAAGTTTGATAATCTTCCTATTTCCGGAGGAATCATTCCAGAAAGCCGATTATCATTGAGTCTTAACAAGGACAACATTGGTAAGTTTCCGACACTTGCCGGTATCTGACCAGACAGCTGATTGGATGAAAGATCAAGCTTCACTAGTTGTTTTAGGTGAAAAATCTCATCTGGGACTTTTCCGGTTACCATATTCCCTGCTATATTTAGTAGGGTCAAGTTTCGGCATTCTCCCCAGTTTGATGAGAGTTGGCCTTTTAAGTTGTTAAAGCTTAAGTCCATATATGTAAGGCTTGGATACACACCAAAATCTTGGTCCACATGCCCTGTCAATTGGTTATATTCAAGCCTCACTCTGTATAAGGTTGGACAGTTCTTTAGGCTTGTTGGGATTGGACCTGTGAAATTATTGGAGGTTGCGGAGAAATTGACAAGATTCCCACCTTTACACACTTGGGGGGGTAAATGGCCACTAAAATTGTTCTTTGCCAAATGCAGAGTATTCAATCTTGAGAAGTTTCCTAGTTGCCTAGGCACGACACCAGATAATTGGTTTAAAAGCAGGTTCAATTCAGATAAGTTGCCCAAGGTTGCTAGGCTTTCTGGGATTGAACCTGACAATTGATTGTCGTAAAGACGAAGAACTCTCAAGTGACTCAAATTACCAAAAGATCTAGGAATAGGACCATGGAAAAAGTTTTCACCAAGACCTAAGAAAATCAAGGACTTCACGTTTCCTATCTCTTCAGGAATTCTACCTCCGAGAAGAGTAGTAGTGAAGAGTAGATATTTAAGGCTTCGGAGGCCAATTTCAGGGGAACTAGACCCGCCTGGGAATAGACGGCTGCTCAATACTCCGGTTATATTGTTTCTGGAGATGTCAAGCTCGGTAACCTTAGTGAGATTAGCAAGAGAAAGAGGCAGCGAACCATTGAGGAAATTTGTGGAAAGATCAAGAAATGTGAGATTGGAAGCCATACCGATGTTTGTTGGTATGGAACCAGTGAGTTTGTTGAATTTAAGATCAAGGCTAAGAAGGTTTGGAAAGGAAGAGAAATCAAGGTTTTGGAGGGTACCTCTCAAACCTGTGTATGCCAGGTTTATTTTAGTTACACTCCCAGCCTCGTTGCATGTTATTCCACGCCATTTGAATGGACTTGGAGGGGTAGAATTGGTATTGAGTACCCAGGACTCTAGAACTGATTGCTTTGGGAGACTTGCTTTCCATTTGAGTAGAGACTCAACTTCTATGCTTGATGTGGTTCTTGCTTGGCTGGAATTACAAGGCAAAACTAATAAGACTACGTGAGCAACAAAAATTGTAAGTGAGAAACGGTGGTTTTTGTTTGCCATTCTTTTGTTACTGGGGGTGTTTAGAATCTGAAGGCCACGCTGTTTGCGATTTATAGTTTTGATTTTCAATGAGAAACTACTTGCCTTGCGTTTAAAACTTCATTGGACCTTTCGTTCTGCTAGTCAGACAGGAAGTAATTTCCACTTCTTTTCCATTGTGTTATGGTCGATGATTGATACATGCAACAACGTGGAACTCCAAACACAAATAGTGAAGTCCAAGAATTGACCATATTATTAATATTAAATAAAAATAATAATTTCTTTTTCCCTTGGTCTTTTCTTTTGGAAGTGGTAAGTACTACTGGGTGAGCGCGCACACACACATATAATATATATATATATATATATATATATATATAGCTAGTCAGGCTGCAAGTGTGGTGAAGTTTCATGTGGACTCAAAACTGGGTAGACTCGGAAAAATTAGCGAGGGGGCAAAGTATATTTTTAGAAGGAGCGGAATATAATTTTAGGAGATGAAATAAAATTTAAGGAGAAACAAAATATAATTTTTATAAAATTTTATAATCAATGTTAGAAGAAAAAAAGTTCAAGGGTAATCATCCACCATGTTCTAAGAGCAAGGACTGAGCTAGACTTTGACATGAAAATGAAATTTATAATGCCAACATAACATGAAAATCAAGTGAAATTTGTTTATTTTCCGTAATAAGGTTCTATTGAGAGCATAAGAGGAGGACAAAAAAAAGAGCAAAAATGTAGGGAAAAAAAAGAGGCAAGGACAGTCAGACTAGAAGCCAAAGAAAAAAGAGAAATAATAAAATAACAAGTAAAAATTGAATATGGAGTTTGAAGGGCGGTAACTTTTGAACATGAATTTAAGATAAGTTTATTGAAATATAGCTTTTTATAACTTTATCTTACGTCACTCAATAACGTCATTACCAACCCACCGATCACGTCTAATATATTAAAAGCCCAAGGAAAAGCATAAGAAAATTACAAAACCAATAAGTCACTAGTGGGGGCACAACCCCAAAAACTAGTGATATGTAAGCCATGCCCTTTGAAAGTTATACACTTAATCAAACTTTTTTTTTTCAATTCTCATGCCCTTGTCCTTGACTGCCTCGTCTAAGGATGAAAATATCAATATTGATATAAATATTAGAAAAATATCTAAAAAAATTACAGAAATCAATAGAAATTTTAACAAAAATTACAAAAGTACAAAAATTTTATATTAAATATATATCTAATACTTTAGGATACAATAAACATTAAAAGAAACATAAATAAAACTAAATTACATAGTAAACTTTATACATAATAGATTTATCGATGCCAAAAGAAAGTTTTGTGAGGCTCAAACATGGGTGAGATTCCATCCTGATTGAAACATTATTGGTGCTATGACATATTATTTGAGTAATGCTGAATATAGTTATGAATATGTCACATATAAGTTTTTTGATTTCCTCTCACTGTATTTACATAAATAGAAAACTGTAAATTATCATAGTTGTTTGACTGAAATGATGGCCGTATGCTTAGATGAAGATAATTAAAAATTGCATAACGATCATACTTTTAAAAGTCCTAATTGTATGTATAGTAAGCATGAGTAGCCTCATCGAAGCAGCTAATATAATTTGATACCAAATTTATCGATTGTAAACTCATAAAAATATTATTTCATTGAAAGTATAAAATACTGATATATTATTTAAAGGAAAAAAATTATTAAATTTTGTAATTTTTGATATTACCTAAATTTGGTTGAAATTTCCATAATACGTACCAAAATTTTATACAAGATATATTATAGGTTTTTTGATATCGATATTTCTAATAATATTTACCGATATTTTCAATATTTGTCAGCTATTTTATCAAAATCAATATTACAATATCTCAGTATCTCAAAATTTCGCCGAAACTTACGTCTTTGTCTCCGTCTTTGTCTTCGCTCTAGACTTAAAATATTAGTGGTTGTTCACATACAATTTTCTATTTAAAATAAATTTTTATTTTTGAAAAACAAATACTATTCTATGAAAACAGAACAATTTTCCAAGAAGAGAATTCTACGAAAACAGGCCGTCATAGACTAGAAAAGTAAACAGTCAAGCACGAAAAATCATCTTTTTGACCATTCTACCAAATATATATTTTTGGCAAGGTCTGCTAAATTTAGACCCTGTTAAACTCTTATTCAGATGTTAATTTTTTTTTTTTTTTTACACATGTTATCTCAAATTTTTCAATCAAATCAACTTAATAAATTAGTAGTAACTTTTTTAATTTAATTAACTAGGCTGCCACCCCTTCACTTCACATTCACACTCTCAGTCTCCACACTATTACAACTTTTTTTAATCTCTCATTTTTTTTGAGACTGAAGCTTTAGCTTTCGTTAAATCTTAACTAAATCATTACAAATATCAACTAAGATAAACATAGGAATCTCAATGGATCAAATTCTTGAAATGTTAGAAGATAAAGCCAAATGCGCTAACTTATAAGCTATAACATTACAATTCCAAGGGCAGTGACTTATATTAGTATTGCCAAGAGCTATTGCATGCTCTTTGATGTTTGATAAGATAGAACCTTGGCTGCTAAACTCAAGATTCTACCTAAGAGCTTCAACAACTTCCTTGGCATCCATTTCAGCATAAGAGAGAGTGTATCCAAGGTTCTTGATAATGTTCATGCCTTCTCAAAGAGCTAGAGCCTCAACTGTTTTTGGAGTGAGATCACCCCTGTCATAATCAAGAAGGCTTCATAAACAAAGCCTTTGTGGTCATGTAAAACACCTCCTAGCCTGATAGCTCCTCCTACAGTTGGTACAGCCACATATATGCTTAACTTAAGAAGGCTATCCTCTGGTGCCACCCATGCTTGCGGTTGATTTGAAGTTTAAGGTAGAGTAGGCCTTTTAATCAATTGAGCCTCTTTATAGTCCCTTAGGAAGATAGCCGCGGCCTCCAGAATTTGTTCCAATCTACAAAAACGACCCTCGTGGAGAAATAAGTTACGCTCGTGCCACACATACCAAGGATAACTATAAAAATCTCAAAATCACCCTTCGTCAGCCTGCTACGAGCAAACTGACATAGGTCTAATCCAGAATCGCCTCTAAAATCATCAACTAAACCATTAAAAATTGACAATTGCCGTACATCTGCCCTCCTAAGGCATTCTGTCAATGCATGCACACTAGTCTCTTTAGTTTCTTGACATCTTCAATGACCCCCATAAATAGTAGATCCACATTTACTAGTAGGGAAACGTGGCATAATCTCTATCGAATATTTTTATCTTCTTAGGTATACCAAGTTCTAATACCTGACTACCACGGCGCCATCACACTCTAAGAGGATCCTCTTTCTTCATATGACTCGATTAGAGCTCTCCAATAACGAGACTTAACTCTATAGACACCCTTTTTGTCATAGTGTCAAATAAGTTTATCTGGTCTTGTTGGGGAATTAGGCGACTACTAATTCCAAGGATCGCAAGAACGAACAATTGCGGAAAATAAATAGGAGAAAAGAAGAAAAAGAGACACCAAATTTTTATACAGGTTCGTCCAAATTTGAGACTACGTCCTGTTTCTGCCGCTTGCAGATTCCACTATGATGAAGGAGATTACAGATTACAAGAGCAGTTTCTCACACACTCACAAATTGTGCTTACCAAAACTCTCTTCTATCTAACACCCAATGGGAATTTTTTCTCTCTCAAGGATGAAGCTCTCAAGAATTATGCCTCTCATAATTCACACACTTTTCACACACAGTTTTCACACACACAACCCTAGCCACCTTGTGTCTATTTATAACCAAAGGAGGAGAAAATAGCAACTAATAGGAAACCCTAGTGGTTTCCCATTTTTGGGACCTTTGAATTCGACTCTGATTCAAAAAACATCGCGCAGCACAGCGCGTCAGCGCCGCGGCTCTCGAAACGAGCGCTGCGGCGCTCCCCTGCGGCGCCTAGGCGCTCTGCTCCTGGCGCCTAGGCGCTCACCACTCGACGCCTCGGCGTTGTCTTCCTGGCGCCTAGGCGCTCTCCACATAGCGCCTAGGCGCTCTTGTCCTGGCGCCTAGGCGCTCTGCACTTGGCGCCTAAGCGCCCTCGCCCCAGCGCCGCGGCGCTCTTCTGCAGAGCCGCGGCGCTTGCTTTCTGCCTTCGAGGATGCGTTTTTCTCCCTTTTTCTTCCTTTTGCTGGGTTGTAAACTTGATTTGGCTCCACATCTGCAACAATCTCCCACTTGGAGACTAATCAATTCACCATGTCTCTCACTGCAGCGGCAACGACTTCTCACGCCTCTTGGAGAAGTCCAACTGAAGTTGCGCACAACTTCAGTTTCTCAATCGGATCCATCTTGGTGATCATATCTCTGGATCCTTTTACCACCCACCTTGCCTTATACCGCTTGCTGCCAGCACTTTTATCTTTTGCCCGGTATACCTTCTTGTTGTGCAAGGACTTTTCCTGTGGTAACTTTGCCAGTTGCCATGTCCGATCCAACTCGTCCCTCATGGCTAACTCCCACTTGACCGAATCTCCAGCCTCCACGGCTTCATCAAAGCTCTCTGGCTCACCTCTGTCGGTCAACAAGATATAATGCAGAGATGGGGAGTATCTCTGCGGCGGTCTGATTGTCCTGCTAGACCTCCTGACTGGTGTGGCAGGAGTCCTCTGGTTTTCTTCTGGAGCTATGTTTTCCTGGTCTTCAACCTCTGGATTTTGCACCTCCACTTCAGGCAGATCCTTCAATGGAATCACCTCAGGCTTCTTATCTTCAGAACCTGAACCCCTGGAGTCCGTGCTGTCTCTGTCTTTGTACAGAACACCTTCGTTGAAGATCACATCCTTGCTCCTGATAATCTTTCGGCTTTGGTCATCCCAGAGACGATAACCAAACTCAAGTCCGCCATAGCCAACCAGAAAACACTTCTTTGACTTGGCATCCAGTTTACTTCTAGCAGTAGAATCAATGTGTGCATAGGAAACACAACCAAACACTCTCAAGTAAGAGAGATCAACCTGTTTATGGCTCCAGACTTCTTCCGGTAGCTTGAACTTCAGCGGTGTGGATGGACTTCTGTTGATCAGATGAGCGGCTGTGTTAATTGCCTCAGCCCAAAACATCTTTGGCAGCCCTGCATGCAACCTCATGCTCCTAGCACGCTCGTTTAAAGTCCTGTTCATCCTCTCAGCTACCCCATTCTGTTGTGGTTTCCCTGGAATGGTCTTCCTCATCTTTATCCCATTCTCAGCACAGTACCGCCTGAAATCTTCACTTAGGTACTCTCCCCCATTGTCAGACTGCAAACACTTCACCTTCAAATCTGTCTCGTTCTCCACCATGGCTTTCCATCTCTTGAAAGCATCGAACACATCAGATTTGTTTTTCAGAAAGTAAACCCATACCTTCCTGCTTGAGTCATCAATGAACGTCACATAGTAGTTTGCGCCACCAAGGGAAGTCACCGGCGCAGGCCCCCACACATCAGTGTGAACAAGCTCCAATTTCCTGGACTTAGGCTCTCTACCCATCTTTGAGAAACTGACTCTCTTCTGTTTACCAAAGATGCAGGCTTCACACAAACTGTGATCAACAGTTTTCAAACCCGGCAGTTTTCCTTTGCAGTGAAGCACCTTCATACCCTTCTCACTCATGTGACCGAGCCTATAATGCCATAGCTCAGTATTGGCAGCAGAATCAACAACTGCTAGGGTATCTCTGCAACTAGAGTTCATGTAGAAAGTTCCAGCCTTGCATCCCCGAGCAATAACCATCGCTCCTTTAGTGACTTTCCAACCTCTACAATTGAAGGTTACTTTATGTCCATCATCATCCAGTTGCCCCACCGAAATCAAGTTGTGCATTAACTTAGGAACATGTCTCACCTTATGAATCTTCCATACCGACCCATTAGGCATTTTTAAACTGACATCTCCAATGCCAACTATATCCAAAGGTTCTCCATCAGCGAGATAAACCTTACCATGATTTCCAGCAACGTAGTTCTCCAGGACATGACGGTGTGCTGTGGTGTGGAATGATGCTCCTGAGTCCATCACCCACGAATCAAAAGAACTGTCGACAGACAAGATTAAAGCATCCTGTTGCTCTTCAGTGGCGGCGTTGGCTGCGTCATTAGTCTTGTCTTCATTCTTCCTTGGAGCCCTGCAGTTCTTTTTCAAGTGGCCCGTCTTCCCACAGTTCCAACACTCCATGGTCCTTCCATTCCTTGAATTGCTTCTCCCATTCCTCGACTTGCCTCTCCTGCCATTATCCCTGTTGGATTGCCTATCAAGTTTCCTGCCCCTATTATCAACATTAAGGGCCGAGTTCGACGAAGAGGCTTCTCCTGAGTCCTTCCTGCGAACTTCTTCCGCCAGAATAGAATTTCTGACATCAACAAACTTTAATTTGGCATTCCCAAGTGAATTTGTAATGGCCACCCTCATGGGTTCCCAGCTATTCGGTAACGAGGCCAAGAGGATTAGAGCATTGATCTCATCATCGAATTTAATCTCTACCGAGACCAATTGGTTTAGGACGGTGTTGAAACTGTTCAGGTGCTCTACCACCGAGGCACCTTCAGGTATCTTTAAATTGAAAAGCTTCTTCATGAGATGTACCTTGTTATTGGCTGAGGGCTTCTCATACATCTCTGACAGAGCCTTCAAAATCCCTGCTGTAGTAGTCTCCTTCGCAACGTTGTGGGCAACGTTCTTTGACAAAGTCAAACGGATCACACCGAGTACCTGTCTATCAAGGAGACTCCACTCCTCATCCTTCATGCCTTCGGGCTTACTACCCAAGGGCAAGTGCAGTTTTCTGCTGTACAAGTAGTCTTCTATTTGCATCCTCCAATAGGAAAAATCTGAACCATCGAATTTGGTGATACCGGCTGCCATACCTTCTTCTCCAGTCATCGTTCTTGATCAAAACCTCCGCTCTGATACCAGTTGTTGGGGAATTAGGCGACTACTAATTCCAAGGATCGCAAGAACGAACAATTGCGGAAAATAAATAGGAGAAAAGAAGAAAAAGAGACACCAAATTTTTATACAGGTTCGTCCAAATTTGAGACTACGTCCTGTTTCTGCCGCTTGCAGATTCCACTATGATGAAGGAGATTACAGATTACAAGAGCAGTTTCTCACACACTCACAAATTGTGCTTACCAAAACTCTCTTCTATCTAACACCCAATGGGAATTTTTTCTCTCTCAAGGATGAAGCTCTCAAGAATTATGCCTCTCATAATTCACACACTTTTCACACACAGTTTTCACACACACAACCCTAGCCACCTTGTGTCTATTTATAACCAAAGGAGGAGAAAATAGCAACTAATAGGAAACCCTAGTGGTTTCCCATTTTTGGGACCTTTGAATTCGACTCTGATTCAAAAAACATCGCGCAGCACAGCGCGTCAGCGCCGCGGCTCTCGAAACGAGCGCTGCGGCGCTCCCCTGCGGCGCCTAGGCGCTCTGCTCCTGGCGCCTAGGCGCTCACCACTCGACGCCTCGGCGTTGTCTTCCTGGCGCCTAGGCGCTCTCCACATAGCGCCTAGGCGCTCTTGTCCTGGCGCCTAGGCGCTCTGCACTTGGCGCCTAAGCGCCCTCGCCCCAGCGCCGCGGCGCTCTTCTGCAGAGCCGCGGCGCTTGCTTTCTGCCTTCGAGGATGCGTTTTTCTCCCTTTTTCTTCCTTTTGCTGGGTTGTAAATTTGATTTGGCTCCACATCTGCAACAGGTCTCATGCTGAAACTGATAGGGGTACCTAGGATTAAGGAGCTATCAATATCCCATAGTATGTTTCTCACCAGCTCGTCGTTCCACCAATTGGGAAGAAATAAGTCTTGCACTCTCTACTCTCCCAATAGAGGTGTTTCAGGGTTATGGGTCGGAAAGTGGTCGGACAAGGTAACCATGGGTCTTAAAACACCCTAATACTTCACAAGCAGATTCTTCCCTCATATCAGACTGTGCCATAAATATGAACAAGCGCTAACTGCTTTGGCTTTGAGGAAGCTGTTATTTGGAAAGTATGTTGCCTCGAGGATTTGTGCGCACAGTGAGCCTAGCTGTGAGATAAGTCTCCATTCCTGCCTGGCTATAAGAGCTTGGTTGAAAGTTTTCTTTTAGGAAGTGACACCCCCTTTTTCTCTCCCACTATAAGCTTTACCATCACCAGGATTTGTGTTTTACAGCAAGTACTTAAGCACAATTATCATTTTGAAAAAAGCACAATTATTAGTGTAACTTTTTAAATTGATATATATATATATATATCTATTATTTTCTAAGTTTAATATATTCATTTAACGGGATGATTTTGATATAACTGACCAATATTCAAAATTTGAGACCTTTGGAATCAACAATGTAAGCCGCAAATTTTTTTTTAATTTTAGATGGAGAAGTTGGAAGACAATATGTTAAAGTAAAAACTTTGGAAAGGATAAATGCTTGAAATATTGGACGAGAAAAAAGAGTGTTTTTTGTTATTCAAGTGATCGGTTCCATGATTATTATGTTTTACGTTCTGATAAGAAGAATTGATTTGACAGAGTGTTATTTTTATGTAGAATACTATGTTTTGCTTTTCAAAATTTCTTTATTTTTAAATATTTCTAAAACGATGTGCATGAAATTTTCAAATTGTGATTCATTTAAGTTTTCAAAAAATAGGAAATGCTGGCGTTGTAAGCTGGAGGCTGGAGCAGCCACGTAAATAATGGGCTTATATAGGATCAGAAGAACTTGTTTCCAGAAAAGAAAAAAAAAAAAAAAAGTAACAAAAAAACTTAAATACTGGAGGAGAAAAAGGGATGTAGCTTCCTTAATAAAAGGTGGAGATCCATTCAAAATAAATAAATAAATAAACGAGAGAGAAAAAAGGCTGTAGCGTGTGGAAGGGAGTGGCAGTCTCCTTAAACAAGTTTTAAAAAATGACTCATTATTAAATGAGTTTATTTGAAAAAACTGAAATGACATGTGTCAAAACATTAGACTAGCATCTGAACAAGGGTCTGGAAAAGAATCTGTATTTCGCTTATGCTGTCAATTCTTTTTTAATCCTATCAAATCTGTTTTATGCTGATAATTATAACTAAAATATTTTCCCTTAAATTCTATTTTTTTACAAAGAAAATTTTATTATTTTCACCAAATGCGCCTTTTGACATATAGAGGGAGAAGATTTTTAAACTAAAAAGAATAGACTTAAAGAAAGTTGATCCAACTTAAACTTCCCTTTCCTTCTTCCTATGCTTTGCTCTGTAAATTTCTTTCTTGTTTCTCATTGAGTCCGTAAGGCAGGGGGTGCACAACTGTTTGTTATTTTGTTTTTTGGACTTTTTTAAAGTTTCCCTGTTCAAACAATTAAAGCCTCAAAGGAATTGAGTCCCAAGCTGCAACAAACCATATAAATCCACCATTCTACCAAGATCAATAAACATTAAACGTACATCCCAATTGCGACGGCAAGATCCAGCGGCTGTGGGCGGAGATGACGACATGATTAGAAAAATTTAGAAATTAATAAGTTTGATTATTAAAGATTTTTCCATAACTACACCATTAATTCATAAGAAAGTATAAATTAAGAGTTTAAAAGTTTAAGTTTATGTAAGAATTCAGTTCAAGGTTAAAATTTTCTATAACGCCTAAGAAATTCACAAGTTTAAATCACGATTTATGATTATGAATTTTCTTAATTAAAATGCATTTTGAAAGTCTTAATAACTATAAGACTTTAGTAACAAATAATGTTATGAAAACTCAAAATTTATATGCTCATTGTATGAAACATATAACAAAATATAATGTTATGAAAGTACACTTGGACAATGTGAGGTGCGCAGCAGGAATTTTAAAAATTTTAATATCAGAGTATTTTTCAAAACACAAGTTTGACATGCTATATGTATAAATTAAACAGATCTTACTAACCTTTGTGTGCCAAAGAACCTCCGCAATCTGTGAAGAGAAGTAATGTTCCAGAAAAGCCTCTACTAGCTGGTCTTTTTTACTATTCTTTATCCATGACCAGAGTGAGCGTGAGCTCACACGTACAGCTCTTCCATTGGTGACTCTCCTTCCAACCAATCGAGAAAACCCAAAGCAAGTGTTCATGATTCGTGAACAAAAGCTCTCAGGAAGTTTTCAGATACTTACCAATAGAGTATCACTCTTAATCTCTCAACTGATCTGAGTAACTTATAAGACTTACTCAATTTATATAGCGATTGGTCCTGGGATCAGTCCTTATCAGATCAGGTCTCAAAAACTCGAAACAGAATCAAGTTCGGATCAATATCTGATAAGACCGTGTGAAAATGTGTAATCTTATCTCTCGCTGATTGGCAGGCCGAAAAGCCTAATCGGCAGGCCAAACAAGCCCCATCGGTAGGCCGAACACATAGATCGGCAGGCCGAACTGCCGTGTAAATATCTCCGTGAATCTTTTATTTTTCACCCGAGATTTTATAAGATAAAGTCTCAGTTATAATTCAAATGACCCAATAGAGAAGTTATCTGATCAAAACAACTTTATCAAGATAATCTCTAAGAAACTAAATCAATTCACAATAATTCTACAAGTTTATCTTGATCTAATTTATCCAATTAAATCAACCGATAAACAGACAAGAATTATCCAATCCCAATAATTCAACAAGTTTATCTTGAATTAATTTTTTTACAAAATTAATTCAACCGATAAATAGACATAAATTATTTAATTCTTCCAAATTTAACCAATTTGATAAATCCGACAAAAGTCACCAATTATTGGAAATGCACGCCTTGTCGTTACAGGATTTCGTAAGCTAGCAAAGGAGACCAAATAGACCTATATAGTTCAAGCTCCCGATAATCATGAAACCCAATATCCCAGATATACATTTTATCATTATCAACTCCAACGCTACTCCACTAAAAGCTTGGAGCTGCGCTCTCGAACTACATAGAATTACGAAGCCCGTATAGCCAAGTCTCCATGACATATCATAATGTATCGTATCCACATATGATAATCCATAATCGGCTTAAGGACAAGTTCTGTCTTACCTTACCGATTATTTTTATCTTACGTTCCATCATCTCACCATCAGAAAACTTACTATCCAAAGATAGTATACCATTCGGTTACACTTATGTATCCAAATGGTTGAGCGCTCCAGTTTTTCAATTACAGGATAACGCATATAAGAGGATATCATCACTCCTGAAGAAAAGCTATGGATTTCATATCTATGAATAACAAGTCTACGCCATCAAGAGTCATGCCTCCAATGTACCGGCATGCATACCACTATTAAGATGTGGGTGTCACCCTTTGGTACATCAAAAGACATAAGTCAAGACAACGGGCCCACTATTCATCTAAGGATTAAGATACAACACAAATGATTGTCTAAAGTGAATCAATTTGACGAGACAGAATTATTAATCCAAATCAATTCACTTTATGTCCCGATCCAACATATTGTCACCTATGACAACATGCCAATGTTTCTATTCACGGAGTCCATCTCCGATGGTCAAGACAAATCATCTCCCAAAAGGGATATAGCAACATAACAATCTTTGCATGAATAAAGCGCCCAACTTCATTCCCTCGATTGCGGATCGTATGATTTAGACCATCACCTTAAGAATCGTGTCTTCCGCATAATCTGTCCATCATATGCCTAATTCTTAAGGTTTAGACTGACAGTCTCAAACTATTGTTTGCTTAACATACATTCAACAAATATGAACGTAAAGAGGACAAGATTTTGTATAAATAATGAATAAATTCTTTATTGATAAAAAATGTCTCTAAAAACTTATTATATTTTTACTCCCTAGGGCATACATGTCTAACACATGTTACTCTTCCACTAGACAAAATTATCTCCGGTTAATTTTTCATTTGAGAGAATAGCGATGATTGGATTAGACATTGTTGCTGTAATAAAGAAATAAAATAACATAAATTGAATGGTTATGTAAACATCATAAATATATGTTTTGGAATTATAAATGTGATGCCTGATGCATATGAAAAACACACAAAAAATATTTTACTAATTCCACGATTATTCAATTTTAATAAATAAAGTGCCTCCATAAGGTAGGTCAAATTATTTATGAATTGAATTGAGACATTCTCAATTAATAAATATATTCAAAATATCTCATATTTTCTATATTTATTAATAACCATTTATTTTGGTCAAGATATAATTAACAATTTAATTATGTCTTATGAGTGTAACTCACTATTTTAGATTTTAATAACTTAACTCAAAATTGCCACCGTAGGGTAGGTCAATTTTGAAATACATTTTATAAACTCCTATCTCAAGGAAGCCAACCTTAATATTGATTTAAATGGATACCCTTCGTAGGGAGTGTTGGAAACAAAGTGCGCAGCGAAATTTTAAAAACTTTTCATCAGAGTAATTTCCAAAACACAAGTTTGACATGTTATATGTATAAATTAGACAGATCTTACTAACTTTTGTGTGAAGAACCTCCGCAACATGTGTAGAGAAGTAACGTTTCAGAAGAGCCTCAACCAACTGGTCTTCTTTGCTATTCTCTATCCACAACCGGAGTGAGTGTGGGCTCATACGTATAGCTCTTCCACTGCTGACTCTCCTTCCAACCAATAGAGAGAACCCAAAGCTAGTGTTCATGATTTATGAACAAAAGCTCTCAGGGAGTTTTCAGATGCTCACTAGAAGGGTATCACTCTTAATCTCTTAATTGATCTGAGTAAATCATGAGACTCACTCCCTTTTATAGCTATTGGTCCTGGGGTCAGTCCATATCAGATTAGGTCTCAAAAATTCAAAACAGAATCAAGTTCGGATCAATATCTGATAAGATCCGAGTAAAAATGCGTAATCTTATCTCCCGCTGATCGGCAGGCCAAACATTCTAATCGGCAGGCCGAACAGGCCAGTTTGGCAGGCCGACCATGTCATTCGGCAGGCCGAACTCCCGAGAAAAAATCTCCGCGAATCTTTTATTTTTCACCCGAGATTCTAAAGGATAAAGTCTCAGTTTTGATTCAAATAACTCAATAGAGAAGATATCGGATAAAAACAAACTTTATCAAGAATTACGAAGCTCGTTCTAATTTGTCAAAAATTAAAACAACCGATAAACAGACAAGAATTATCTGATCGCAATAATTCAACAAGTTTATCTTGAACTAATTTCTTACAAAATTAATTCAACTGATAAACAGACATGAATTATTTGATTCTTACAAATTTTAAACTAATCTGATAAATTCGACATAAGTCACCAATTATTGGAAAAGCACGCCGTGTCATTACAGGATTTTGTGAGCTAGCAAAGGGGACCAAAATGGACCTATAAAGTTCAAGCTCATGATAATTATGAAACCCAATATCCCAGATATACATTTCACAATTATCAACTCCAATGTTACTCCACTAAAAGCTTGGAGCTGTACTCTCAAACTTTATAGAATTACAAAGCTCGTGTAGCTAAGTCTCCATGACATATCATAGTGTATCGCATCCCCATATGATCATCCATAATCAGCTTAAGAGAAAGTTCTATCTTACCTTCCCGATTATTTTTATCTTACGTTCCATTGTCTCACCATTAGAAAACTTACCATCTAAAGATAGTATACCATTCGGTTACACCTATGTATCCAAATGGTTGAGCGCTCCAGTTTTTCAATTACAGGACAACGCATATAAGAGGATATCATTACTTCTAAAGAGGAGCTATGGATTCCATATCTATGAATAACAAGTCTACGCTATCAAGAGTCATGCCTCCAACGTACCGGCATGCATACCACTATAGAGATGTGGGAGTCACCCATTGGTACATCAAAAGACACAAGTCGAGACAACAGGCCCATTATTCATCTCAGGATTAAGATATAATACAAATGACTGCCTAAAGTGAATCGATTTGCTAAGACAGAATTATTAATCCAAATCAATTCACTTTATGTCCCGATCCAACATATCATCACCTATGACAACGTGCCAATGTTTCTATTCATGGAGTCCAACTCCGATGGTCAAGACAAACCATCTCTCAAAAGGGATATAGACAACATAACAATCTTTACATGAATAAAGTGCCCACCTTTATTCCCTCGATTGCGGATCATATGTTTTAGACCGTCACCTTAAGAATTGTGTCTTCCGCATAATCAGTCCATCATATGCCCAATTCTTAAGGTTTAGACTGACAGTATCAGACTACTGTTTGCTTATCACACATTCAACAAATCTGAATGTAAAGAGGACAAGATTTGGTATATATAAAAGAATAAATTCTTTATTGATAAAAATGTCTCCAAAAACGTATTACATTTTTACTCCTTAGGGCATACATGTCTAACAATCTCCCACTTGCACTAAGTGAGTAAATACAGCAAATTTCGCATCCCCATAGCTTCCACATGCCTCTCGAAGACTCTCCCAGTAAGTGTCTTCATAAATGGATCAGCTAAATTGTCCTCTGACGCGATCTTGAGCACCGTGACATGCTCGCCCTCAACGAAGTCCTTTATCACATGATACTTCCGATCAATATGCTTACTCTTCTTGTGAAATCTTGGTTCCTTAACATTACCTGCCGCCGCACTGTTATCACAGTATAGTGATACCACTTTATCCATACCAGGAACTACCTCAAGATCCCCAAGGAACTTACGGAGCCACACTGCTTCTTTCAAAGCATCACTAGCCGCCACATACTCGGCCTCCATCGTTGAATCCAAAGTGCAATCTTGCTTCACACTTCTCCAACTGATGGCACCGCCACCCAGAGTAAACACAAACCCCAAAGTCGATTTCCTAGAATCTAGACAGGATTGAAAATCCAAATCAGTGTATCCTAGAGGAGTTAAATCCTCACCCGAATACACAAGCATATACCCTCGAGTCCTTCTTAGGTACTTGAAAATATGCTTTACCGCAACCCAATGGTTCGGTCCTAGATCCGCCTGAAATCGACTTACAATCCCGACCACATAGCTAATATCCGGTCGTGTGCAATGTTGGAAACAAAGTGCGTAGCGGAATTTTTAAAATTTTTCATCAGAGTAATTTCCAAAACACAAGTTTGACATGTTATATGTATAAATTAAACAGATCTTACTAACCTTTGTGTGCCGAAGAACCTCCGCGACCTGTGTAGAGAAGTAACGTTCCAGAAGAGCCTCAACCAACTGGTCTTCTTTGCTATTCTCTATCCACAACCGGAGTGAGTGTGGGCTCACACGTACAGCTCTTCCACCGGTGACTCTCCTTCCAACCAACAGAGAGAACCCAAAGCTAGTGTTCGTGATTTGTGAACAAAAGCTCTCAAGGAGTTTTCAGATGCTCACTAGAAGAGTATCACTCTTAATCTCTCAAATTGATCTGAGTAAATCATTAGACTCACTCCCTTTTTTATACCTATTGGTCCTAGGGTCAGTCCATATCAGATTTGGTCTCAAAGTAATCAAAACAGAATCAAGTTCAAATCAATATTTGATAAGATACGCGTGAAA
The DNA here is from genome assembly GCA_025403435.1 of Artocarpus heterophyllus. Taxonomy (NCBI): domain Eukaryota; kingdom Viridiplantae; phylum Streptophyta; class Magnoliopsida; order Rosales; family Moraceae; genus Artocarpus; species Artocarpus heterophyllus. Next base: position 5,493,954 of record CM046354.1, read on the forward strand.
AACGCGTAATCTTATGTGCGCTGATAGGCAGGCCAAACTGGCCAGTTCGGCAGGCCGAACACGTCATCCGGCAGGCCGAACTACCGAGAAAAAATCTCCACAAATCTTTTATTTTCCACCCGAGATTCTAAAGGATAAAGTCTTAGTTTTGATTCAAATAGACCAATAGAAAAGATATCTGATCAAAACAAACTTTATCAAGATAATCTCTAAGAAAATAAATTAATTCACAATAATTCTACAAGTTTATCTTGTTCTAATTGTCCAAAATTAAAACAACCGATAAACAGACAAGAATTACCCGAACGCAATAATTCAACAAGTTCATCTTGAACTAATTTTCTTACATAATTAATTCAACCGATAAACAGACATGAATTATTTGATTCTTATAAATTTTAAACCAATCTGATAAATCCGACATAAGTCACCAATTTTTGGAAAAGCACGCCATGTCGTTACAGGATTTTGTGAGCTAACAAAGGGGACCAAAATAGACCTATAAAGTTCAAGCTCATGATAATTATGAAACCCAATATCCCAGATATACATTTCACAATTATCAACTCCCATGCTACTCCACTAAAAGCTTGGAGCTTCACTCTCGAACTTTATAGAATTACGAAGCTCGTGTAGCTAAGTCTCCATGACATATCATAGTGTATCATATCCCCATATGATCATTCATAATCGGCTTAAGGACAAGTTCTGTCTTACCTTCCCAATTATTTTTATCTTACGTTCCATTGTCTCACTATTAGAAAACTTACCATCCAAAAATAGTATACCATTCGGTTACACCTATATATCTAAATGGTTGAGCGCTCTAGTTTTCGAATTATAGGACAATGCATATAAGAGGATATCATTACTCCTAAAGAGGAGCTATGGATTCCATATCTGTGAATAACAAGTCTACGCCATCAAGAGTCATGCCTCCAACGTACCGGCATGCATTCCATTATTGAGATGTGGGAGTCACCCATTGGTACATCAAAAGACACAAGTCGAGACAACGGGCCCATTATTCATCTCAAGATTAAGATACAATACAAATGATTGTCTAAAGTGAATCGATTTGCCAAGACAGAATTATTAATCCAAATCAATTCACTTTATGTCCCGATCCAACACATCGCCACCTATGACAACGTGCCAATGTTTCTATTCATGGAGTCCAACTCCGATGGTCAAGACAAACCATCTCCCAAAAGGGATATAGACAACATAACAATCTTTACATGAATAAAGCGCCCAACTTTATTCCCTCGATTGCGGATCATATGTTTTAGACCATCACCTTAAGAATCGTGTCTTCCGCATAATCAGTCCATCATATGCCCAACTCTTAAGGTTTAGACTGACAGTCTCAGACTACTGTTTGCTTATCATACATTCAACAAATATGAACGTAAAGAGGACAATATTTGGTATATATAAATGAATAAATTCTTTATTGATAAAAATGTCTCCAAAAACGTATTACATTTTTACTCCTTAGAGCATACATGTCTAACATACAAAGCATGGCATACATGACACTACCCACTGCTGAAGCATAAGGCACCTTCTTCATGTACTCTCTTTCTTCATAAGACTTTGGAGAGTCTTTCTTAGAAAGAGTAATTTTAGACCTAGATGGTTGCCCACCTTTCTTAGAATCCTGCATTGCAAACCTCCTGAGAATTTTATCTATGTAGCCGGCTTGAGACAAAGCTATCATTTTGTTATTCCTATCCTGAAAGATCTGGATACCGAGAACAAAATTAGCCTCACCTAAGTCCTTCATATCAAACTGCTTGGTCAACCATAATTTGACCGATGACAACGCTCCAACGTCATTGCCAATTAGCAGAATGCCATCTACATAGAGCAGTAGAAAAACCATCTTCCCATCCTTTATGTGTTTGTAAACACATGGTTCATCCACATTTTGTGAGAACCCATAAGTCTTGATCACTTGATCAAATCTTATGTTCCAAGAATGGGATGCCTGCTTAAGTCTATAAATTGACTTTAGCAGCTTACAAACCTTACCCTCTTGACCCGCGATCTTGAACCCTCCTGGTTGTTCCATATAAATGGACTCATCAAGATAGCCATTCAAAAAAGCTGTCTTGACATCCATCTGCCAAATCTCGTTGTAACGCCCCTATATGGGGGTTAACAGTTTTTAATGAGATAAAATAAAAATAAATAATAAAAGTAAAACCTTAAAAATAAAATTTGCCCGGGACTTAAATGAAAACTCTCAACTCAAAAATAAAAATATAAACGACAAATAAACCACAGTTTTAATGTAGCACCTTAAATTTAATAATATAAACTGTTGTCATCATCATTTTAACCCTCAACACATTGTAATACAGTCACAGAAAGTAATAACTGATGCTTACATTATCATGAAGAACATTCTCAACGATTGAAGCAGTCCCAATGTAATATAGCTACATCACTTCCTCAACTATATTTCTCGTAGCCACCTCACACTTAGTGAGTCCTAAAAAGATATAAACATAAGGGAATGAGCAACACTATGCTCAGTAGAGAAAGCCATTACTCACCTTTAGGTTTTTATCATTACCACATTAAAATCTGCATGGTTAATAAGTTACATCATATTCTAGATTATGAGGTTTATTATGATCACATCTTATGGATACCGTAGTTAATCATTACCAAGTGTCATAATTACACATTTATACAAATATTACCAATCATCATTGTTCCTAGGTATCCATGTTAAATTGAGTATCACTCAACTCATCGAAACCCAAATGGGCGCACTTGATCACCCTATAAACATTCCAAGGGTGTTCCGGTGAGGGGACATCAAGCCCCGAGTCCTCACCAAATCGATTCCTGTACAGTGTGTTCTGGGACTTTCAACCCAAGGAAGCGTCATCGCCTTCCCCCTACTTTACCTTTTAGGGTATTCATGCCCAAGGACGTAACCGTCGCCCTTTTCATGTCTCACAATTTCTCTATATTAAATCATTATTAATAGAGTTAATTTTCCTAACCATGCTTCTCAATTTATAACATGTGTCAATTCATTATGTTCCTCGCCGTACAATACAAGACGAGTCCATGTCATAGTTTCATATGTGATACTCATATAATATCAGTTCAACATAGATATATATATATTGCGGCAAAACAATCAATTTTAATTCTATAAAAACCTCACAAAAGATGAGTAATAGAATCCCTACCTTTTAAGCTTATCAACAGTCTCTTAATCCTGGAATCAATTAACGTTAGCTCCATACTCCCTTGATCCTAAGGCGTGCATAAGGACAATTAAAACTAAAGCACAACATACAACTACATCCATAAATAAATCATGTGTAAACCTATCTTACTAGTATGCCATTAAAGCTTTTATATAAATCTCTTTTGAATACCACAGTAAACAATTTTTGTCTTAACACAATATAAAATGTGAACAAGTAATCTATATGTTTTAGTCCCTAATAAGATTCATCAATCACTTAGGATAATATTGGAAAGGTTGCAAGACATTAAAGAATTAGGTGGTGAGCAAAGATGGGTTCTTGGTTCAGGTTAGCAGCTGGTATACCATAACAAACTGGCAGATTTACTAGTTTCCAATACAAAAATTGAATAATTCTTAGAAAATAAAATACAACTCCGATTTAGGTTTAAGAACGCAAATTTGAATAATCCTTTAGTATAAAAGAAAATTTATAAATGAAAGACTAAATTTGTTCATAAGATTCTAACCTCGGATTATGGTTAGTTGGAAGCTTGAAATGGCTTCAAAACAGGTTCCTTTACTTCGGTATGACTGAAATTCTTGCTCAAATGGAGGTGATGGTGGCTGATTTTTATGGCTGCCTTGAAGAAGTTCTCTAAGTATTTTGCTTCAGCAAAGAAATAAGAAGAAGAGTGTGGGAACCGTGGAAGAGAAAGGAAGAAAAGATGAAGTCTTTGAAGAGAAGTGATAGAAACAATTATAGAGGAGACATGTTGAAGCATGTCACGGAGGAAATAAAGAAAATGAGGGTCAAGAGTAGTTGGAAAAGATATCCTTATGTCTCATCTAAAGACTTTAACACACATAATGTCAATATGACATTTTTGATATTTATTAGAAGTTCTAAGGCTTTTTAGTAATCATACTAAATAAATATAGGAGAATTTTAAAAAAATTTAAAAATAGATAAAAATAAATATTATAAAATAAATTTAAATGAAGCAATTTTTTTTATACATTAAAAATTAATTTAATTACCTCAATACCCGTTAGAAGAATAACGGGTGTCACAGCTCTACCCCCCTTAAAGAAATTTCGTCCTCGAAATTTCAATTCTAGTAATACTAGTAAAAATTATGATTCCAATTCTGAGTCTAAACCGTTAATGTTGTTTGTCCTCCAAATTTAAGTTATCGTATCTCCACTTATTTACTTGCATAATAAATCTTACTCCTAAATCCCTCAATGAGAGTATTTCTGACAAGTTTCAACTTATAACACCGTATAATAGTCTAAGAATCTGATCAGGCATACATATTGACCATACCATGATTCCAGTCCTTCATTGTCCATGGACTGTGATTTACAATCACATTTAAGGAGATTGCCAGAGAAATTTTATATACTTCATCTTTAGGTTCCTTTTCCTTTTTGAGTAAGGAAAAGTCAAATATATTTGATTTCATACCTCAACTAATAAACTAAAACATAATCATAAAACATATATCACAAACACTTTTATTCAAAACTATACATTAAACTTACTCATAGAGATATTAAACGGAATCTCAGAGTTGCAGACAAACCCGACATATTTTTCATTAAACAGCTATTCTCATGACACAAACATTCAATCCAAATAATATACTCATATTTCATATGGAATATCCTCATAACTGACTCTGGTACTTCCACATAATATTAACAGAATATTACACATTACAAACATGATACGGATACGTTTCGAGAGTACAAGGCACTCCGTATACCAGCTATCCATATCATGCATGCTTAGAGGATACAAAAACATCGATAAACAAAAGATCGGACCTTAAGAAGGATGCGTTTCGAGAGCATCAAGTACTCCGTATCCAGCTATCCCGACATTAGGCTCAATGAATCTAAAAGATTGAACAACAACGTACCACAAGAAACACAGAATACAGGGCAAACGGTTATTCGTAACACACGAAATACGGACACACATGCCTACATGCCAAAGATAAAACAAAAAGATTACAGATGGAGATTCAAATCAATTGGCCGCTCCCGGCTTTCCCTTTCCCATTCAAGCTTGGATGTTGCAGTGTCGGATTCTGGATGTATGATTTGCATTTTATCTATCAATTCCTCAGCTGTTGAAGCAGTGACAAAGATTTGTCTCTCCGATTCTGTAGTGATGTTTTCTTCCACAGCGTAATCTAGAAATTTCAAAAAACCGTCATAAAAACCCTTTACGTTCAGCAGACCCAAAGGTTTGGAATAAAAGCCCAACAATTGCCCACAAGCAACTATAAATATTTCCTCAAGAGTACCTAGACCACCAGGTAATGCTATAAAAGCATCAGAATTATAGATTATGTCTTTAAAATTTTTAGGGATACTCCTGACTCCTTCTCCCTTACCTATGGCTTCCTTACAAAGGTTTCCTTCAACTGGAATATGAGGCCAAATTCTTACATCAGTAGCGTCGCTAGACCTAGCTGCTAGTGCCATATTTACCATCATTTTTATACTACCACCCCCATAGATTATGTTAATCTTCTTGCGTGCTAGGACTTGCCCTAAGTGATTTGCAGCTTCTAAATAAGCTTTATCTTTTCCAAGGCTGGAACCACAAAAGACACAGACATTCTTTATTTTCTTCGTGGACTGGGAGGTAGACATATTTGGTTTATAGAAGTGGTTGCTTAATGTCTGCTCCACTTAGACTTCGGGTTCTACATGAGATTTTAAAGATAAGAAATATACAAAAAGGGCTAAAGAGATAGACGAGTAGGTAATGAAAAGGTAATCCAAAGATTTAAACAAAATCTTGTGCGGATAAGAAAGTAAGATAAGGTGATTGATAGTTTACAGAAAATCTGATTCACTTTTTGAAAAAGATTAGACTCTAATTGTATAACTTTTGACAATTGAGAACAATTTGACAGAAGACCCTCATGACACAACTGTAGACTTTTTGACAAATATACACCAAGTCTAGAAATTTAATATAAACGACAAATACTGTAGAACTTTTGAAATTTGAGACACAAATCTTGAAATATCTGGATAAGCTTTTCAAAATTCAAACATATTACTGTACCGTATGTGACGTGTCTGATAAGATAATATATTTTATTATATATATATTTAAGAAAATTATAAATTAAATAAGATATTAACACTTACTGTATCAATCTAATAATCACAATTATTTCAAACACAAAAGCAAATATTCTGAGTAAAAGAAAAACACAAACTGTTGAACATCAGCTAAAACTGCTTCAAATAAGCAAAGACTAAATAACCTTTATAGAGCGATGACTTATTTTCCATCTAGTTTTCTTATGGCTTAGCAAACAATATCTAGAAATACCATATTCCTGAGGCATTGTCTTTCTGCATAAAATTTAGGCCAGAGTTTAAAAATAGCTCCTTGAACATATCCACTAGGGTGACCGTGGAGAGGAGGATGGATGCTATCCAAGTTCTCCTTTGAAAGTCCTTCCCTACAAAACCTTATTTTATCCTCTCTATTCGTAGACATATAACCAGGTGAAGTACATTTACCGTTACAATTTTGTCTTCCACATTTGTTACAAGTGACCACGATGGCACGAGCTCTTCTTTTCATTGCACTACGACTGGTACCTGTTCCTGGTAAACCGACATCTTGACTAAAGTCACTCGGACGGATTTTCCCCTCTATTAACATTCTCACATCACAAGGGATACCAAAACGCATAAGAATCCACAACCGAGTAATTCTAGCCTTGTATTTCTTTCTAAGAATCTTTTGGGAGAGTGATGGGAAATACTTTCTCAGATGTTGGTACTTTGGGTCCATGATGAGATGAAAGAAGAGTAAATAGAAAGGAAAAATTAAGATAGTAAATTGCAGAATCCTAGAATTCCTTCTTCTTTTAGAAGAAAAGAAGAATTTTTAATGAAAAAGAAGAGGATTTGCGATTTAGAGAGAAAATAACAAATTAAGAGAGAAAAAGTGAACTCGGAGAAATAAGCTCCTATGCACAGTAAACGTATTTGTAAACAATAATTAAACCACTGTATATGACACGTATAGAGACCACGTGGGAGAGACAGTGTGAATCAAACTGATTTAAGATTTGAACTAGGCCCAAATGTTCTAAGTTGAAAATGGTCAGGTTGTTTCGGGCCTTAACACATTTAGAACGAGTTAAATAATAAACATAAAATTGAAAACCAATTTGTATAAATCTTAAACCCAATTCAAAGTCCACTATAGATAAGTTAACTATGAACAACAAATCTAATTTAACGACAATCAAGGATCTTCCTGAATGGTATTTAAAATCATTTCATAACAACATAATCTTCCAGCAACTCAAATAATTTTGTTTTAATCAAAACCTTATTGAACAATACATACACCCATATGTTATTCATAATACTTAACATCTATCAATGGATTCATCATCATTACTACCAAGGGTTTAGAATGCGACTAACCTTGAAATCAATACGATTTACGTCTTTCAACGTAGACCATATCAATGAACAAAGACACTAGATGTTACTACTTAAGAACATCTACAATCCCCACAATTCTACTTATACAATATATAATTTCCTCATATAACAAAACCTTAGGTAACCAAAAGATTCACTGATACACTTAAATACAATGTACGTAACGAAATATTCCAATTTTGAGATTCATGCATTCTAGACTTTACACAGTCTCAACAGACCAAAAGTCTAACATTTATCTCTCTCAAAATTCAACACCATGATTCCCAACTTATATCATATTCCTCAAATATATAGAACTTTTAAGAAAAGTTATTGACACTTATGTGCTCCATCGAATCCACACATAATCATTACTTAGGTTTGAATCAATTACGAAAAATTTGGCATATCTATGTCAAACTTTAAAATCAATAAATCAAGCCTTATATTTCTTATTGTTTTTCACGAGACAAAAGGCTCTTAAATCCTCGTATCTATACGAATTTCTCATCGTTTATACAAATTAGATATGCTTATAGATCCAAATATTATACGAATCTCTCATAAGCAATCTACTTATAAACTCATTCCATATAATTATCATTCCCTCATAACTATTAATACTTTCCTTCTATATAATTATTGTACTCATATAACCATTAGTATTTTCATTCTATGGCCTTTCCATGTTACATCCTTCTAAACTGTATAAATCAATGTGAAGGTTCATTTTGATGATGACACTGAAAATTCAGCTTCAAAACCATCTCAAAAATATATTTTTTTAAAGTGGTGCTACACTCCCTAGGTTAACCGAACCTAGGCTCTGATACCAAAAATTCTGTAACGCCCCTATATGGGGGTTAACAGTTTTTAATGAGATAAAATAAAAATAAATAATAAAAGTAAAACCTTAAAAATAAAATTTGCCCGGGACTTAAATGAAAACTCTCAACTCAAAAATAAAAATATAAACGACAAATAAACCACAGTTTTAATGTAGCACCTTAAATTTAATAATATAAACTGTTGTCATCATCATTTTAACCCTCAACACATTGTAATACAGTCACAGAAAGTAATAACTGATGCTTACATTATCATGAAGAACATTCTCAACGATTGAAGCAGTCCCAATGTAATATAGCTACATCACTTCCTCAACTATATTTCTCGTAGCCACCTCACACTTAGTGAGTCCTAAAAAGATATAAACATAAGGGAATGAGCAACACTATGCTCAGTAGAGAAAGCCATTACTCACCTTTAGGTTTTTATCATTACCACATTAAAATCTGCATGGTTAATAAGTTACATCATATTCTAGATTATGAGGTTTATTATGATCACATCTTATGGATACCGTAGTTAATCATTACCAAGTGTCATAATTACACATTTATACAAATATTACCAATCATCATTGTTCCTAGGTATCCATGTTAAATTGAGTATCACTCAACTCATCGAAACCCAAATGGGCGCACTTGATCACCCTATAAACATTCCAAGGGTGTTCCGGTGAGGGGACATCAAGCCCCGAGTCCTCACCAAATCGATTCCTGTACAGTGTGTTCTGGGACTTTCAACCCAAGGAAGCGTCATCGCCTTCCCCCTACTTTACCTTTTAGGGTATTCATGCCCAAGGACGTAACCGTCGCCCTTTTCATGTCTCACAATTTCTCTATATTAAATCATTATTAATAGAGTTAATTTTCCTAACCATGCTTCTCAATTTATAACATGTGTCAATTCATTATGTTCCTCGCCGTACAATACAAGACGAGTCCATGTCATAGTTTCATATGTGATACTCATATAATATCAGTTCAACATAGATATATATATATTGCGGCAAAACAATCAATTTTAATTCTATAAAAACCTCACAAAAGATGAGTAATAGAATCCCTACCTTTTAAGCTTATCAACAGTCTCTTAATCCTGGAATCAATTAACGTTAGCTCCATACTCCCTTGATCCTAAGGCGTGCATAAGGACAATTAAAACTAAAGCACAACATACAACTACATTCATAAATAAATCATGTGTAAACTTATCTTACTAGTATGCCATTAAAGCTTTTATATAAATCTCTTTTGAATACCACAGTAAACAATTTTGTCTTAACACAATATAAAATGTGAACAAGTAATCTATATGTTTTAGTCCCTAATAAGATTCATCAATCACTTAGGATAATATTGGAAAGGTTGCAAGACATTAAAGAATTAGGTGGTGAGCAAAGATGGGTTCTTGGTTCAGGTTAGCAGCTGGTATACCATAACAAACTGGCAGATTTACTAGTTTCCAATACAAAAATTGAATAATTCTTAGAAAATAAAATACAACTCCGATTTAGGTTTAAGAACGCAAATTTGAATAATCCTTTAGTATAAAAGAAAATTTATAAATGAAAGACTAAATTTGTTCATAAGATTCTAACCTCGGATTATGGTTAGTTGGAAGCTTGAAATGGCTTCAAAACAGGTTCCTTTACTTCGGTATGACTGAAATTCTTGCTCAAATGGAGGTGATGGTGGCTGATTTTTATGGCTGCCTTGAAGAAGTTCTCTAAGTATTTTGCTTCAGCAAAGAAATAAGAAGAAGAGTGTGGGAACCGTGGAAGAGAAAGGAAGAAAAGATGAAGTCTTTGAAGAGAAGTGATAGAAACAATTATAGAGGAGACATGTTGAAGCATGTCACGGAGGAAATAAAGAAAATGAGGGTCAAGAGTAGTTGGAAAAGATATCCTTATGTCTCATCTAAAGACTTTAACACACATAATGTCAATATGACATTTTTGATATTTATTAGAAGTTCTAAGGCTTTTTAGTAATCATACTAAATAAATATAGGAGAATTTTAAAAAAATTTAAAAATAGATAAAAATAAATATTATAAAATAAATTTAAATGAAGCAATTTTTTTTATACATTAAAAATTAATTTAATTACCTCAATACCCGTTAGAAGAATAACGGGTGTCACACTCGTAGTTGAGAGCGACAGCTATGGATAAGAGAATCTGGATGGACTTAAGCATGACTACAGGCGAAAAGGTTTCCTCATAGTTGATTCCTTTCTTTTGCGTATAACCCTTAGCTACCAGTCTAGCCTTAAAGGTTTCAACCTTTCCATCCACTCCTTTTTTTCTCTTGTAGATCCACTTACACCCTATGGGTTTTACCCCTTCGAGAAGATCCATAAGCTTCCAGACCCGATTAGTCTCCATAGACTTCATTTCTATGTTCATGGTCTCTGTCTAGAGTCTTGAATCAACATCCTCCATAGCTTCTGCGTAAGTATAAGGATCCCTGTCATGTTCATCCGATTCAGCCAAGAAGACCTCCCCATTGAACATATACCTCTCAGGTTGACGCCGGATCCTCCCACTACGCCGAAGCCCCTAAGGTTGTTGTTCAAGTTTGTTTGGTTTTTCTACACCGATTGGAATGGTTTTGTTCAGAACCTCTGGAGTGAATGAATCACCCCTTAACGCCTCAAGCACCACTTTGCTTCAAGGTTTAAAGTCGTCCATGTAACTCTCCTCAAGGAAAGTTGCATTAGTTGAAACCACGACTTTATTTTCCTTTGAGTTATAAAAATAACCCCCTTTAGTCCCTTTTGGATATCCTACAAACACGCAAACTTTTGAACGTACTTTCAACTTATTCGGATCCTTAAACAGGACATGAGCGGGACATCCCCATATACGAATATGGTTTAAGGATGTCTTCCGTCTTGTCCATAACTTGTGAGGAGTTTTTGGGACCGATTTTGAAGGCACATTGTTCAAAAGATAACATGCGGTTTGTAATGCATATCCCCAAAAGGATAAAGGTAATGATGAATAACTCATCATGGACCTAATCATGTCTAACAAAGTCCTATTCCTTCTCTCTGCTATGCCATTCTGCTGCGGAGTGCCCGATGCAGTCAAATGGGATAAAATGTCATTCTCTAACAAGTGTCCCAAGAACTCATCAGAAAGGTATTCCCCACCTCGATCAGATCGAAGTGCCTTTATGGGTCTACCCAATTGCTTTTCCACTTTAGCCCGAAAACTCCCTGAACTTATCATAAGTTTTGCTTTTGTGGTGCATTAGGTACATATACCCATATCTTGAGTAGTCGTCAATAAAAGTGATGAAGTACTCATATCCTCCTCATGCCTGGATGTTCATCGGTCCGCAAACATCACTATGCACAAGTTCTAGAACCCCTTCGGCCCTATTGCCTTTAGACCTGTATGGTCTTTTGGTCTTTTTACCCTCTAAATAGGATTCACATTGAGGTATAGATTCCACCTTTAAGTGACTTAAAGGTCTATCCCTTACCAACCTTTGAATCCTATTCAGGTTAATATGGGCAAGGCACAAATGCTAAAGATAAGTCTTATTAGAGTGAGAAGTTTTAAGTCTTTTTGAGTCATTATCATTTATCTCAGCATTAAGCAATAAGTCCATCTTAGGTTTGATAAAGTATAGATTATTTTGCATCCATCCAGAATAGATAAAAGATTTGTTTTTACGAATCACCACTTTTTCATTAAAAGATACCACGTAGGAGTCTTTAAATAAAGAAGATACAGAAATTAAATTCCTTTTAAATTTAGGAACATAAAAACAATCTCGCAAAATTAAATTCCTATAATTATCAAAATAAAGATGGACATCTCCCACTGCTTCTGCTGAGATCAAGGATCCATCGCCCATCCGAAGCGTTAAGTCTTCACTTAGTAGACTTCTCGTTTCTTTGAATCCCTGTAGAGAAACACAAACATGATTAGTTGCACCGGAATCTATGACCCAGATGTCACTAGATTCCTCAACCAAACAAGTTTCTAAATATAGAAGATCACACTTACCTCCCTTGGAAAGGAAGTCCTTGCAATGCTTCTTAATATGCCCGACCTTACCATAGAAGAAGCACTTAAGCTTCTTTGGGTTCTTCTTCTTCTTCTTCTTGCTCTTGGTAGCAGCAGGAATAGAAGACTTTTTGTTCTTGGCCCGTTGCTTCTTTCCATTCCCAGAGTTATGATTGGAACCAGAAGCAGCTACCATGTTGGCCTCACCACCAGCAGGAGACTCCCTGATCAGCAGTTCAAACTCCTGTAACTGTTTCATCAGTTCTGTCAAGGTCATATCTTGTCTATTGCTTAAATTAAAAGTAGCTCTAAACAGAATAAATTCCTTAGACAGAGTCTCAAAGACCATAGTCATCTGAGTTTCAGCATCGATGTCGGCTCCATTGGTTTGAGCCTCAGCGAGGTAACCCATGACCAACATCATGTGCTCCTTTACAGATGTCCTCGGTCTCTGTCTACAGTTTAAGAGTTTTTGAAGCGTCCCTTGCTGCTTTGTTATGGCTTGGCCTCCAAACATATCCTCAAGATTATCTAAGATCTGCTTCGCAGTCTCATAATCCTGATGTTGAGCCTGCAACATGTTGTTCATGCTAGCCATAACATAGTAGTGGGCCTGATTATTAGCATCTTTCTAGCGATCGTACGCTTGGAATTTCTCATTACTTGAGTCTCCCATAGGCTCGGGAGGACAAGGAGTTGTTAGTACATATTTCAGTTTCTCAAAGGATAGGACGATATCCAGGTTCCATTTCCAATCGTTATAATTCTCACCGGTTAATTGGTTTTTGTCAAGTATCGATGATAAAGCGTTTTTAGACATTTTCAATCTACAATAAAGAATCATATATTAAACATAAGCAAACATATAATAATAGTTTAGTAAGATAACACAATCATGTAAAATCATGCAAATGTGTTTATGTGTTAAAACCTTGAAAATATCACAACCTTACAACGATAATTCCCAACTCAGAATTCAACAAGCTCCTAGGGGAGTCATGTCAAATTCAATCAGGAACACAGATCCCCTCCTGATTAATATATGCCATCCAGGACCCGTATGATCCAGCATATATTAATAATCGTTTCTTTGGCCATTAATTTTATTAACAGAGCTCCTAGGGGAGGTTAATAATAAAATTAACGTGAGTGTATAACCACCGTTTCAATATTTTATTCATGATTTATAATCACCACCTAGGGGTGTGCAACCATAAATCATACTAAAATACCTTATCCTTTCAGAGATCCAATCTGGTACATGATAGAAATCCCTCCCTAGGGGTCGGGAAAATCATGTTCTTCCTATGGACCAACGATGGAGGCCTTAGGTCCTCTCTTCGAAAACCTTCTCCCACTCAATCTTTTGAAGTCAAGGTTTTATTTTAAAATTATGGATGAACAATTTTAATATGAGTGGCACTCCCTATTCTATATGACATGTTATCAATATACATGGGAAATCATATTATAATGCAGACAAGCAAAGCAATCAAGCAAAGCTACAAGCAAAATAATAATAACCGTAATATTATGGTTCCACCTTAGAGAATAGAAAACTAAGATTACAAGAGAATTATCGAGACATTTATCGATTCTTCATCCTTGAATCCTCAAGCTGTATCCTTCTTCATGTAATATCCATCTTCAAATCTTCAATCCCGTATGAATCAAATACTTCATATTTTTAGTGATATTCAAATTTAATGTTTCTCAGATTCATCCCTAAAATAAAATTAAAACTGCATCGAAAAAATTGCACCTTTTCTGGACACTTGGCAGCTCTCTGTCGGCAGGCCGATCTCGGTGATCGGCCTGTCGATCATGAAAGTTCGGCCTGCCGGCAGAGCACCAAAATTTCTGCCCCACTGTCGGCCTACCGGACCACACGTCCGGCCTGCCGATCTGTGACCTTCGGCCTGTCGAACTGTGAGGTCCGGCATGCCGACTGAGCAGAAAACCCTCATTCCAGAAAATACAATTTTAATGCAATTCATCAATTTTATTTTCAACAATTCAAAAACATTAAATTAGAGACTCAGGAAATACCTGGAGGTGCCATCATCAATCTTCTAGATCCGACTTCTCGATCCGTCTTCTCCGAATAATTATTTAATTACAAAATTCTTACAAATTTAAAATTAAATAACAATTCCTAGACACCATCTAATTACATGAAAAACCTAGATACATATTCTAACCTCTGAGGAACCATAACCGGTATTAATTAATTAATAAATAATTAAACAATGATTTAATCAACCATAATTAATTAATAAACATTCACCACATAATCCATGACAACATATATATTATATAGAAACCTAGAGTGCCATCTCTCTATAAAATTCAATTCAAGCATAGGAGAGATTAAGATCACAAAATTTATGCATATAACATTATCACAAACTTGCAAATTTATGTAAAAACCTCGGCTCTGATACCAATTGTTGGAAACAAAGTGCGCAGCGAAATTTTAAAAATTTTTCATCAGAGTAATTTCTAAAACACAAGTTTGACATGTTATATGTATAAATTAGACAGATCTTACTAACCTTTGTGTGAAGAACCTCCGCAACCTGTGTAGAGAAGTAATGTTCTAGAAGAGCCTCAACCAACTGGTCTTCTTTGCTATTCTCTATCCACAACCGGAGTGAGTGTGGGCTCACACGTACAGCTCTTCTACCGGTGACTCTCCTTCCAACCAATAGAGAGAACCCAAAGCTAGTGTTCGTGATTTATGAACAAAAGCTCTCAAGGAGTTTTCAGATGCTCACTAGAAGAGTATCACTCTTAATCTCTCAATTGATCTGAGTAAATCATGAGACTCACTCCCTTTTTATAGCTATTGGTCCTGGGGTCAGTCCATATAAGATTAGGTCTCAAAAATTCGAAACAGAATCGAGTTCGGATTAATATCTGATAAGATTTGTGTGAAAATGCGTAATCTTATCTCCCGCTGATCAACAGGCCGAACAGGCCCCATCGGTAGGCTAAACTCCCGAGAAAAAATCTCCGTGAATTTTTTATTTTCCACCCAAGATTCTAAAGGATAAAGTCTCAGTTTTGATTCAAATAACCCAATAGAGAAGATATCTGATCAAAACAAACTTTATCAAGATAATCTCTAAGAAAATAAATCAATTCACAATAATTCTACAAGTTTATCTTGTTCTAATTTGTCCAAAATTAAAACAACTGATAAACAGACAAGAATTATCTGATCGCAATAATTCAGCAAGTTTATCTTGAACTCATTTCTTACAAAATTAATTCAACCGATAAACAGACATGAATTATTTGATTCTTACAAATTTTAAACTAATCTGATAAATTCGACATAAGTCACCAATTATTGGAAAAGCACGCCGTGTCGTTAATAGGATTTTGTGAGCTAGCAAAGGGGACCAAAATGGACCTATAAAGTTCAAGCTCATGATAATTATGAAAACCAATATCCCAGATATATATTTCACAATTATCAACTCCAACGCTACTCCACTAAAAGCTTGGAGCTGTACTTTCAAACTTTATAGAATTACGAAGCTCATGTAGCTAAGTCTCTATGACATATCATAGTGTATCGCATCCCCATAAGATTATCCATAATCGGCTTAAGGACAAGTTCTGTCTTACCTTCCCGATTATTTTTATGTTACGTTCCATTGTCTCACCATTAGAAAACTTACCATCCAAAGATAGTATACCATTCAGTTACACCTACGTATCCAAATGGTTGAGCGCTCCAGTTTTTCAATTACAGGACAATGCATATAAGAAGATATCATTACTCCTAAAGAGGAGCTATGGATTCCATATCTATGAATAAAAAGTCTACGCTATCAAGAGTCATGCCTCCAATGTCCCGGCATGTATACCACTATAGAGATGTGGGAGTCACCCATTGGTACATCAAAAGACACAAGTTGAGACAACGGGCCCATTATTTATCTCAGGATTAAGATACAATACAAATGACTGCCTAAAGTGAATCGATTTGTCAAGACATAATTATTAATCCAAATCGATTCACTTTATGTCCCGATCCAACACATCGTCACCTATGACAACGTGCCATTGTTTCTATTCACGGAGTCCAACTCCGATGTTCAAGACAAACCATCTCCCAAAAGGGATATAGACAACATAATAATCTTTACATGAATAAAGTGCCCACCTTTATTCCCTCGATTGCGGATCATATGTTTTAGACCGTCACCTTAAGAATTGTGTCTTCTGCATAATCAATCTATCATATGCCCAATTCTTAAGGTTGAGACTGACAGTCTCAGACTACTGTTTGCTTATCATACATTCAACAAATATGAACGTAAAGAGGACAAGATTTGGTATATATAAAAGAATAAATTCTTTATTGATAAAAATGTCTCCAAAAATGTATTACATTTTTACTCCTTAGGACATACATGTCTAACAGGGAGGACAAAATCAGAGCGTCGCGAGGCGCCACCTAAATCTCACGGTGTTGTGCTAATAATGGAGACCGCAGGTTATATTGTCATATTACCTTCTCCTACTCATTATTTTAAAAATGTGTTTTATCTTATAAAACATCATATGTTTTGTAACTCTAGTAAATAAAAACAATTTTTAATTACTAGGTTATATTATATGTTAATAGAATCCCATTCTATTTACACTTAAATAAATTACCAGATTTTCTAAAAGTCTAAATTTATTATGAACTGTCTAAGTTATCGAATATTAAACAATTTAAAATTAGATAACTTAGAATTAATGTGAGTTTTACCAAGTCTTAACTCTTAAAACTAAATTCACATTATTTGGTTGATTAATAAATTAAGATTCTATAAAACCAACCTAATTAATTTAATCTCATTAAATTAATGCTAACACATATTAAATCATTTTATAAGCTCCTTTATAAAAAAGAAAATAATATGTAAGTGTATGCAATATTATGTTATAATAACTATAAGTGGGCACTTTCCTAGATGACATGTTATAATGCATAAACATGTTATCACAATCATCACATGAAAATTAAGCATGAAAATAAACAATGGATTTTTGACCAAGTCTTTTTAGATAATTAAAATTGCAACCCATAAAAAAAGAAAAAATAAAAATTACAAAAGTCTTCTTGTAATTTATACGTAATTCCCTGCTCCAATTTTGCAGCCTTCATCGGATGGTTTACTGTGCAACAATCTGTTGGGTTACCTTTGAAATTTGGTAGGCCCAAAGTTCTCAACTGGGCCAAAAGATCCAATGGACTTCTTTTTCATCATCGCTTCACGTGTAGGAGGTGAAGAAGAGGAGAAAAGAAAAAAAATGAAAAGAAATAACAATAATAATAAATTACAAAAAGCCTATACCCCTTTATGGGTTTACACAAATTTGATCTAATCAAACTGAAATAAAATTATCAATCCCAAAAGACCATATAATTAATGACCAAAATCCATTCATTAAACAACTATTTATCACATGAATAATAATTACAAAGATGCAAAGTGCCCACAAACATGCATAAAAAAATGATATTATCAAAATAAGATCATGTTAATTAAAATTATATATGCTATAACCTGCTCTAATACCATTTATTGGAATTAAAATATGAAACGCACCGGAAGGAACGGATCGTTGACAAATAGAAATTTTCTAAAAACTTTGTCTATCGGGAATAGATATATAATTTTAATTAATTATAGAAAGCTTTGAAAATCTTTACTAACCTTTTTGAAGACTATCAGGGTATCCTAGCTTTCGTCTTTGACACCACGATCTTCCAATCTAGGCCTCCACACCAATGGAAAGACAATTGGGCGTCAAACTACAAGAATAAATTTTCCTCACACTTTTTTGAATCTGCTATGTACTCAACACATGAGATAGCAAATCTTTTTTTCAGAGAAGAATCCTTAGTTTTTCTCTCTGAGTATTTTGCAAAAGTTACATGAATGAAAATCTCTTGAGATAACTGTTATCTCTCCCTTTTTATATCTGAGCTATTAGTAATTAGTCAATTAATTTTAAATTTAAAATAACCACCATATCACATGTATAAGGAAAGTATATATTTTACATGATTGTAACCCTTTTAGTTTCCTTTTCCTTTTCTTTTTTTTTCTTCTTTCCTGAATCACTACAGGTGATTCCTTATATATATATATATATATATATATAAGTAAAACGTGAAACGTACATTTCCTTTTTTTTTTTGTTTCAACGAATCACTTGTTGATTTGTCTTTATATATATTATATATTATATATATATATATAAATAAAGTAAAAACAAAATAAACGTTTACTTTATGCAAACGAATAAAAAAAAGGAAAAAGTAATATATATATATATATATTAATATATTATAAAATCTTATATAAAAAGATTTGATTCAAAACCATATATATATATATATATATCTAAATTTAAATTCAAAAATAAATCACATTTATTTAAGAATAGATTTTAAAAATAAATCAATTAATTAATTAACTTATGCTAAGTTAAATATGACAACATTTATCACATTATATTATATGTTACAGAGAACATTTTTCTTTGTAACATTAATAATTCAAGTGTGAAATAATTAATTTAGAATTTAATAATTCCAAACTAAATATGTATAATTTATTTTATGCATAAATCCACTATATTACAGAGGTGATATTGAGGACCTATGGACCTATAACTTAAGCTCTAATAAATTTGACAATTAATTAAACTTTTTGATTAATGTGCCAAATTTATTAGTTTCAGTGTTACTCCACTAAAAACTTGAAACTGAACTCTTGAGATTATAGTAAAATTATTCAAAGAAAATTAGCGAGTAGTCTATTGATATAATCATTACATATAAGTCAGTCCTCCATAAATAGTTCATAATAAGAGCTAGGTTCAATTTTCGTTCACCTCTCTTATTACATCTTTATCCTTGAGTTTCAATAATTCTCTAATGAACATTTAATTTATAATCTTATTATGAACGAGTGCTCTACTCTTCAAACCTCGAATTATCACTCAAGAAAACTATTTTTCTAACTTCCATAAAGAAAGAATGGATTCGATATCTGTATAATATTATTCTCAGCCATTTATTACATTATGTTTCTAAGATGCTAAATTATGATCTGTGCTTAGACAAATCTTACCATGCAAGTCAAAAAACATAATGTCATAAATAGGAGTCTAATAAATACTCGGGATTAAGCTATCAAATATATGATCATCATAGTGATAAATTTGAATACTCTATTTGTAACGGATAATTATCAGATATTCATAATTTATCTGGTCCAGTCTCATTATATAAAGTACCTCCAATCTAATGTCTCTATATTAATAGTCTGAATAATGACTATTTCATTCTAAATGAGATTAGACCGTACTTATAATATTTAATTAAAGATCCCAAACTTTAATTAATTATTACGGACTATTTGGATTATTATTTATAAATTTTATCCCTAAGCATACAACACTTATATGCTAAATTTATAGTCACATAAATAATCATGGAATTTTCTCAATGTTTATAAATGTATTCATAACACATATAAGCAACCAAAATAATTATGAATGTCACTTTATTTATTTATTAACAATATGTACAATGTCACATCTTTTAGGACACTAAACCCAATACCGAGATTAATAAATTAAAAACTCTTGTTATGAAACACACAAACAAATTTTTTGCAAAATCCAACATCCCAACTGTGAGGGCGAGATCCAATGGGTGTGTGGGCATGCAGACGACGACAGTGAGATCAAGCAGGTGGATGGCGCCTCAATGCTCACGATTGTGGAGTAGATTAATAAAATGGTCTCCGATGTCGCAATGGCACTCCATATGGGTGAGGATCGAGGAGATTTTCATCATGGCAATTTATGTCTCCAGATTGTGCTCGAATTGATTTGAATTTTACACAATATGATTAGCCTCGATACAAGCACAATGCGTTTGATAAACGCAAAAATAAACACAAAATGTTTATTATATGTGTAACATGACACGACACGTTTAATAATTGGATTGTAACAGGTTGACATAAAAAAAATGACCTATTTATACTCCAATTAACTTAATTAGTCAAAATTAATAATGACTAATATAAAATTTATTAATAATTAGGCTTAAATGAAGTGCGTGATTTATGTAACTTAGAAGAAATATTAACTTTTCAAATCTTCCTAACAAACACAACAACAAAATCTACTCTCGCAAAACATGTATATATATGGATATGTTAAAGTGTTTCACATAACTTATACGTGTTATATGTGTCAATTTTCAGTTAAGCGCACTGACCTGAAACCCACCCATTTAGTGTGCATGTTATACGTATCTATAACGACCAGAAAAATCCATAAGTTAATAAGTATAATTAATTAAGGATTTTTTTTCATAACTACAATGTTTAATTATAAAAAAGTACAAGTTTAGAATTTATAAACACGAATTTTTGTAAGAATTCAGTTCAAGGCTAGAAATTTTCTACCATGTCTAAAAAATTCAAAAGTTTAAATCATGAATTAACCATGATTCATAATTATGAATTTTCTAAGTTAACATGCAATTTGAAAGTCTTAACGACAGGTTAATGCTTCTACGACAAGAACATACTATTCCTCTGACATAAATGAAGACAAAAATGTAAAGGGGAATGGACTTGTCGTTTGTTGGTTAAACAATAGCACACCTTACGGGAGCGATGACACGTATCGTTTAAATGACAGAAGACTTACCATAAAATGTCATGCATTTATGGGATGGAAGACAAGCTATATGTCGTTTTCAGGCGATATGCGATCTGTATGGAAAATGTGTTATTCCTCGTATTTTGTTAAAAAGCAAAAATTTCATAATGAAGTCAAAGGTAGTGCAAAAATAGTATGAAATTACGTATTTCGTGATTTAGAAAACGAAAAAAAAATAATGGAGTTAAAAAAAAAAGGAAAGAAAAAAAATAGTAAAGCACCAAAACGGTGCGTCTTTGACTCCCATGAAACAAAACACGAGGGACATGCATACACATATATATATATATATATATATATATATATTGTCTTTGAATTTCATCATCAATCTCCACTTTCATCTCTTAACTTTTAAAACATCCCAAACTTGACCATGATCTATTAGTTTGTGTTAGTCACATATAGGTCAATTGTCAAAAGCCATTGTTAAAAATATTTACCATTTTTTTTTTTTACCAATGTCGTATTGAGTGACCAAAAAAATGGTTATTTTAAACAACCGTATATGACTGAGATCAGATATCAGAAACAACCGATGTAACAAAAAGGTTGAAATATTGAAGTGGATCAAAAACTAATGTTACAGAAAAGATGTCAGCATCTAATTAACCGATGTTGATGTAGGGACAAGCTACTTGTCATTTGGTGGAGCTAATTTAGTGGAGTCATTTCTTTAGCCTAATCTTTCCTTTGTCGTTATGCTCTGATGTTTCCTTAATCGCTGCTGTGTTTTGGTTGTAAAAGGGATGATATTGTATGCTTTTGGCAGCTTTTCTTCTATTGCTCAGGGAGCTTGTTAATGAAATTTATCCGAGATTTGGCCTGAAGAAGTCCAAATTCCCCCTGTTATCAAGTTTGGTCTTGTGTTCTATGGACTTCCAATGTCAGATGTTTAATAATGTTTAATGAAATTGCAAGTTGACATTTGGTTATTCGGCAGCTATTTTTCATACCTAATTTTTGTAATTTAATCCAAAAATAAAATAATAAATAGAAAAGTACTTAAAATTCAAATCCTTTCTCTAAACAGGAAAATATTACAAATAAAATTCTTTAGTAATTAAAGTAACATTTTTTAATACCGTATATACAGCCCTGTACTCCTTTTACTATAAAGGTAACATAATTATGTCCATGCATATTACTACTACTAATCAAGTCTAGGAAAATAAACGTTACAACCGAATGTCCATACATTTTCATTCATAAGCACAATTCTTCATATCGAGTAACTTATTAGTCACACATTTCATGGTGGGACGTGCTTGTGGATTTTCAACCATGCATGAGATGGCTACCTTCAGTACAACATCCAATTCACGACCAACTTTTCCGCATGTTGAAGGTGAGAGGCAATTATCCAATTCATCCCTGTAATGAGCGGTCTTAAATGCACCCTCTGATTGCATGTGGGAAATAAGTTCCCTGGGTGCTTTCCCATCAGAACTTCAAGTGTCAAAACTCCAAAGCTATACACGTCACATTTCTCAGTCACTGTCATATTATAAGCAAGCTCTGCATCAACCAAAAAAAAAAAAAAATTATTATGTCCTATTGTGTTCAGAAAACAGAAGTATAACAAATTGAAAAATATGCAGTTACTGTCATTTAGAAACTACCTGGAGCAAGGTAACCAAAAGTCCCTGCAATTAAAGTATAGTTAGAACAAGCCGGGCTCAAAAATTTTGCAATGCCGAAATCCGAGACATGAGCCTCAAGTTGAGAGTCCAGCAGAATGTTTTTGCTTAAAATATCGCGATGGATTTTAGGCGGAATGCGATCGTGACGCAAGTAGCACAAAGCATGGGCTAGGCCTTTCACGATTTGGATCCTCTTCTCCCAATCTAGCTTCTTTGCAATAGCATCTTTTCCGAGGATATTTGCTAGGCTGCCTCTCCCCATTAACTCATAGACCAAAAATGCGTTCATTCCTTGTATGAAAAACCCAAAGTGTTTTACATTGTTTCTATGCCTGATTTCTGCTGAAGTTGCCACCTCGTTTTCAAAACTCCTGATGCTCTCAATATTCTGCACTGAACTGTCGTTTATGGCTTGAAAACTCAGCCTCTTTACAGCTAATACTTGATCAGAACACGATATGGATGCTTTGTATACCTTTCCAAATGCACCGACCCCTATGCAATGAGTGTCATCAAAGTTGTTTTTAGCTTCTAATAAGTCTTTCAACATTACTTTCCCACTGAAATACCATTTTGAGAATAAATCTTCTTCCCTTGATGAACTCGTAGCTTTCATAATCTGTATCGATCTCCTTTTCCGAAGAACCAAAGTGCCGATAAAAGTCAAGGAAACTAGCGAGCCACCCAAAGAAGCAAGAACTACAGCTACGATTAGTTGTTCATTCTTGCTTCTTCCACTATTTTCTGTTGATGTGACATCACAAGGAGAGAGGCCTTTTATCTTCCCACATCGATCTTTATTGTTGCTGAGATCCTCTGATTGAGCTGATTGAAAGATCTTGATATCAGGAACTGGGCCCTCCAAATTGTTGTAGGACGGGTCAATATCTGATAAGCTCAACATGCCGCCAAGGGAAAGAGGGATTGAACCAGTAAGATTATTGTGGGATAGGTTTAAGCTTTGTAACTTTGTAAGCTTCCCAAAACTATATGGTATGTTGTCACTAAGAAAATTATAGCTCAGATCTAGTGAAACTTGTAAAGCCACTAGATTACCTATCTGAAATGGGATTCTACCACTTAATCGATTCTTGCTTAATCTCAAATCTTGCAACTTGGAGCAATCCCCAATTTGGTTTGGAATCGAACCATTTAGCATGTTGGCCGGCTGACAACTCAAAGGAATCCAAGTTGGATAATCTTCCTATTTCCGGAGGAATCATTCCGGAAAGCAGATTATCATTGAGCCTTAACATGGACAACATTGGTAAGTTTCCAACACTTGCCGGTATCTCACCAGACAACTAATTGGATGAAAGATCGAGCTCGACTAGTTGGTTTAGGTGAAAAATCTCATCTGGGACTTTTCCGGTTACCATATTCCCTGCTATATTTAGTAGGGACAAGTTTTGGCATTCTCCCCAGTTTGATGAGAGTTGGCCTTTCAAGTTGTTGAAACTTAAGTCCATATATGTAAGGCTTGGATACACACCAAAATCTCGGTCTACATGCCCGGTCCGTTGGTTGTATTCAAGCCTCACTCTGTATAAGGTTGAACAATTTTTTAGGCTTATTGGGATTGGCCCTGTGAAATTATTGGAGTGTGCGGAGAAATTGACAAGATTCCCACCTTTACACACTTGTGGGGGTCAATGGAAAATAAAGTTGTTCCCTCCCAGAAGCAGAACTTTCAATGTTGAAAAGTTTCCTGGTTGCCTAGGTACATCACCAGATAATTGGTTAGAAAACAATAGCTAATGAGATAAGTTCCTCAAGGTTGCAAGGTTTTCTGGGATTGAACCCGACAATTGATTGCGGTAAAGGACAAGAGATCTCAAGTTACTCAATTTACCTAAAGATCGAGGAATAGGACCATGAAAAAAGTTCTCACTAAGACCCAAGTAAACCAAGGATTTCAAGTTTCCTATCCCTTTAGGAATTCTTCCTCCAAGACTGGTAGTTTTGAACAGTAGGTATTTGAGACTTCGGAGGTCAATTTCTGAGGAACTTGTACTGTCAGGGAATAGACGGCTGCTCAATACTTCGGTTATATTGTTTCGGGAGATATCAAGTGTTGTAACCTTGGTGAGATTAGCAAGAGAAAGAGGCAGAGTACCGTTGAGACAATTTGAGGAAAGATCAAGAAATGTGAGATTGGATGACATAGCGATGTGTGTCGGTATGGAACCGGAAAGTTTGTTATATTTAAGATTGAGGTGAAGAAGGTTCGGAAAGGTAGAGAAATCAAGGTTTTGGAGGGTACCTCTTAAGCCTGTGTATGCCAGCTTTATTTCAGTCACACTTCCTGCTTTGTTGCAAGTAATTCCATACCATTTGCAAGGACTTGGAGGGGTAGAATTGGTATTGTGTACCCAAGACTCTAGTATTGCAGGTGTGAAGCCAAATTAAGTCAACAACCTAGTAAAAGGAAAAAAAATGAGAGAAAGCCAGGTTCAGGGTGCTGCAGCGCCAAGATTGGGCGCCACAATGCCCGTAAAGCAGCAAGGTAGCGCCAGAACGCTGCGACGCTAGTTGAAGAACGCTGCGGCGTCACAGGTGAGCGCCGCGGAGTCGAGGCGCGGTGATGCGCTATTTTTTACGGGTTTTTTGAAGCCAAAAAAAGAAAACTACTAAGGTTTCTTATTAGTTGCTATTTTTCTCTTCTTTGGTGTATAAATAGACATAAGGTGGCTAGAGTTGAGAGTGTGTGTGACCTTGTAAGGGTGTGTGACTGTGAGAGAGTGGCATTATTTTGTGTGAGGCATATTTTGTATGAGAGCTCTATTCTTGAGAAAAAAAAATTCCCACAGGGTGCTAGGTAGAAGAGAGATTTGGGAAACACAGTTTGAGAGTGTGTGATAAATTTCTCTTGTAATTTGTAATCTCCTTCATCATAGTGGAATCTGCAACGGCAGAAATAGGACGTAGTCTCAAATTTGGACAAACCTCTATAAAAATTTCGTGTCTCTCTTTTCTTCTTTTCTTCAATCTCTTTTTTATAATTATTTGTTCTTACGGTCTTTGGAATTAGGAGATGGCTAATTCCCTAACAATTGGTATCAGAGTGGAGGTTTTGATCAAGAACAATGACGGGAGAAAAAGGTTCGGCAGCCGGTATCACCAAATTTGATGGTTCGGATTTCTCCTATTGGAGGATGCAAGTGGAAGACTACCTCTACGGTAGGAAACTGCACTTGCCCTTGGGTAATAAGCCTGAAGGCATGAAGGATGAGGAGTAGAATTGTAACGCCCCTTAATTCGGACGTCACAAATGTCATTACATTCTTACATTCATACTTACTTGAACTTTAAACATATACATAATAACAAACGGTACTTTTGATTTTAAAAGTAATTAAACATACTTAACCAGGATCCATTCATACGTTTTTTTTTTTTAAATAACATAGCATTGTTAAACTCTTTCCATATCATAATTTATTCATTTATACTTTAAAATAATCATGAACTTATATTAATAAAATAGATATACCAAGTTATAAATTAGGACTTATAAAAAACATCACATCAAATCTCCTTAAACATCACATCATATAAAAGTCATTTACTCCCACAGTTCGGCAGGCGAAACATGATCGGCAGGCCGGAATTCCCTCAACCGACAGGTCGACAGAGGCTTTGCCAACTGGCTTAAAAATCTCAACTTCGTTCGGCAGGCCGAACCTTCAGACTTCGGCAGGACGACCAAGGATGTTCGGCAGGCCGACCGAGCCAAAACCTTTGAAAAAAACTTAATTTTAAAACAAACCAACTTTTCATAAAATATTGCAGAAGTTCATAATTCATTAAAAATGATAAAATAACTTATAAAACCATAGTATAAGTATTCTTAAAACTTAACATAAAAATATGTTCCAAAATATATAACTTAATTAAAAACATAAGAACGTTCTTCTTGGCGTGCTTCCGGTTACAATTCATCATTCATAGTGCTCACACGCCTTCCCATGTCCTCCACCTATTCCATGATTTTCTTACCCTTATCTGCAACATGACATAAAACTTAATTAAGCTAATGCTTAGTAAGTACATATAATTCTGACAATTTAAAACATTACATAAACATCATCATCGTCGTCGTCATCATATCATAAGAGTGCCTTAAAGACAATTTCATAGAAACATATCTTTCATTACGCTAACTTACTTAACCTTGGTATACTTTTGGTGATGACGCCGCGGTCTCGATGTGCTCACTTCTTTGAGTGTTCATGCCATTTATCCATTAAAAATACAATAAAATTAATACTCATCATCATAGCGTAAATCATCCATTCATATAACGTTCATTCATATTTCATTCATTCATATAACATTCACATATACATACATTCATCTCATATTACAAACATAATTCATAACCATAAACATTGTCATCACATAAACATGTTATTATGATTTTTCTTAAATTATAAAAATTACCTTAAGCATATAAAAACAAACCATACATTTTAAACATAAATATCTTTTAAATAAAACATTTTTGAACAATTAAAATACATATATTTTAATTTAAAACCTCATACAAACATCATATTATCATGCATAAAATTATTTTATTATCATAAAATCATTTAAACATAAATAACAATTCATAAACAAAATCTAGAAATAACGTTGTTAAAATAGTTTTCTTAAAAATAACATAAAATAGCTTCATCATATATCATACATGCACATTCTTGACAACTTTCATGAAAAACATCATATTTATCCCTTGAATATCATTACATTTTTCATACATTAAGATTAAACAGTAATGTTTACTGTGAGGCGTAGAAGATAGAAAATCCATATTTCGTCATATAAACACCAAAATAACGTGAAACTTAAAGAAATATTACATAACACATACATGCATATCATATAAAAAATTCAGAACAAATACAATACCTAAAGAAAGATATTGTAGACGGATTGAGGAGAAGAATTTCTTTTCAAAAACACTGGAAAAACTAAATTCTTACCTTGAAATTTCTTCTCAAAATCCTTGATTTTAACCGAGGAAAATACAACTATTCTTACAATTTTCTTGCAGAGAATTTTTGGGATAGAGAGAGAGAAATTCGTGGAGAAGAGAAGAGGAAGAATGAGAATGAGAGAACGTCTCAGAACTGAGAGAGAAAAACGTGAGAATGAGAGAAAATCAGAAAAAGAATGTCTCAGATAGTGAATGAGAGGAGAAAATAACGTGTGAGGAAAAGAGTCGTTAAAATTTTTAACGTAACAAGTATAATGAACATTCATTGCCCTTCATTAAGTCCCTCCATTAAGTCAGAATTTCTGACTGTTAGGTGGCAATTGGCGTGAAGGAGAGAAAGAAGAAAAAGGAAAGTCAAAACTCTCACTCATCACTTACCATGTTTTGCCCTATTTAAATGGGAAACCATTTAAATTGCTACAAATCAATGCGAAGTTAAACCCTTTAATTTCCTTAACTGATAAAACATTCCATTGTTATGCCAATTAATCACAATAAATCATCCAATTAACGTAATTAACTCAGCCATAATTTTGGAGAGATTTCTGCTGACTGCTCGTCAGCCGTGTTCGGCCTGCCGGTTCCACCAAGTTCGGCCTGGCGATGGATGTCTTCGGCCTGCCGATCTTGGGCAGACAGTTTGGCCTACCGATCTTAAAAGTTCGGCCTGTCAAACTGTCCTTAAATACCAAACATTAAAACATTCAATTCATCACGCATCAATAATTAAACATACATTAAAATAATCATGAACACTTGAGCACAACGATTCCAAGCGGTCATCACCTATCATAAAACTTGACATAAAAGTTAGTAACATTTAAATCATATATCAATGCGTATAACATAAATTATTAATACAATTTCTTAACATTGTTACTAACTTTACGTCATCCGTTACACAAAAATAGGTGGGTGTTACAATTCTCTCCACCTTATAAAAGTTTCGTCCTCAAAACTTAGAATAGTTGCGGATACTTAGATCTCATGTCCTCTTCACGTTCCCATGTGGCTTCTTCAACTTCCTGATTTCGCCATAATACCTTGACCAATGGAATTTCTTTATTCCTCAAGGTCTTGGTTTTTCGATCGAGTATCTTTATTGGCTTTTCTTCATAACTTAAGTCTTCCCGTATCTCAATCACTTGTGGCTCAATCACATGCGTAGGGTCCGGAACATATTTCTTGAGCATGGAGACATGAAATACATCGTGCATTGCGGACATTTCAAATGGCAATTTTAGTTGATAAGCTACTTTGCCTATTCGTTTAACCACCTCATAAGGACCGATGAATCTTGGACTTAACTTGCTTTTCTTCCCAAACCTTATAATTCCTTTCATTGGTGCAACTTTCAGAAACACATATTCGCCCACGGCAAACTCTAAGGATCTTCTTCTCTTGTAAGCGTAACTCTTTTGACGGCTTTGTGCGGTCTCTATTCTTCTTCTTATCAACTTTATTATCTCAGAAGTTTCATTCACAAAATCAGTTCTTTCAGCATCTACGCTTTCCATCAACTTCTTTTCACCAGCTTCATGCCAACATATAGGCGATCTACATTTTTGTCCATACAGTGTTTCATAAGGTGTCATCCCAATTGTCACCTAAAAGCTGTTGTTGTAAGCAAATTCTGCTAACGACAACATTTTACACCAGCTGGTCTTAAAATTGAGAGAACATGCCCGTAGCATATCTTCTAGAATCAAGTTTGTCGTCTCCGTTTGACCGTCTGTCTGAGGATGAAAAGCTATACTAAAATGAAGCCTAATTCCCATTGCAGTCTGTACACTCTTCCAAAACTTAGATGTGAACCTGCCATCACGATCTGAGATAATTGACTTGGGAATCCCATGAAGTACAATCTCCTTAACATAGAGTTCCACTAATCGTTCCATAGAGTAAGTGATCTTGATAGGAATGAAATGCGCCGTCTTAGTCAGTCGATCCACAACTACCCAAATTGCATCATAACAATTCGTAGTTTTGGGTAAGCCGGTAATGAAATCCATTGCTATTTCCTCCCATTTCCATTCCGGTATTTGGATAGACTGCAGTTCACCATCAGGTCTCTGGTGTTCTGCCTTTACTTGCTGACATGTCATACATTTCATAGTTTTGGGTAAGCCGGTAATGAAATCCATTGCTATTTCCTCCCATTTCCATTCCGGTATTTGGATAGACTGCTGTTCACCACCAGTCTCTGGTGTTCTGCCTTTACTTGTTGACATTTCATACATTTCTTCACATACATTGCAACATCACGTTTCATTCCAAACCACCAAAAGTTACCTCTTAGATCATTATACATCTTTGTTGCACCAGGATGAATAAAATAAGGAGTGTCATGAATTTCTGCCAATATATTTTCCCTTAAATTATCAACATTGGGAACACATAAATGGTCCTTGAGGCACAGAGTTTCGTCATCTACAATACAAAACTCTTGACATTTTTCTTCTTTCATTTCTTGCTTGATCCTTACAAGGCTTACGTCATCATCTTGCTTACTTCAGATTTCATCATACATCGTCGGAGGAAGAGAGAGTGTTGATAGCTGGCCTGCTAAAAGTTCTAAAAAAAAGTCTAGAATTTCCTTCCTTAAAGGTGGAGACATTGCTTGCATTGACATCAACGTGGCAACTGACTTCCTACTTAGAGCATCAGCCACTCGGTTAGCTTTTCCAGAATGATAAAGGATTTCACAATCGTAATCCTTCACCAATTCCAGCCATCTTCGTTGTCTCATATTCAGGTCTCTTTGCGTGAAGAAATACTTTAGACTTTGATGATCAGTAGAGATCTTACATTAGACCCCATATAATTAGTGTCTCCATATCTTCAATGCAAAAACGACTACTGCTAACTCGAGGTCATGAGTAGGATAGTTCTTTTCGTAATCGTTCAGTTGTCTTGAAGCATAAGCAATCACCTTTTCATTTTACATCAATACAGCTCCTATGCCCATCTTGGATGCATCACTGTAAATAACAAACCCGTCATTTCCTTGCGTGAAGAAATACTTTAGACTTTGATGATCAGTAGAGATCTTACATTAGACCCCATATAATTAGTGTCTCCATATCTTCAATGCAAAAACGACTACTGCTAACTCGAGGTCATGAGTAGGATAGTTCTTTTCGTAATCCTTCAGTTGTCTTGAAGCATAAGCAATCACCTTTTCATTTTACATCAATACAGCTCCTAGGCCATCTTGGATGCATCACTGTAAATAACAAACCCGTCATTTCCTTCGGGAATTGCCAACACTGGAGCCGTCATTAACCTTTTCTTCAGTTCTTGAAAACTCTTTTCACATGCATCCGTCCATTCATACTTCTTTCCCTTGCAAGTCAAGTTTGTGAGTGGAGCTGCTATCTTGGAGAAATCTTCCACGAATCTCCGATGATAACCTGCTAGACCCAAGAAGCTCCTTATTTCACTTGCATTCATCGGTTGCTTCCAATTGAGGACAGCTTCTACTTTAGCATGGTAAACCATATTCCCTTCCTTAGAAATAACATGCCCCAAAAATGACACTTTATCCAGCCAAAACTCGCATTTGGAGAACTTTGCATATAACTGGTGTCTTCTTAAAGTCTCCAGTACAATCCTTAAATGCTCCTCATGTTCCTCGTGATTCTTAGAATAGACAAGAATATCATCGATAAATACAACAACAAATTTATCGAGAAAATCTTTGAATACCCTGTTCATCAAATCCATAAAGGCAGCAGGTGCATTCGTCATACCGAAAGGCATAACCACAAATTCATGGTAACCATACCTCGACCTGAAGCAGTCTTGGGGATATCTCCTTCTTTAACCTTCAACTGGTGATATCCTGATCGTAGATCTATCTTTGAGAATACCGATGCACCCTTGAGCTGATCAAACAAATCATCAATTCGAGGCAACGGGTACTTGTTCTTGATCGTCACCTTGTTCAACTCTCTGTAGTCAATGCAAAGTCTCATAGTGTCATCCTTTTTCTTCACAAATAAGACTGGAGCTCCCTACGGTGAGTGACTTGGCGTGATAAATCCTTTGTCAAGTAGCTCCTTTAATTGCATGTGAACCTCTTTTAATTCTACCGGGGCCATTCTATAAGCTGCTTTTGAGATTGGATCGGTGCCTGGAGCGGCTCAATCTCGAATTCAACTTCTCTTTCTGGCGGTAAACTCGTCAGATCATCAGGAAACACATCTTTATATTCATGAACAACATACACATCTTCAATTCTTGTCTTTCCTTCTTGGCTTTTGTCTACAATGTTTGCCAGATAGCCCATGCAGCTACTTGCTAATAGCTTCCTTGCTTTCATTGCTGATAAAAATATGCTGGGTTTCTTTCTGGTCTCACCAACATAAATGAACTTTTGATCACCTTCAGGATGGAAGATCACCTTTCGTTTTCGGCATTCGATAGAGGCATTGTACTTGCTTAGGAAATCCATCCCAAGAATCATGTCGTAGTCATGCATGTCGATCACAATGAGGTCGACGAAAAGTTCCCTATTAGAAATCCATAGGGGTACTGCACGCAAACAGTGCGTGGAT
This sequence comes from Artocarpus heterophyllus, assembly GCA_025403435.1. NCBI lineage: Eukaryota > Viridiplantae > Streptophyta > Magnoliopsida > Rosales > Moraceae > Artocarpus > Artocarpus heterophyllus. The sequence goes on from CM046354.1 coordinate 5,526,480, forward strand.
AATATCACTTCCCCGGAGGGTAGTGTCGTAGTGAATCCCTGTCTCATAGGCTCTAAACGAACCTCTAACTTCTTAGCATATGACATAGATACAAAAGAATGTGTGGCACCCGTATCAAAAAGAACATAAACATCATTAGATAAGCTTGTTATCTGACCTGTGACCACATTGGAAGCTTCTGCAGCCACTTGTTCTTTCGTCATGGCATAGATTCGGGCATTCATTAGTGGGGCTTCAATTCTCCCTTGACTAATAAGTGGCCCTTCAAGGGAGGCTTGCATCTGATGAAGCTGGGCTAGAGGAGGAGGTCTCTGTGGGGCATTGGCATTCATCAGCTTAGGGCAGTTCTTTACAAAGTGGTCTTCACATCCACAGATGAAACATTGGTTTGTTCCCAAGTGGCATTCCCCTGGATGCTTCTTTCCACACTTAGCACATGGTTGAAATCTCCTGTCATTATTGTTGTGTTGACCGTCATTGTGCCTCTTATTGTCTTGGCCCTACTGTTGTTGAGGATTGCCCTTCCTCTTATTGTTCCTCCAGTTCTGATTGTTGCTGTTGTTGTTGTTGTTATTGTTGTTGTTCTTGTGGGGAGGGCGGTTCTAGTTGTTTGCATTGTTGGCCTGTTGGCTGGGCTGAGGCTGGTTCCTTCTTAATTTTGACAGATGAAACTCAGCACGTTGAGCCCTCATGACAACCTGTTCTTGAGTCCTCGACGGACTTGCCCCATCAACAATTGCAGCAATGTCTAGTCTAAGGGCTCTGATCAGTCTTCTGACCCTTTCACCTTCATTCATAACCATCCCTGGACATAAACGGGCAAGTTGGTCAAACTTTGTCACCACATCAGTGACTGACATATCCCCTTGGCGTAAGCTTTTGAACTCCTCATAATGCTTCCTCGTGACATTCATGTGGAAGAACTTCGTGTTGAATTCATGAACGAAGTTAGCCCATGTCATTTCTTCAACATTCTTACTCTGTTCAATGCCATCCCACCAAATTCTGGCCTCCATAGTAAGACAGTACGAGGCACAGAGAACCTTCTCATTATCCGTGAAATTCATAAGTCTTAGGGTGGCTTCGATCACCTTTAACCATCCATAAGCTACAAGCGGATCCTTAGAACCCTCGAAGTCTGCTGGCTTAACCCTCTGCCATCTAACTAGTAGAGGTTCCTGATAGGCCGCTCTTAGTTTAGCAGCAGAAGCTGAGACTTCGTTGACTTGATGCTGCGGAGGAGGAGGAGGAGGCACATCATTGCCTCATCGTTCATCATTCTGGCCGTTGGCCCTTAAAGCAGCAATTTCCCTTCGTTGATCCTCCAACTGCCTTTGCAGTTCAGCAGTCATCGTCATGAGTCTTTAATTGGTCTGGGTGCGTGTCTGCATTCTTCTGTGGCCGTCCATCATAAATTTCCTAAAATAGTTAGGACTTAGAAATAATCTTCTATTTATGAGACAGGTTTTCACTGCTGAATCGTTAATCATTAAACATTCAAACCTTAATCTTATCATCATACTTGCATCAATACATCTAACTTAATAACATACTTACTTGGAGGACTTGGATTGACGTGTGGCGAAATGAATTGTAATTGAAATATCGCTCTGATACCAAAGCTTGTAATGCCCCTTAATTCGGACGTCACAGATGTCGTTACATTCTTATATTCATACTTACTTGAACTTTAAACATATACACATAACAAACTTATACGGTACTTTTGATTTTAAAAGTAATTAAACATACTTAACCAGGATTCATTCATACGTTTTTTTTTTTAAATAACATTGTTAAACTCTTTCCATATCATAATTTATTCATTTATACTTTAAAATAATCATGAACTTATATTAATAAAATAGATATACCAAGTTATAAATTAGGACTTATAAAAAATATCACATCAAATCTCCTTAAACATCACATCATATAAAAGTCATTTACTCCCACAGTTCGGCAGGCCAAACTTGGGACTTCGGCAGGCGGAACATGATCGGCAGGCCAAAATTCCCTCAACCGGCAGGCTGATAGAGGCTTTGCAAACTGGTTTAAAAATCTCAACTTCGTTCGGCAGGCCAAAACATTATCGGCAGGCCGATCGAGCCAAAACCTTTGAGAAAAACTTAATTTTAAAAACAAACCAACTTTTCATAAAATATTGTGGAAGTTCATAATTCATTAAAAATGATAAAATAACTTATAAAACCATAGTATAAGTATTCTTAAAACTTAACATAAAAATATGTTCCAAAATATATAACTTAATTAAAAACATAAGAACGTTCTTCTTGGCGTGCTTCCGGTTACAATTCATCGTTCATAGTGCTCACATGCCTTCCCATGTCCTCCACCTATTCTATGATTTTCTTACCCTTATCTGCAACATGACATAAAACTTGATTAAGCTAATGCTTAGTAAGTACATATAATTCTCGTAATTTAAAACATTACATAAACATCATCATTGACGTCGTCATCATATCATAAGAGTGCCTTAAACACAATTTCATAGAAACATATCTTTCATTACGTTGACCATTTTAAAACTTATTCCATTTTTATCTTAAGGGCCCAAGTGTTGCACCATAAACATCATCATAGGTGCACCGTCATGAGAGGAGAAGGGTAGCTAATCCCAATCCAAGCATGACATCATAACATATCATTTCATAACATTGGGTGTGCAACACTTATTAGGTGATACATATATACATAATTTTTATACTTTGAAACACTTCATAATCATCGTGCATAACTTAAAATCATGAAAATCTTTCATAGAAATTCTTAAGGAAAAATATCCATAAAATGATCATGAATATCATTATGAACATATCATCAAATCTTGTAAAAACATGTCATGTTGCAGGTGAGAATGTACTTACCTTAACGCTAACTTACTTAACCTTGGTATACTTTTGGTGATGACGCCGTGGTCTCGATGTGCTCACTTGTTTGAGTGTTCATGCCATTTATCCATTAAAAATACAATAAAATTAATACTTATCATCATAGCGTAAATCATCCATTCATATAACGTTCATTCATATTTCATTCATTCATATAACATTCACATATATATACATTCATCTCATATTACAAACATAATTCATAATCATAAAAATTGTTATCACATAAACATGTTATTATGATTTTTCTTAAATTATAAAAATTACCTTAAGCATATAAAAACAAACCATGCATTTTAAACATAAATATCTTTTAAATAAAACATTTTCGAACAATTGACATACATATATTTTAATTTAAAACTTCATACAAACATCATATTATCATGCATAAAATTATTTTATTATCATAAAATCATTTAAACATAAATAACAATTCATAAACAAAATCCAGAAATAACATTGTTAAAATAGTTTTCTTAAAATAACATAAAATACCTTCATCATATATCATACATGCACATTCTTGACAACTTTCATGAAAAACATCATATTTATCCCTTGAATATTATTACATTTTTCATACATCAAGATTAAACAGTAATATTTACTGTGAGGGGTAGAAGATAGAAAATCCATATTTCATCATAAAAACACCAAAATAACGTGAAACTTAAAGAAACATTACATAACACATACATACATATCATATTAAAAATTCAAAACAAATACAATACCTAAAGAAAGATATTGTAGACGGATTGAGGAGATGAATTTCTTTTCAAAAACACTGGAAAAACTAAATTCTTACCTTGAAATTTCTTCTCAAAATCCTTGATTTTAACTGAGGAAAATACAACTATTCTTACAATTTTCTTGCAGAGAATTTTCAGGATAGAGAGAGAAATTCGTGGAGAAGAGAAGAGGAAGAATGAGAATGAGAGAACATCTCAGAACTGAGAGAGAAAAACATGAGAATGAGAGAAAATCAGAAAAAGAATGTCTCAGATAGTGAATGAGAGGAGAAAATAACGTGTGAGGAAAAGAGTCGTTAAAAATTTTAACGTAACAAGTATAATAAACATTAATTGCCCTTCATTAAGTCCCTCCATTAAGTCAGAATTTCTGACTGTTAGGTGGCAATTGGCGTGAAGGAGAGAAAGAAGAAAAAAGGAAAGTCAAAACTCTCACTCATCACTTACCATGTTTTGCCCTACCATTTAAATTGCCACAAATCAATGCGAAGTCAAACCCTTTAATTTCCTTAACTGATAACACATTCCATTCTTATGCCAATTAATCACAATAAATCATCTAATTAACGTAATTAACTCAGCCATAATTTTGGAGAGATTTTTGCTGACTGCTCGTCAGCCGTGTTCGGCCTGCCAATTTTTCCCTTCGGCTTGCCGGTTCCACCAAGTTCGGCCTGCCGATGGATTTCTTCGGCCTGCCTGTCTTGGGCAGACTGTTCGGCCTGTCGATCTTAAAAGTTTGGCCTGTCGAACTATCCTTAAATACCAAACATTAAAACATTCAATTCATCATGCATCAATAATTAAACATACATTAAAATAATCATGAACACTTGAGCACAACGATTCCAAGCGGTCATCACCTGTCATAAAACTTGACATAAATAGTTAGTAACATTTAAATCATATATCAATGCGTATAACATAAATTATTAATAAAATTCCTTAACATCGTTACTAACTTTACATGGTCCGTTACACAAAAATAGGTGGGTGTTATAAGAATCTCCTTGATAGAAAAGTGCTGGGTGTGATCCGTTTGACCCTGTCAAAGAACGTTGCCTACAACGTTGCGAAGGAGAATACTACAACAGGGATGATGAAGGCTCTGTCAGAGATGTATGAGAATCCCTCAGCCAATAACAAGGTACATCTCATCAAGAAGCTCTTTAATTTAAAAATGCCAGAAGGTACCTCGGTAGTTGAGCATTTGAACAGTTTCAACACCGTCCTGAACCAATTGGTCTCGGTAGAGATTAAATTTGATGATGAGATCAATGCCCTAATCCTCTTGGCCTCATTACCGAATAGTTGGGAACCCATGAGGGGAGCCATTATCAATTCAATTAGGAATACAAAATTGAAGTTTGTTGATGTCAGAAACGTTATTCTGACAGAAAAAGTTTGCAGGAATGATTCAGGTGAAGCCTCAATGTTGAACTCAGCCCTTAATGTTGATAATAGAGGCAGGAAACTTAAGAGGCATTCCAATAGGGATAATAGCAAGAGAGGCAAGTCGAGAAATGAGAGAAGCAAGTCGAGAAACTATAGGATTATGGAGTGTTAGAATTGTGGGAGAACCGGCCACTTGTAAAAGAATTGCAGGGCTCCAAGGAAGAATGAAGACAAGAACAATGATGCTACTAACGCTACCACAGAAGAGGCACATGATGCCTTAATCTTATTTGTTGACAATTCTTTTGATTCATGGGTGTTAGATTCAGGAGCATCATTCCATACCATTGCACACCATCATGTCGTAGAGAAGTACATTGTCGAAAATCATGGTAAGATTTACCTTGCGAATGGTGAACTGTTGGACATTGTTGGCATTGGAGATGTCAAATTGAAAATGCCTAATGGGTCTGTGTAGAAGATTCATAAGGTGAGACATATTCACAAGCTGATGCACAATTTGATTTCAGTAGGGTAACTAGATGACAAAGGACATAAAGTGACCTTCAATTGTGGAGGTTGGAAAGTCACAAAAGGAGCGATGGTTGTTGCTCGGGGACGTAAGACTGGAACTCTCTACTTGAACTCTAGTTGTAGAGATACTATAGCAGTTGCTGACTCTGCTGCCAACACTGAGCTATGGCACTATAGGCTCAATCACATGAGTGAGAAGGGAATGAAGGTGCTTCACTGTAAAGAAAAACTATCGGGACTGAAAACTGTTGATCACAGTTTGTGTGAAGCCTGCATCTTTGGCAAATGAAAGAGAGTTAGTTTCTCAACAACAGGTAAAGAGTCTAAGTTCAGGAAATTGGAGCTAGTTCACACTGATGTGTGGGGGTCTACGATGGTGACTTCCCTTGGTGGTGAAAATTACTGTGTGACATTTATTGATGACTCAAGCAAGAAGGTATGGGTTTATTTTCTGAAAAACAAATATGATGTCTTTGATGCTTTCAAGAGATGGAAAGCCATGGTGGAGAACAAGACAGATTTGAAGGTGAAGTGCTTGTAGTCTGATAATGGGGGAGAGTAGTTAGATGAAGACTTCAAGCAGTACTATGCTGAGAATGGAATAAAGATGAAGAAAACCATTCCAGGGAAACCACAACAGAACGGCGTAGCTGAGAGGATGAACAAGACTCTAAACGAGCGTGCTAGAAGCATGAGGTTGCATGTGGGGCTACCAAAGTCGTTTTGGGCTGAGGCAATTAACACAGTAGCTCATCTGATCAATAGAAGTCCATCCACACCGTTGAAGTTCAAGCTACCGAAAGAAGTCTGGAGCAGCAAAAATGTTAACCTCTCTTACTTTAGAGTATTCGGGTGCGTTTCTTATGTTCATATTGATCCTACTGCTAGAAGTAAACTTGATGCCAAGTCAAAGAAGTGTTTTTTGGTTGGCTATGGTGGACTTAAGTTTGGTTATCATTTCTAGGATGACAAAAATCGAAAGATTATTAGGAGCAAGGACGTGATCTTCAATGAAGGTGTTCTGTATAAGGACAAGACAACACTGACTCCAAGGGTTCAGGTTCTGAAGACAAGAAGCCTAAAGTGATTCTATTGAAAGATCTTCCTAAAGTGGAAGTGGAAAATTCAAAAGTTGAAGACCAAGAAAATATTGCTCTAGAAGGAAACCAAAGTACTCCTGCCACACCAGTTAGGAGGTCTAGTAGGACTATAAGACCGTCACAGAGATACTCTCCTTCTCTGCATTATATTTTGTTGACCGACAGAGGTGAGCCAGAGAGCTATGATGAAGCCGTAGAGGCTGAAGATTCGGTCCAGTGGGAGTTAGCCTTCGGAATTGGATGGATTCTTTTAAGTCCAATCAGACATGGCAACTGGCAGAGTTACCATAGGGCAAAAAGGCCTTACACAACAAGTGGGTATACCAAATAAAAAATAAATCTGATGGCAGTAAATGGTATAAGGCAAGGCTGGTGGTGAAAGAATCCAGCAATATGCTCACCAAAACGGTTCCAATCGAGAAACGGAAGTTGTGCGCAACTTTAGTTGGACTTCTCCATAAGGCATGAGAAGTTATTGCTGCTGCAGTTGGAGACATGGTATTGATTAGTCTCCAAGTGAGAAATTGTTGCAGGTGTGGAGCCAAATCAAGTCAACAACCTAGCAAAAGGAAGAAAAAGGAGAGAAAGGCAGGTTCAGGGTGCTGCAGTGCCTGTAAGGCAGCAAGGCAACATTAGAAAGCGCCGCAGCGCTGGTTGAAGAGCGTCGTGGCGCCACAGGTGAGCACTGCGACGCCTGTTTTGAGCGCCGCGGCATCAAGGCACGATGATACGTGATTTTTTACAGGTTTTTTGAATCCAAAAACGAGAAACTACTAGGGTTTCTCATTAGTTGCTACTTTTCTCTTCTTTGGTGTATAAATAGACATAAGGTGGCTAGGATTGAAGGTGTGTGTGATCTTGTGAGGGTGTGTGACTGTGAGAGAGTGGCATTATTTTATGTGAGGCATATTTTGTGTGAGAGCTCCATTCTTGAGAGAAAAAATTCCCACAGGGTGCTAGGTAGAAGAGAGATTTGGGAAACACAGTTTGAGAGTGTGTGATAAATTTCTCTTGTAATCTGTAATCTCCTTCATCATAGTAGAATTGCGGCAGCAGAAACAAGATGTAGTCTCAAATTTGGACAAAATTGTATAAAAATTTGGTGTCTCTCTTTATTCTTTTCTCTTATTTTTTTTCTGTAATTATTCGTTCTGGCGGTCCTTGGAATTAGGAAACGCCTAATTCCCCAACATCTAGGACTAATTGCTTTGGGAGACTAGCTTTCCATTTTAGAAGAGCCTCAGCTTCTATGCTTGATGTGGCTCTAGCTTGGCTGGAATCATAAGGCAAAACTAATAATATTGCGTGAGCAACAAAAGTTGGTAAGGAGAGACGAAAGTTTTTGTTGGCCATACCTCTGGAACTGGAGGGTTTTAGAATTTGAAGGCCACGATGTTGGCAATTTATAATTTTGATTCTCAGTGAGAAACAACTTATCTTGCGTTTGTTTCACAACTGTTTAAGCTAAAAAGTTGTGATTTAAATTAATTTTTACACCGTCTTTTCTCTCTCACTAAAATTTTACTCGTTATAGAGTACTTTCCAATGAGCCAAGAGGTCCACCAGCGCTTGGAAAATCAACAGTCAAACAAGAAAAATCATAGGAAAACATCGCACCAATCAATGCATCTTTTGACCATATCAATTCTTTTTTTAGTCCAATCAATTCTGTTTTATGCAGAGAATTATAATTAAATTGCTTACACTTTTTTTTTGAAAGGACAACTAACAGTTTTATTATTTAACCAATCGCGCCTTTTTACTTAAACAGAGGAGAAGAAATTTTTTAAAATAAAACAATGAATTAAAAAATTTATCCAACTTTAAACTCCCCTGTTCATAATCACTGTTCCTTGCCTTCTTTCTATAACTACTTTATAGATTTTCCTTCTCTCCTCTCATTGAGTGCGCAAGAGGCACGGGCTGTACCAATGTATGCCATTTCCTTTAGTTATTTTGAGTGTGATTGGTGTTGCAATTAGAATTAAAAATTAAAATAAATTTACTGTAACATATAAGAATTTTACACTATAGTCTATTTTTGTTTTATGCTGTAACATGTAAAAACTTTATACTATAATAATTGAAACTATATAATTAAAAAGACGTTGCCACACAAAACCTTTATCAATCAAGGTGGTGGCTGAATGAAAGGAAAAATATTTTTTTTTTCATTGGATTTTATCGGTTGTCTATTAACGCTTTTGTGCGATTCTATTGTCAATAATGTACTTTATTATTGGATCGTGAAAAAAAAAAAGATAAACTAAGTTGGTATTACCATAAGAGGATTTTTTTTTTTTTTTGAGGAAATTAGCATAAGAGGATCTGAGATCAAATTCATGTAATTGTAGTCTCTAAAATTGTTGGATCTTTAATATGTTTTCTAGGATATAAGTATTCACGTGTGGCCTATGTTCCGACTGTCCAATTAACATTTACCTAACGGGAAATTTGGATTAATATTTACCTAACAAATATCAAAGGACAAAAGCGGTTGTAGATGTTATAATGCAGATTTCGGTGTGAAAGCTAGTTGTTGTTCAACATGTTGTTCAAAGTCCAAAAAATTCTCTGCAATTTAGTAAGAAAATGGACACTCCACGATTCTAATTTCATAACAGCGGAGCCAGGGATATTAATTGGACACCAAAACTAGCATGACTGAACTAATAAAATTTGGTAAATAAAAAGATATTTAAAATTTTAAAAATAGTAAAATATAATTTTAGGGGTAATATAATTTTGTGTACGAAATTATAAAAAAAAAAATTTAAGAAACATGACGCTTTTGACGTTGAAGTATATCTAGCCTTCCTACTAGAATATCATTAACTGCACTGTCTACAATTCACTCCATGTTTTTTTTCTTTATTCACAAAAGCTTACCATGGGCTCCTTGTATACTAGTAGACGAAAACATAATTAGCCAAGTTTTTTTGCCGTTTTACGTGTGATTTTATTAAATTCCTCTTAATTAAGGAGCCAAAGTGGCAAAGTGAGGACATCCCCCATTTTGGTGATTGAAAAAACAAATTCTATAACAATCAGAAAAGATAATTAGTACTCCTCATAAGAGAAAGCTGGACCATGATGTCTTGCTTTAAAATAACTTCTCTGCTCTCCTGACTAATTTTCATCATAGGTCTAATATTCGATGATATTTCATGGAGTGTTTTAAGAATTTGAATGTATTTGAAAATCAGTTGGAACTGTATAGTTGAAACTAATTTACTATAGCATATCAGAGTGTGTAGCCTACTTTTGTTATATATTATAGCAGTTGAAAACAATATAGTTTGGACGATGTTGACAAACGAACTGTTTGTCTGCATGAACAGTGCTAGGGTTAGTATCTTGGTTTTGTAGCTAGCTCGATGTTTTTGATTATATATATAAGTATTTGTAGCCAAAGGAGCAAACAAGTTAGGATTCGCATCGGTATCGGACAGAATGACGCTTGATTAGGTGTGTGACGCGTATCACGCCTCAAATATGGGTTACTAAGTACAATAACTACGTTGAAAGCAATTGGAAAGTTTTATTTTCCATTTAAAAAGAATTGTGGATCAACAAATATATAAGTAATGGAACGCAATTGCTCCGTATAGCCCATTAATTGTGATGAACGAGCATTATGTTGCATCCATCTTTATACATTGGCCTAAACCTTCAACAATATCTTTTGATATTGACATTATTGAAATTTTCCAAGTATTTTTAAGATTCTTATATAAGAAGCACACTATTTCGCTTGCCCTTCGTGTTTGTGATGATATAATGTTGGAGAATCTGAGTGCATGAATAAGAGTGTGGGAATTGATTTTTGGAAAACGATTCAATGTTTGAGGTGTGTATAAACAACTTTTTTCAAAGGTTTTACTTGCCTTTACTTATTTAAGTTTGTCAAATAGTCTAATAACAAATTACCCCCAAGATATAACAAACACTTGAAAACAATATCTAGCAACAATATCATGTTCTAGAATATCAACAAAACCTGTAAATTTTTTAAAAATTTGATAAATGAAAGGGGTGTCATTTCGTGAATAGACACAACTGGGTTTATTCATACAATCTTTGCTTAAAAGTACTTCTTCATTTGTAAAGATATTTTTTTTTCATTTGTAAATGTATCTATTTATATATCAATACAACTATTACAATAGATATATTCATTGCTAAGTCGTTAGCTAAACTGTCGTCTTATTCAGAGTTATAATATGTGGTATAACTTCCATGACGTTTTTTAACAATCATCTAAAGTCTACACTGGGTGCGATTTATTGACTTTAGACAACTGTTTTCTTTAAAAATTGTCATCTAATACTAGTGATTTATTTACATTAGACGATAGTTTCTAAAGAAAATCGTCCTCTATTGTGCCTTTAAAAATTAAAAAGAAAATTTGCCAAAACTATTTCTTCTCAAAGACAATTTTTTCAAGGTGTTATGTGCAAATTCACATTCTCTTCTTTAATAAATTTAATTTATATCTCATTAATTTACGCATTACAAATTTTAAAGACATATGTTATAAATTATCCTTGTCATGTATAATCATTATGGATATCACATATTTATCTATAAAACCATAAACAAAGTTTCTCTAAAAAATCTAATAACAAAAAAAACTTAATCAATACAAATAAAAACTATACATCCAAACAAAAACAACTTAAATTTAAAGAAAGCAAAGTACCTAAGTTTTGGTGCTCAATAGGATGGTGGCAACGGTGATAGCGGCGGGCGACGGTGATGGATATGATAGAGAGTCATGACGGCTGACTATTTGTCACGACCTCGATCACGACTTCTAAATATTTTAAAATACAAAAAATATATTTAATGAAATTTGTGAAAAAAATTTTTGAAAACAATTTAAAACTTTAAAGTAGAAATGATTTGAATTCTTCAAAGGAGAATAATTCAACATTATCAATTATGTGAAAATTATCTTGGAATATTAAAATGCATAACAATTCTTAAGTTTCGACAACAATCTAAAGGAAACCATTTTTTTCCAAGTCTCGAGTTTGAAAATTATTTAATTTACAAACACACGATAATAACTTAAAACAATTAAACACACAAGTCAGGCATACACACGGTCTCGAAGCAGCCACAATCGCATCTTCACTCAACGTATGAGTTAGAAGCTCTTTTTGAAGTTCCTGTAACACATAAATCAATAATGTGAGTGATAAACTCAATAAGTAAAGCTTTAGCTTACAAATAATTAATTAAAGTTTTATAAGTACATGAAAGGTTTTTCTAATAATACAATATTTATTCAAGCCTAGGCTTTAGTGTGGGCTTTATTATCATTTATTTTTGTAGGCACAATTATATAAGGTCACTAATCACTCTACGGGAACTAATCTCTCGAATAATAAAAAAAAGGCACTAATCAAACTACGGGAATTAATCTCCCAAATATAAAATAAGGGGTAACAATTATCCCATGCCCGACGCCTTACAAACCACAACACTAAGTCATGTGAAAACGTCATAGATTCAAATATAACTTTTTTAATAATAATATCATGTGTTTTCAAGATAATCATATAAATATATCATTTCTCAAATATCTAAAATCATTATAAATACGCAAAGGATAAATCATGCTTCAAATATCCAAAATACCGAAACATATACAATACCATTATGTGTTACAGGTGAGCAATTTACTTACATATTATCTGAAATAATAAGTGTCGAAAGGTCGGCCTCTTAGTGGAGTGATGGTGTGCTTTAATTCTTAATATTATTAATTTACCATCTAGTCTTAAAAATCATCATTACAATGATTTAATAAAATCACAATTCTAGTGGAATAATTATATAGTGGAATTACAAACGCAACACTTAAAAAATTCTAAACTTGGACAGGTTCACACATTTTTACTAGCAGCTATCAATCAACGATTTTTTTTTTTAAATTACACAAAATTCCAATGACTTTGAAATTTTTATATAGTATTTCTAACATCTATGCATGTCACTAGATTTAATTTCATAACTTTTTGATTATTGTAAGTACTATTTTTATATTTTCAAATATACTACACCATTTTTGGAAAACAAAACACAGACAACCAATTTTCCTCAAATTTTTAAAATTCACAAAAAATTCAAAATAATCTGAAATTTTTAACATGTATTATATATATATATATATATATATATATATATATCATTAGATTTAATTTCATTACCATTGGATCACTATGAACTATTATTTTATGTTTTACAAATTATAATACCGTTGCTAGAAATATAGTTCAGGTAGTATAGATTAACAAATTTTATAAAAATCATAAAAATTCTAATAGTTTTGAAATGTTTACAAGATATACTAAACATCAAAACATATTATCAAATTTAATTTCATCAAGTTTGAGTTACTATAAATATTTTTCCTATACTTTAGAATTCACAAAAACAATTTGCCACTGTAAACAGCCTACGGGCAGTCAACAATCAAGGAATTTTTTTAAAATTATACAAAATTTCAATTGATTTGAAATTTTAGCACAACATTTCTAACATCTCAACATAGTACCAGATTTACTTTTATTGCGTTTGGATTGCTTTAAGTATTTTTCCAACATTTTAACTTTTACAAATACGTTTCTGAAAAATGTTGAAATAGTGTGCAGTGTATATTCTAAGATTTTTTTCACTTTATTTCTATCATTTGTATGAAGCTAAAATTTTGCAACCAATAACTAGACATATAAATGAGCATTTATAAATTTTTCTAGTATTAAACACAACTCGTAATGTAATCAAACAAATCATCATATTTGAGAGTAGTTTAAGAATTGTAAGAAACAACATTTAGCCTACATTCTCTAAAAATATCAAAAATAGTGTATTTAATCTGAAATTTTTATACAATATAATATGCATCTATATAAATCTCCAGATTTAATTTTATTCTATTTGGATAGCAATAATTAATTTTCTTATGTTTTACATTTTACAAAACCATTGTATACTATTGGCAGATTTCTTAGTTTTTTAACCAAAAATTTGGGAATTCATAGAGAATTGAATGCAACTTTGATTTGGACTCATAATAGCTTGTTAGAAAGCTTAGGATGTCAACTTTTCAAAAATAAAAACAAATCCTCAAAAATCATTTTCATCGAGCCTCCAGCATTGTAAGAAATAGACATTGCTTAAGGACATAAAATCTTAAAACACTAACATGTTCATCACACAAATTCAACAACATCTAGCCAAAAGATTAAAACATTTACATCATGAAATATTCAAATATACATAAACAAACATTTCAAAGAGCATTTTTGGGGTTAAGAAAACCTACCTCTTTAAAGACAAAACCTTGAATATGCTAGCTCTTGAATCCTAGTGCTAGAATTGATTTTTTGATGGATTTTCTCTAAGAGTTCTTGTGGGTTTCTCTTCGTTTCTCTCAAGGGAAGGTGGCTGGAGCTTTTCTAAAGTTCTCTACATAATTTTGGTGTCTTAATCGTGGAAGAAGAGAGGATAGGTGGGAGAAAAGTTGTGGAAGAAAATAGAGGGTAGGTGAGAGTTATTCTAATGCTTCTTTAGGAGGATAATTGGGATAAGTTAATCATTTGGGGGCATTAGTGGGAGGTAACGGCTGAAAATAGGGGTAGAAAGCAAGTGGGGACATGGGTTTGTGGCTGGAACAATTATTAGGGGCTTCTCTGTAAAATTTTTTAAAACTTTAGGGTCAAAGTGTAATTTTTTAAAATTTACGGGGTCAAAATGGAAAATTTTAAAACTTTTTAGAAAATTTTAAATTCTATTTTCTTTATGTAAATTTAGGATGCTCATGATTAAAAGAAAATATTTATAACACACTATATATATGTATGTATATCTGGCTAAATTTGAAAATTCAAAGTAATTCCTAAAAAATTCAAAAGAAATTCTTACAATTTCCAAAAATTAAAATAAAGCATCCAAGTAGCTAAAAAATTTCCAATTAATCACCAAATTAAAAATTTACTAACAAATCACAATAATTATATGCTAACACACCATGCTTTATAATCGAGGCTTGAACCTTTACGCTACAAATTAGAACACCTTGTAAAATTTTATTAGTCAATAACAAAAATGATGATAACAATAATAACAATGACTGTAACACCCCTCTATTTTATGTAACAGATAATGTTATATCAGTGATGACGTTAAGCATTTTTATTCCGTATTGATTTATGATATTATTGTCACTAACTATTTATTTTAAGTGTTATGACATGTGACGATCACGTGGAATTGATGTGCTCAAGTGTTCATGTTATTTACATTGTATGTTTATTTATGATTCATTAATGATTATATGCTATGATGTATCCTTGTATGTTAGGACAGTTCGGTAGGCCGAACCTTCAACAATCGGCAGGCCGGACTTCATGGAATCGGCAGGCCGGACTTCATGGAATCGAGAGGCCAAAGTGTGACATTGGCAGGCCGATGACAGCTGACGAGCAGTTAGCCGAAGTCTCTTAAAAATGTGACGATGATGATTGGTTGTGATTGGATAATGATTGCTCATTGATTGGCATATTTTTTGATTAATTTCCTCATTTAAGGAAATAAAACATTTGACTTATGATTGATTGGATTTAAATGATAGGGTTTCCCATTTTTTTGAGTTAAAATATGGAAGGTATGAACTAAATGATTGACTCTCCCTTAATCCTCTCCTTTCTCCACTCCAATTAGCCAACTTTTAATCAGAAAATTTCTGATAACAATGGAATAGACAAGCCTCCTTTGTACGTTACTTCCATTTCCCTTTTCACGATAATTTTTGCTCTCTCTCTCTCGATTTCTCTCTCTCACTCTCTTCCCTTCACGTTTTCTTCTTCATTTCCTTTCAAATTTTCCCTGCTATTATTTGTAAGAAATATTGAGTTTTCATTGGGGTTAAGTTCAAGTAGTTTGAGAAGAAATTTGTTAGGGTAAGAACCTTTTTTTTTTTTTGGTATTTCTAAAATGTATATCTCTCCTTAATCTGACTGCCATAACTTTGTCTAGGAATTTTATTTTGCTCTGAAATTTTAATATGATGTTCATATATGTGTTATGTAATGTTCCTCCAAGTCTCATGTTATTTTGATTTTTATACATTAAAATGTGAATTTTCTACTCTCTGCCACTCGTAGTAAAAATGCTTCTATTTTATTATGATGCTCAAATATGTGGTTTTAGTTCAAGAGACAAATGTGCTTTAATTTTTATGAAATTTGGCAAATGTGTTCATGTATATGTTATGATATGGGCTGGAAAGTTTGGTGATGATTTGATGAGTATTTTATGTGTTATGGAATTTTCATTAAGACTAGGTTTAGAAACTGCTTTGTCAGTAAATGATTGAACTCCTTGTTTTGTGATTTTTTGTGTGACTAAATGATTTTATTTGTTGATGGGAATTTATGTGGTACTGTATCTATATGTTATAAAGCTGTCTTTTGAATTTTAGGGTCATTATAATTTTATTTTAATTATTTGGAAATGTTTTCCATAGAATACTCACTGCCTATCAACCTAAAGTTAGTTTCACCACTGATTTTCCAATGCATGTTTTGGTTATATCTTAATTTTATTTGAAGCCCAACTTTGAATATGTTATAGTTCTAGGTGTCTTTTACATGCAGGACTTTTGTGGTAATATTTAAGGATGTAGGTAATTTATTTTATGAATCTAAATATGGACTGCTCATTGTTTTGTTATTGTTGGCAGATTTTGTGTGTATAATGTATGACTTGTTTTTGGATACTAAATGGAATTTTTATGACCATAGAAAATTCATGGTAATATGTTTATGTAATAACTTTGTCCCTGCCAAGTTTGGTGCATAAATTACGTGTGAATGTTGAGTTATTAAGTTTTTAATTCATGGAGGTTAGAAATATATTTATGTTGATAGTTTTGATGATTATGGTTATGGATGCATGTTATGAATTATGTTTGCAAGAGATGAATGTATGTGTGATGTTATATGGAATGGATGTTTTATTCTATGAAAATAAGTATTAATTTTTATTTTGTATCTTTAAATGAATGAGTGGCATGAACACACTAAGGAACAAGCACATCGAGATCGTGGCGTCGTCACCAACACATTTAAGGTTAAGTAAGCTAGCTAAAAAGGTAGTATATTCTCACCTGCAACACGATATGTTTCATAAGGTTTGAAATTATATTCGTAATAATATCTATGATGATTTTATGATGTTTCATTTAAAGATTTCTTATGAAATATTTTTATGTTCATAAAGATATGCATGTATAATGATGATGTATTTCAAAGCATGAAAGTTTAAATATGTATATATATGTATCACCTAAATAAGTGTTGCACACCAATGTTATGATATGTTATGATGTCATGTTTGGTTTTGGATTAGCTACCCTTCTCCTCTCATGATGGCGCGCCTATAATGATGATTATGGTGCAACACTAGGGCCCTTAAGATAAAATGAAATAAGTTTTAATATGGTCAAAGTAATGAAAGATATGTTCCTATGAAAATGTGCCTAGTGCACTATTATGATGTATGATGATGATGATGTTCATAAAATGTTTTAAGTTGTGAGATAATAATGTACCTACTAAGCTTTAGCTTATCCAGTTTTATATCATGTTGCAGATAAGGGTAAGAAGGTCATGGACTAGGTGAAGGATAAGGAAAGGTGTGTGAGCTAAGGACGATAAATTGCAAACGAAAGAACGCCTAAAAGAAATTTAAAGATATGAACAATATTTTATAATTTTGATTATGTTTTATTGTTAAATTTTAAGGATTGATACTTTGTTTATTATTTTATCTTAATTTTTTTGTATACGGTCTTCTGCATTTTGAAGTATTGAACTTGTCTTTAAATTAAGTTTTCTAAAAGTTTTTAACTCGGACGGCGTACCGACCATTATGCCGATGTGATGTTCGGCCTGCCGATCCCATTATTCTGGCCTGCCGAACTTAGAGAAGTTAAAAACCCTATTTTGCAGAGCTTCGGGCGGCCTGCCGATGGTTGATCATCGGCCTGCCGGTCGTGTTCGGCCTGCCGAAGTTTCCAGTTCGGCCTGCCGAAATTTGTATGCACATTTTATTAATGTTTTAAAAAGTAAAGTAATTTCTATTTACAAGGGTTTTGGTAAACTACTTAAAGGATGATTATGAATAAGTAATTTATTATTTTAAAGATGAATTAATATATATATATATGTATGGATCCTGGGTATGTTTTCTCAAATTATGTTTTCAAACTATCTTCAAGTTATATGGTTGATCTCAAAGTAAAAGTTTAAATAAAAGTATGTAACGACATCTGTGACGTCCGTAAGGGGGCATAACAATGACAATAATAAAGGGCTCATGATAATAATTCAAAAATTATGCATTTATGTATTTTGTGACAATAAATTACATTTACAAATTTTCAAGCATTACACTATTCAAGGGCATGGTCATGAGGAAATTGGTGGTTGGGGAAGTGAGGAGTTTAGAAGAGATGAAAGAGGGATTTTGGAGAAAATAATTAAGTGGTGGGAGGATAGAATCAAAGAGGGAGTTAATAGAGGAAGAGAGAGAGAAAAAAAACTTATTGAATGGAGTTTAAGAGAAAAATTTTAGAGTTTGCAAATTATATAGAGTGGAGTGAAAGAGAGTGTTCAAAATTTAAGTAGGGAATAGAAAAAAATTCAAAATTTTTAGAAAAAAAATGAGCAGGAAAAATCCCGCTTATTTTTTAAATTCGTTCAAGAACATTAAATGATGGTTTCCTAAAATTCATTACAACAAAATTAAAAATTAGTAATTTTCTCAACTCGTTAATTATCATGCAAATAGCCAATTGTGATCGACGAGCATTATGTTGCATCTGCAATTTGCATGCCAATGGATAGAGTCACTTTTGGACAAGGTTGGACCGCCATCTTCTTCATAAACTTGTTTCTTTTAATTTTGTATGTAAATTGTATCCCTCTCAAATAAAAAATTGTATTTTGTCCAGCCTCCTAAAATTGAACATCTTTTTATT
Organism: Artocarpus heterophyllus; assembly: GCA_025403435.1. Taxonomy (NCBI): domain Eukaryota; kingdom Viridiplantae; phylum Streptophyta; class Magnoliopsida; order Rosales; family Moraceae; genus Artocarpus; species Artocarpus heterophyllus. The sequence continues at coordinate 5,545,234 of CM046354.1, forward strand.
TACCATATCTCATTAGTTTAGTCATCGTCCCACCCCGACCATTTTTTCTAGCTCCATTCCCCATCTTCTCTGTTTTTCTGCATGGCCTAAATCTTTAACATGTCCCTTGAGATTGACACTATTGAAAATGTCCAAGTATTTTTAAGATTCTTATAAAAAGCAAACTATTGCGCTTGCCCTTCTTGTTTGTAATGGTACAATTTGACAGTGACATAATTAAACAATGCGATATATATAAATATATATGTAGCTGGAAATTAAACTTTTGGCACTTGAATTGGGGATGGAAAGGCAACAAAAGGAAACTTATTCTTAATTACGTGCAGTCAGCTTGTGTTCAAAGTATTTCAGCTTTTAGTTATATATGAATTCCTTAATTTACTGTGAATTCAACCTATTCAAAGCCCCTTTTACTTTGATTAAGCACGTTATACAGTCTTTTTAGGAAACAAAAATTATAAAAAAAAAGGTTATACAGAGTATTGCAAGGTGCATAATCACCACGGTCATATTCTTTGAAAACGAAGAAATGACGTAAAAGGTCAAAGAAAATTAACCTCTTCTACAAGTTTCCGAACCCACACAACTTGAGAAGAAGAAGAAGAAGAAGAAGAAGATTACAATATTCAAAAAGTCGGAAATTATATCAAATTACTTTCAGGAGTCAAGAGAAAAAAAAGGTTGAATTATTTCCTCCCTTTTAATATAATCTCTTTGTTAATTACTGTGAGGTTGTCCGAAAGCACGCACTGTTTTGAATAGCCTAATGTCTAAAACTACGTCGCACAGGACAGAAATTATATTATATATATATATATATATATATATATAATTTATATATTCAGACTTTGAAATTGCACTCTGGAAATGAAAGGCAATAACGTGTTACGTACGTGCCTCATTTAACGGCCTATATATAAGCTGTACATAAACCACGTACGTTTGTATTATCAACAGAAATGGCTCGTGATAGAATGTTTTCATTTTTTTGGGAGACTCTCTTGATTGTTGTGCTTTTACTAGGCGGCGCGTTTCTTAGTAAGTATAATTGATGTATATACGTGAGGTTCTCTTGATCAATGAATTCTTATAATTAATTTATAAGCTTTTATATATGGATTAAAATGCAATATTTTAACTAATTAATACTATTTTTTCTCCTCAACTTAATTGCAGACTCGAAGGCTAGGCGCCAAACTCTTGATGACTATTGTTATCCGGGTGGCAATTGGGACGATCCTTGTAGTAATGCAAATCCTTGATCTAGCAATGCGCATATACTATATATATATATATATGATCATGTCACGCTAATTACATAGTTCTAAATAATGCGTGTCTTCTTTTAGGCTGCGAAATAAGAGTTTTACTACACTTACGTACACGTATACAAGTGCTATGTAATAACACCGTGTGCTGATAATATTTATTAGCTATAGCAACTGCTAGGTTCTGATCATGACAATAATATATGGCAGGTTGTGTATGTAGTTCGTGTAATTCATCATTGAATAACAAACGCGTTAGATGCTTCATAATATATATATATATATATATATATATATATATATATTATATGCATGTATGTATGTATGTATGTCTTTGATTATCGTCTTTTAAAGACTAGGAAATTTTGGCATTGCTATTATAATTATCAATTTTTTAAGTGGAGTCTGGTATAAATACTAAAAGAATAAATTGTTTTGTTACATCTTTAACTATTCATTTTTTACATAATATATATGAAACTTTTAATTTTGACAAAATACATCCTAAATTTAAAAATTATTAGTAATTGAGATCTAATGACTACTTTTAATCCCTAGAAAAAAGGGACCGTCTAGACCCACGAAATGTTATGCTCACTTGGAATCGGCAACAGCATCCAAAACTGCTCAGCGTACACCTGAATGGACATAAAATCACCGTCTTGCGTAATACTGTGGAATTAGGACTTCTTTATGTTTAATACTTTTTTTCATGTATCGAGTTTTAATTTTTTCCATAACATTACAAGCTTAACCCTTAGAAAAACTCACATATGAATCTCATGATCAAAACCGTTCATATTTTTTTAACACTTGTTAGCTATTGAACCTCAATTGCTAGTAATGTCAAAGCTCAAAATGCATTTTACCAACATTAAAAGTTTGGGTTGCACGCAAAAAGTGAATAATTTAAGATACAACAGTGTAATTTACTCGCTACTAAAAAAAATTAAAGAAATAGAAAACAACTTTTTAAAAACAAATAGCGGTGTTTGGCATTTGTTTTGAGAGAATAATTTTTAAAAAATTTTGAGTTAAAAATTTTGTTTTTTTCTAGTGCTCTCTGGGAAAAAAAGTGAAACAATTAGTAAGAAAACAACATTTTACTTTTGGCCAGTACTCGTATTGTGGTTGAGCAGACTACATTTTCCCTCAAACAAGTCTGAACCAAGAAAATTTTAGTTTAAATTTATTTCATTATTGCATTTTCCCTCAAAATTCAAATATTTACAATATAAACTCAAACTTTTTAGTTCAAATTTATTTCTCAAACTGCCTATTAATCAGTTTGAGAATTCATACAACCTAATTTGTTATGTTTGGACGTGTACTTTTAATTTTTTTTTGAATGTTTGGACACAACACAATTAGGCTTCGTTTTGCAACACCGTTCTCACTGTATAGTCCTAACTACTATGTAAAGCTCTTACAGGCTTGGTATAAAGTAAAAGTATGCTACAGTGTAAAGCTCTTATATTCTATAATAATTTCCAACTTTCTATCCTAATTGCATTGCTGAATGCAAAGATCGAGTGACAGCAATTTTACTCTCAAAAAGTCTTGGTCAACAAAAAAAGATTACATATGGATGACTTTTTGAAGGCTAGGCAAAAGCATAAGAGAGACATTGCACAATCATTAATGCAAAATTTTGAACATAACAATCAAGCCTTATTTGACATTTCGGTTGGAACCAAGTCGAACAATATAAGGCTCTTAACAACTATAATAAAAAGCAAAGTGCAGTACAAAACGAGCATACAATAATTTTTAAACCAATATTTTTAGTTCTAACCTTTCTTCTAAACACCCTATAAAAATTTTGAACATAGCACAATGAGAAAATTGGAGTTCGTATTCCCTAGTCAGTAGTGTATATTGGTTGAACAACGGGTAGACTATGCTCAATTGTTGACTAAACTTTTAAAAAAAAAGTGTGAACGGAAGTGCCAGCTGGTCTGAAATTTCTAATTTTTTAATCAATAGAGTACATTGATTGAACTACAGGCAGTGTCTTTTTTTCTCTTCTAACTTGATGTTTAATAGTTTGGAAATTTCCTCCTCTTTTCTCATTCTGCTATGTTCACATTTTTTGATTGCTATGTTCAAAACTCAATTGAGAATACGGAATACGTACTTCTTTTTTCTCAATTTTTTTTTATAGTATAGGCTATAATTGAATTTTCAGACCTGTTGGCACTTCAGTTCACACTTTTTTTTATTAAGTTTACAATTATGGCCTAGCGATGATACCAAGTATTTTGTTGGAAATAAACTAGTCCAATTTATTATTATTTTTTTATTGTTGGAAAAATCTTAACCTTAAAGTGGAGCTTACAACCGTGACCAAGAAACCGCGATGTATTTAGTTGGAGGGAGAGAGATGAAGAGAGAGGCTTTGGATGAAGGAGAAGATGAAGAAGTAAGGTAGAGGGATGTAGTCTCCCACTCAAACCTATCAAATTAAATCCTTTTGATAGCAATCTACAAATTTTAACTTTCAAAAGACTAGTTTACTCTCTGAAAAAATATTTACAAATTATTGTGTAAGTACAACATATAATAATTAGCCAAGCAATTATCATTCACCATTTGAAGTTTTAACACTTCCCCCTTGCCAAATAACATGAAGAATTTCTATAATTCTCTTTATCAACATATTCTCCATCCTTTCAACTCTCTCCATCCTTCTTTTTGTTTGTTCCTCCAACCAAATGGAGCATTCAATTTTGTCTAAGAGACCATTTTTTTGCTATGTATTTTTTTTGGGGTTGTGGGGACCATTTGCTCTTTTGCTATGAAAAAAGACCATTTTTGTCTAAAAGACCATTTTTCATAGCTTTTTGTTTTTTTTTAAAAAAAAAAAAAAGAGACCAATTTGCTCTGATGGCATGGGAAGGGGCTTAAGGTAGTAGATGGTGGTTTGGATCCTAATTGTAATAGTGAGAACAACTGTAAAAATTTAGGACACACACATGAAATTTTTTCCAAATATTTTTTCTGCTTCAATATTCGTCTACTTCAATCTTTTTCGCATGTTCTGAAAATTACGTTATAGACAAAACGTAAGTGTTGTCGTGCAATTAATATGAAAAAGATGTTATGCGAGACGGTAACAATTCAATATATAAAATAGAATGGTTGTTCCTTCTCAGCATGTATTCAAAAGATATGTATAATACAGAATTGTCATTCATATTGTGCTTTCTGGTTTAGTTATGTAGTATTTTTTAGATGCAAAAAAAAAATAAATCATTACTGTCCTTGATAATGCACGCTTATGTTCTTATTGTTTTTCTTAACTATTCCATATTAAGAAAAGGAAAAAAAAAAAAAAAAAAAAAAAACCTTCAGTGTTCATGCGCGTAAAGACTTTTCATGCAAGAAAGTACACTGTACGGGTAAAGAACTCGACTTTGGGTGGCTCTTTGAAAATGAAACGCGGTAAACAAATGGTCTACGTGTACAAAACATAAACTGAAGATAATACAAAAAAACACACGGTTTTATATACACTCCATTAATTGTCAATAAAAAAGTCGTCCAAGTTCTCATTTGTTTTGGAGCTTCACTTGATTGTTGTGCTTCTACTAGGCGGTGCATTAACTAGTAAGTTCTTTTTTCTTTTTTTTTTAACTAGTTTATTTCGTAAGTTTAAATTAAAGCTCGAATTATTTTATTATAGTATTTTTGCTAAAAAAAATTAAATTTATGTTTAAACTTATCGTTCAAAGTTATGAACCAAAAGTAACAACAGTAATTTCTCTAATAACAAAAATTAAATTTATGCTCAAACTTATTGTTCATAATAAAAGGACCCACACACACCAAATTGTTAAACCCAAAAAATCATGCTCATGATTCTGATTTCCTCAACCGAAATGAGGATGGCCGGCCCATTACAGCATTTCCTCAACCGAAATGCTGTATCAGCCTTTTCGATTATTGGTTGGGGCTCGCTCAAAATAGGTTCCTTATCTGATAACAAAGCAAATTGGTCGAATACTTTAAGTATAAGTAAGCAATTAATTACCATACATGATATGATGAAGGAAGTCAGATCAAAGTCAGAAAAAGCTTTTCATCTCTTTGATAAATAGAGCTCGGAAGTTCTCCAATTTACCGACCCAAAAGAACAATCTGTATCGCTGCTAATACTCTAGGAGATTCTTTGCTGATCTATTCACCATTCAAAAAAGGAGACTAGAAGAACTGGGCCTAGTTCTGCTTCTCCTCCACCGCAGGGAGAAATCACCGGCGATCCTAGTTTGTGACTACCGTGTGTCGTTTTTTGTGAGGGGAGGTGGAGATCCCAAAGGTAATAAATTCCATCACGCCTATGTTCACTAGCTCGTTGGCACACTTTAGCGATGGATCTATTGCCGTGGAATTGTAACCTCAAATCTCGCTGGCGACCACCGTTGCTCACGATTCCATTGCATGAAGGTCAAAAGTCGTAACGGATGGAAGTCGAGAGAACCTATTGCGATTCCATCTAGAAAAGGAAATTAAGAAAATGGTTAATTTCAGGGGGAAAAGCATCTCGTCGTGAATTGTCAACTGCAATAGATTCGGATTCCGTCGCGAAGGAAGTCTAGTTCTTGGTGCGATTGAGATGGTGATCTTACTGCAATTCATGCAGACCTCAAGATGACATCATACGGAGGTGGAGCGGGGTCGTGCAAAGGTCGAGTGGAGGTGGAGACGGCGTTGCAAGTCCGTCGACCGTTGATCCTCGTGTTCTACACCTACCACCTCCCTCCATTGGAAGACTATACCCCCGCCGATGGTGGCCAACCCTCCACACCGGCCCACTCCTAACGGAAATGTTTCTAATATATTTTGGGTTTTTTTAAGGGATTTTAGATTTTTTTAAAATTATTTTTATACTTGTTATGTTGAAATGATAGGATCAAATATGGTTGTGTATATTTCTATTTTTGCGATACTTAGATTTTAGAACATCTAATTTTAATTTGATAATCCAATGTTGGTTGTTAAATGAGACTACTGTGAGTCTACTTAAACCGTGTTCAACTGAACATATAAAGGCACGCCATTTATAGAATGTTTAGTAAGTATATTTAAAATCAATTTTATAGTTTAAAATATTGAAACATATGAAAGCTTACACTTATCACATATCTCGTTAACCATTAAGTAAGATTACGTTGAGCTTACTTAAATTGCATTCAACTGAACATAGGCACGTGACTACGATTTTTTTTTTTTTTTTTTACAAAAACATATCATTTGAAAGAAATAAACCATGGCTAGCTTTCAAAACAAGTTACGTGTCATGTTTTTACTTGAGAACAACAGACTTATCACAATGAACGACATGTCATTTTAGAATTAGAATAACTGAAATTCAAATTTTGAAGTGGGTCAACAAATGAAAGAAACAGTTATCAAACAATGTTAATTGAATAATTTTTAACAAAATAGCTATATGTCACATTTTTGTAATTTGATAGGAAAAAAATAAAATAATAAATAGAAAAGTAACATTAGTTAACTTAAAATTCTAATCTCTTCTCTAAACAAGAAAGTATGACAAAACAGAATTTTCTAGTAGTTAAAAAATAAAATTTTATTTTATTTTTTAATTCCGTAAAGTTCTTTTATACTACAGGTAACATAATTGTATCCTTGCTGCATAATATTAACCAAAGCTTACGAGTTACGACAATAAGAGTTACACCCAAGTGTCCGTACAATTTTATTTAAGAGCATAGTTATTCAAATCAACTAACTTATTAGACACACAATACATGGTTGGACGTGATTGTGTATTCTCGACCATGCATGCAATGGCTACCTTCAGTACAACATCCAATTCACTACCAACTTTTTCACATGTTGGAGGTGAGAGGCGATTATCCAATACATCCCTGTAATGAGTGGTCTTAAGTGCACTCTCTGATTGCATGTGGGAAATAAGTTCCCCTGGGTGCTTTCCCATCAGAACTTCAAGTGTCAAAACCCCAAAGCTATACACGTCACATTTCTCAGTCACTGCCATACTATAAGCAAGCTCTGCAACACAAAAAACAAAAAAAACAAAAAAAACAAAACAAAACAAAAACAAAAACAAAAACAAAAACAAAAACAAAACAAAACAAAACAAAAACCATTATGTCCTATCATGGCCATAAAACAAAAGTACAAAAAAATTGAAACATATGGATTTCTTATAATTTAGAAATTACCTGGAGCAAGGTAACCAAAAGTCCCTGCTACTGAAGTATAGTTAGGACACGCCGGGTTCAAAAACTTTGCAGTGCCAAAATCAGAGACATGAACCTCAAGTTGAGAGTCCAACAGGATGTTTTTGCTCGATATATCACGATGGATTATCGGCGGAAGGCGATCGTGATGCAAGTAGGACAAAGCATGGGTTATGCCTTTCACGACTTGGATCCTCTTTTCCCAATCCAGCTTCTTTGCAATGGCGTCATTTCTGAGGATATCTGCTAGGCTACCTCCCTCCATGAACTCATAGACCAAAAATGCCTTCTTTCCTTGTAAGAAGAACCCGAAGAGTTTCACAATGTTTCTATGCCTGATTTCTGCTAAAGCTGCTACCTCATTTTCGAAACTCCTGATGCTCTCAATATTCTGTACTGCGCTGTCGTTTAGGGCTTGAAAACTCAGCCTCTTTACAGCAAATACTTGATCAGAAGACGATATGATTGCTTTGTATACCCTTCCAAATGCACCGATTCCGATGCAATGAGTGTCATCAAAGTTGTTTGTAGCTTCTAATATGTCTTTGAACTCAACTTTCCCACTGGAATACCAAGTTGAGGATAAATTTTCTGCCCTCGATGCACTTGCAGCTTTCGTAATCTTTATTGATCTCCTTTTCCGGAGAAGAGCCAAAATGCCAATAACAATCAAGGAAACTAACGAGCACAAAGAAGCAAGAACTACAACTACTTTTAGTTTTTTATTCTTGCTTCTGCCACTATTTTCTGTTGATGTGACATCACAAGGAGAGAGGCCTTTTATCTTCCCACATAGATCTTTATTGTTGCTGAGATCCTCTGATTGAACTGAACGAAAGATCTTGATATCAGGAACTGGGCCCTCCAAATTGTTGTACGAAAGGTCGATATCTGATAAGCTCAACAAGTCGCCAAGGGAAAGAGGGATCGAACCAGTGAGATTATTGTGGGAGAGGTTTAAGCTTTGTAAGTTTGTAAGCTTCCCAAAATGAGATGGTATGTTGTCACTAAGAAAATTATAGCTCAAATCTAGCGAAACTTGTAGAGCCACTAGATTACCTATCTGAAATGGGATTCTACCGCTTAACTGATTCTTGCTTAATCTCAAATCTTGCATCTTGGAGCAATCCCCAAGTTGGTACGGAATTGAACCATTTAGCATGTTGGCTGACAAGTCCAAGGAATCCAAGTTTGATAATCTACCTATTTCCGGAGGAATCATTCCAGAAAGCCGATTATCATTGAGTCTTAACAAGGACAACATTGGTAAGTTTCCGACACTTGCCGGTATCTGACCAGACAGCTGATTGGATGAAAGATCAAGCTTCACTAGTTGTTTTAGGTGAAAAATCTCATCTGGGACTTTTCCGGTTACCATATTCCCTGCTATATTTAGTAGGGTCAAGTTTCGGCATTCTCCCCAGTTTGATGAGAGTTGGCCTTTTAAGTTGTTAAAGCTTAAGTCCATATATGTAAGGCTTGGATACACACCAAAATCTTGGTCCACATGCCCTGTCAATTAGTTATATTCAAGCCTCACTCTGTATAAGGTTGGACAGTTCTTTAGGCTTGTTGGGATTGGACCTGTGAAATTATTGGAGGTTGCGGAGAAATTGACAAGATTCCCACCTTTACACACTTGGAGGGTAAATGGCCACTAAAATTGTTCTTTGCCAAATACAGAGTATTCAATCTTGAGAAGTTTCCTAGTTGCCTAGGCACGACACCAGATAATTGGTTTAAAAGCAGGTTCAATTCAGATAAGTTGCCCAAGGTTGCCAGGCTTTCTGGGATTGAACCCGACAATTGATTGTCGTAAAGACGAAGAACTCTCAAGTGACTCAAATTACCAAAAGATCTAGGAATAGGACCATGGAAAAAGTTTTCAGCAAGACCTAAGAAAATCAAGGACTTCACGTTTCCTATCTCTTCTGGAATTCTACCTCCGAGAAGAGTAGTAGTGAAGAGTAGATATTTAAGGCTTCGGAGGCCAATTTCAGGGGAACTAGACCCGCCTGGGAATAGACGGCTGCTCAATACTCCGGTTATATTGTTTCTGGAGATGTCAAGCTCGGTAACCTTAGTGAGATTAGCAAGAGAAAGAGGCAGCGAACCATTGAGGAAATTTGTGGAAAGATCAAGAAATGTGAGATTGGAAGCCATACCGATGTTTGTTGGTATGGAACCAGTGAGTTTGTTGAATTTAAGATCAAGGCTAAGAAGGTTTGGAAAGGAAGAGAAATCAAGGTTTTGGAGGGTACCTCTCAAACCTGTGTATGCCAGGTTTATTTTAGTTACACTCCCAGCCTCGTTGCATGTTATTCCATGCCATTTGAATGGACTTGGAGGGGTAGAATTGGTATTGAGTACCCAGGACTCTAGAACTGATTGCTTTGGGAGACTTGCTTTCCATTTGAGTAGAGACTCAACTTCTATGCTTGATGTGGTTCTTGCTTGGCTGGAATTACAAGGCAAAACTAATAAGACTACGTGAGCAACAAAAATTGTAAGTGAGAAACGGTGGTTTTTGTTTGCCATTCTTTTGTTACTGGGGGTGTTTTGAATCTGAAGGCCACGCTGTTTGCGATTTATAGTTTTGATTCTCAATGAGAAACTACTTGTCTTGCGTTTAAAACTTCATTGGACCTTTCGTTCTGCTAGTCAGACAGGAAGCAATTTCCACTTTTTTTCCATTGTGTTATGGTCGATGATTGATACATGCAACAACGTGGAACTCCAAACACAAATAGTGAAGTCCAAGAATTGACCATATTATTAATATTAAATAAAAATAATAATTTCTTTTTCCCTTGGTCTTTTCTTTTGGAAGTGGTAAGTACTACTGGGTGAGCGCGCACGCACACATATAATATATATATATATATATATATATATATATATATAGCTAGTCAGGCTGCAAGTGTGGTGAACTTTCATGTGGACTCAAACTGGGTAGACTCCGAAAAATTAGCGAGGGGGCAAAGTATATTTTTAGGAGGAGCGAAATATAATTTTAAGAGATGAAATAAAATTTAAGGAAGAACGAAATATAATTTTTATAAAATTTTATAAACAATGTTAGAAGAAAAAAAGTTGAAGGGTAATCATCCACCATGTTCTAAGAGCAAGGACTGAGCTAGACTTTGACATGAAAATGAAATTTATAATGCCAACATAACATGAAAATCAAGTGAAATTGTTTATTTTCCGTAATAAGGTTCTATTGACAGTATAAGAGGAGGACAAAAAAAAGAGCAAAAATGTAGGAAAAAAAAAGGCAAGGACAGTCAGACTAGAAGCCAAAGAAAAAAGAGAAATAATAAAATAAAAAGTAAAAATTGAATATGGAGTTTGAAGGGCGGTAACTTTTGAACATGAATTTAAGATAAGTTTATTGAAATATAGCTTTTTATAACTTTATCTTACGTCATTCAATAACGTCATTACCAACCCACCGATCACGTCTAATACATTAAAAGCCCAAGGAAAAGCATAAGAAAATTACAAAACCAATAAGTCACTAGTGGGGGCACAACCCCAAAAACTAGTGATACGTAAGCCATGCCTTTGAAAGTTATACACTTAATCAAACTTTTTTTTTTCAATTCTCATGTCCTTGTCCTTGACTGCCTCTAAGGATGAAAATATCAATGTTGATGTAAATATTAGAAAAATATCTGGAAAAATTACAGAAATCAATCGAAATTTTAACAAAAATTACAAAAGTACAAAAATTTTATATTAAATATATATCTAATACTTTAGGATACAATAAACATTAAAAGAAACATAAATAAAAATGAATTACATAGTAAACTTTATACATAATAGATTTATCGATACCAAAAGAAAGTTTTGTGAGGCTCAAACATGAGTGAGATTCCATCCTGATTGAAACATTATTGGTGCTATGACATATTATTTGAGTAATGCTGAATATAGTTATGAATATGCCACATATAAGTTTTTTGATTTCTTCTCACTGTATTTCCGTAAATGAAAAACTGTAAATTATCATAGTTGTTTGACTGAAATGATGGCCGTATGCTTAGATGAAGATAATTAAAAATTGCATAACGATCATACTTTTAAAAGTCCTAATTGTATGTATAGCAAGCATGAGCAGCTTCATCGAAGCAGCTAATATAATTTGATACCAAATTCATCGATTGTAAACTCATAAAAATATTCTTTCATTGAAAGTATAAAAATACTGATATATTATTTAAAGGAAAAAAATTATTAAATTTTGTAATTTTTGATATTACCTAAATTTAGTTGAAATTTCCATAATACGTACCAAAATTTTATACACGATATATTATAGGTTTTTTGATATCGATATTTCTAATAATATTTACCGATATTTTCAATATTTGTCAGCTATTTTATCAAAATCAATATTACAATAAAAAGATATCTCAAAATTTCGCCGAAACTTACGTCTTTGTCTTCGCTCTAGACTTAAAATATTAGTGGTTGTTCACATACAATTTTCTATTTAAAATAAATTTTTATTTTTGAAAAACAAATACTATTCTATGAAAACAGAACAATTTTCCAAGAAGAGAATTCTACGAAAACAGGCCGTCATAGACTAGAAAAGTAAACAGTCAAGCACGAAAAATCATCTTTTTGACCATTCTACCAAATATATATTTTTGGCAAGGTCTGCTAAATTTAGACCCTGTTAAACTCTTATTCAGATGTTAATTTTTTTTTTTTTTTACACATGTTATCTCAAATTTTTCAATCAAATCAACTTAATAAATTAGTAGTAACTTTTTTAATTTAATTAACAAGGCTGCCACCCCTTCACTTCACATTCACACTCTCAGTCTCCACACTATTACAACTTTTTTTAATCTCTCATTTTTTTTGAGACTGAAGCTTTAGCTTTCGTTAAATCTTAACTAAATCATTACAAATATCAACTAAGATAAACATAGGAATCTCAATGGATCAAATTCTTGAAATGTTAGAAGATAAAGCCAAATGCGCTAACTTATAAGCTATAACATTACAATTCCAAGGGCAGTGACTTATATTAGTATTGCCAAGAGCTATTGCATGCTCTTTGATGTTTGATAAGATAGAACCTTGGCTGCTAAACTCAAGATTCTACCTAAGAGCTTCAACAACTTCCTTGGCATCCATTTCAGCATAAGATAGAGTGTATCCAAGGTTCTTGATAATGTTCATGCCTTCTCAAAGAGCTAGAGCCTCAACTGTTTTTGGAGTGCGATCACCCCCGTCATGATCAAGAAGGCTTCATAAACAAAGCCTTTGTGGTCATGTGAAACACCTCCTAGCCTGATAGCTCCTCCTACAGTTGGCACAGCCACATATATGCTTAACTTAAGAAGGCTATCCTCTGGTGCCACCCATGCTTGCGCTTGATTTGAAGTTTAAGGTAGAGTAGGCCTTTTAATCAATTGAGCCTCTTTATAGTCCCTTAGGAAGATAGCCTCGGCCTCCAGAATTTATTCCAATCTACAAAGACGACCCTCGTGGAGAAATAAGTTACGCTCGTGCCACACATACCAAGGATAACTATAAAAATCTCAAAATCACCCTTCGTCAGCCTGCTACGAGCAAACTGACATAGGTCTAATCCAGAATCGCCTCTAAAATCATCAACTAAACCATTGAAAATTGAACATTGCCGTACATCTGCCCTCCTAAGGCATTCTGTCAATGCATGCACACTAGTCTTTAGTTTCTTGACATCTTCAATGACCCCCATAAATAGTAGCTCCACATTTACTAGTAGGGAATCGTGGCATAATCTCTATCGAATATTTTTATCTTCTTAGGAATACCAAGTTCTAATACCTGACTACCATGGCGCCATCACACTCTAAGAGGATCCTCTTTCTTCATATGACTCGATTAGAGCTCTCCAATAACGAGACTTAACTCTATAGACACCCTTTTTGTCATAGTGTCAAATAAGTTTATCTGGTCTCATGCTGAAACTGATAGGGGTACCTAGGATTAAGGAGCTATCAATATCCCATAGTATGTTTCTCACCAGCTCGTCGTTCCACCAATTGGGAAGAAATAAGTCTTGCACTCTCTACTCTCCCAATAGAGGTGTTTCAGGGTTATGGGTCGGAAAGTGGTCGGACAAGGTAACCATGGGTCTTAAAACACCCTAATACTTCACAAGCAGATTCTTCCCCCATATCAGATTGTGCCATAAATATGAGCAAGCGCTAACTGCTTTGGCTTTGAGGAAGCTGTTATTGGGAAAGTATGTTGCCTCGAGGATTTGTGCGCACAGTGAGCCTAGCTGTGAGATAAGTCTCCATTCTTGCCTGGCTATAAGAGCTTGGTTGAAAGTTTTCTTTTAGGAAGTTACACCCCCTTTTTTCTCTCCCACTATAAGCTTTACCATCACCAGGATTTGTGTTTTACAGCAAGTACTTAAGCACAATTATCATTTTGAAAAAAGCACAATTATTAGTATAACTTTTAAATTGATCTATATATATATATACATATATTATTTTCTAAGTTTAATATATTCATTTAACGGGATGATTTTGATATAACTGACCAATATTCAAAATTTGAGACCTTTGGAATCCACAATGTAAGCCGCAAATTTTTTTTTTAATTTTAGATGGAGAAGTTGGAAGACAATATGTTAAAGTAAAAACTTTGGAAAGGATAAATGCTTGAAATATTGGACGAGAAAAAAAAGTGTTTTTTGTTATTCAAGTGATCGGTTCCATGATTATTATGTTTGACGTTCTGATAAGAAGAATTGATTTGACAGAGTGTTATTTTTATGTAGAATACTATGTTTTGCTTTTCAAAATTTCTTTGTCTTTAAATATTTCTAAAACGATATGCATGAAATTTTCAAATATTGATTCATTTAAGTTTTCAATAGGTGATTTATTTATGTATAAAAAAATTGGTGATCCCTTCAATAAAATGGTGGTTTATTTAGAAGATTTAAAGGTAACTGCAATCTAATAAATTATGAAAAAATTAAAAAAAAAAAAAAGGAAATGCTGGCGTTGTAGGCTGGCGGCTGGAGCAACCACGTAAATAATGGGCTTATATAGGATCAGAAGAACTTGTTTCCAGAAAAAAAGTAATAAAAAAACTTAAATACTGGAGGAGAAAAAGGGATGTAGCTTCCTTGATAAAAGGGAGATATCCATTCAAAATAAATAAATAAATAAACGAGAGACAGAAAAAGGCTGTAACGTGTGGAAGGGAGTGGCAGTCTCGTTAACAAGTTTTAAAAAATTACTCATTAGTAAATGAGTTTATTTGAAAAAACTGAAATTACATGAGTCAAAACAATAGACTAGCATCTGAACAAGGGCCTGGAAAAGAATTTGTAATTCGCTCATGCTGTCAATTCTTTTTTAATCCTATCAAATATGTTTTATGCTGATAATTATTATTAAAATATTTTCCCTTAAATTCTATTTTTTTACAAAGTTAATTTTATTATTTTCACCAAATGCGCCTTTTGACACGTAGAGGGAGGAGAAGATTTTTAAACTAAAAGAATGACTTTAAGAAAGTTGATCCAACTTAAACTTCCCTTGTCATAATCTAGGTTCCCCTTCCTTCTTCCTATGCTTTGCTTTGTAAATTTCTTTCTCGTTTCTCATTGAGTCCGTAAGGCAGGGGGTGCACAACTGTTTCTTATTTTGTTTTTTGAACTTTTTTAAAGTTTCCCTGTTCCAACAATAAAAGCCTCAAAAGAATTGAGTCCCAAGCAGCAACAAACCATGTACATCCACCAGTCTACCAAGATCAATAAACGTTAAACGTACATCCCAACAACGACGGCAAGATCCAACAGGTGTGTGGGCGGAGATAACGACATGATTGGAAAAACTTAGAAATTAATAAGTATGATTAATTAAAGATTTTTTCATAACTATAGCGTTAATTCATAAGAAAGTATAAATTAAGAGTTTAAAAGTTTAAGTTTCTGTAAGAATTCAGTTCAAGGTTAAAATTTTATATAACGCCTAAGAAATTCACAAGTTTAAATTGTGATTTATTCGCGATTTATGATTATAAATTTTCTCAATTAACATGCATTTTGAAAGTCTTAATAGCTATAAGACTCTAGTAACAAATAATGTTATGAAAACTCAAAATTTATATGCTCTTTGTATGAAACATATAACAAAATATAACGTTATGAAAGTACACTTGGATAATTAAAAAGTAATAGCAATTATTCAGTGTACTAAACTAAGTTTTTATGATTCAATAATTTCATGCATGGGTTAAAGTAATGGCGTTTATAAAGACCTCAATTAGAAAATCTAAATTCATAAAAAGGAATTTCCAACTTAGTATAACTAGACAGAATTCCTACATGATGCCAGTTTAGCAAGGAAAATCTAGATCATTAGTAATCAACAGCTCAATACCATAATTCAGAAATGGTGAGCACGAAAGTTTATAAATATAAGATTGATCTTGATTTTAATGATATCATAAAGCATGACAAGACTATAGGACTAGGACCAATGTCGAGGATGCTTCCTAGACTATAGGATTGACGAGATACAACTATAACCGCTTAGCTCGAAATCCAGTTAAGTAGAAATTTTGCCTACAGTATGAACAATTTCAAAATAAAATGACAAGTTTTCATAACAATTATAAAATGCATGATCAGTGATATGTTATATCATACTATATATAATATGTTGTATTATGTTTAATCATGTCATGACATACCATATCATGTCATGTCATGTCCGTCACAATATGCTATGTTGTGTTATGTTATGATCATGATTCCTTAAATTATGTCATGCCATGTCTTGTTATGTTAAGATTATGTCTTTAGCAATAAGTGAGATGAGCAGTATTAAATTACATTGCTTACTTACTTTCAGAGAAGTATGTTTATGATTTATGATTTGTAATGCTATATAGTAATATGTCACACTGTATACACAAAATAAGATAAGTGCAACAAATAAGACAAGATAAGTTAAGCGTGTCGTACTAACTTCTTGACCTATGGGGAGGTTTCAAGACCTCTTGACCTACGATCTAGGGTTGTTGGGGACCTTCTGAACCTTAACTTCCTATAAATCATGCACAATTGGTACAAATTCCTGAGCCCATTTAATAAGATTAGATAAGTCTTAAACAATTAAGCATAAACAAGTTGATAAGGAAGCATAAAATATTCATGCATGTTTTATTAAATGTTTTTTTTTTCAAAAATGTTTCATGAGTCTAATTTTGTACTTACTAAGCGTAAGCTAATTTAGTTATGTTTGTACCATATGTAAAGAACCTATCAATGACACTTGATGGACAATAGTGAACAGCAGACAAATAGTGAAGATGGAAATAGATATCGCTCGCAAATGTAAATTTTGAATTTATTATTTTATTAAAATATGTACATATGAATAATTAAATGATATCACGGAAGTATGTTTTATAAACCAAGCTTAGTTTGAAATGTTTGAAATGTTTATTTTAATTTAAGAAAAGATTTTAAAAAATAGTTTTAAATAATTATCCTTATGCTTAAAGGAAAAGTTTTATTAAGATAATTTTTATTCCATTTAAGAAATTGTTACTATTTTAAATTTAAAGAATTAAGTCTTAAGATATAATAATTATTATTTCGTTAAAAAAAACTTATTCTACAATTTAAGTATTTTACGTTAAACTATGTTTAAGATCAAGAATATGTAACTAAGTAACAGCCATACAAATAGAGTCGTTACAGTTGGTATCAGAGTCGATATCCTGCTATTCTACTCCAAGTTGTCACACATCTGCTTCGCCACACTCCAGGTAAGTTAATTATAGTTTATGTTAAGTAAGAAATAAGATACCAAGAGGATGACACGTATAGAGTCTACCAAGTGGTAGCGCCCTTGAAGTAAGCAAGCACGTCTTAATAATAGGAGTTATGTAATAGGTAGGTAAGATTTATCGAAAGTTCTTCCTGCCTTTATAAGACTAGCAAGATTCGTCAATTGATGAGTTATAGTGCATAGCAACCAGCAACCAAATTCAGTAATCATATGCAAAATAAAAATGTTATGGGTAACTCTAAGGAAATGTTATGATATATTAGAGCACGAGTTTATGTAAGAATCTAAGAATAAGTATCAAGCCACATTGTTCATCTAAAGGGTAGATGAACATGGGGCAAATAGATAGATTTTCTCCTAATAAAATTTAGAAGCCATCAAAATCAATAACCCGATAGTACACTTCTTTGTTATTTTTCCCATATTTTTCCCCTTCACAGACAAAAAATATATATATAATGTTTTACAAATACCCAACAGAGTAAGAAAAGATTCTAGCATAAACATTCCCTCCCCAGAAAGAAAACCTCATTAAGCTCAAGGTTCAACATCAAAGATTAGATTAAGAATGATATGAACATGGTCGATAGAACTACAACTCACAGACATAAAAATAGAAAGATCAGGATATCAGACGATCCAACCCATAATCTAAGATCACCAATAGGTGTTATTGCTCTAAAATGTTGATGACAGTACCCAATTAGAGCAGCAATGACAGAAACTCATTAGCTATGCAATGAAAGAGTTTAATAACTTGATTAAGTTAGGATCTAGATGACAAGAAAAGAGTAAAGACAAGTACATGGTTTCTCATTGAATGAGTCCACAGCTCTTAGTCTGGCTTAGACTCCACAATGAGAAAGAACAGAAATAGTAGTCTGTCTAAGAAGGCTTTTGAAGCCTGAGACACAACCCTTGTTAGAAATTATAAGGAAGCCTTAGAACGACATAGAACACTAAAATAACATAGGAAAAAAAGGGAATGTAGCTAGGTATAATATGGAATCCACCATGTAAAAAGAGTTACGACACATCATCAATGTTTTTGCAGTGGAAACAAGATTGATTAGAACTTCAAAGGATAGATAAGTTATAAGAACGGTCAAATATTATAAGACCACCTACGCATGAAGTATGCAATCGAACAGATAGAGCCTGTCGAGGCAAGAATAACACCTAAGTTTTTGAGTAAATAGGTGTTTGAAAGATAGAATTATGATCTCGAGGTAGATAAGGTGCAGACAAAACTCTAATAAGCCTTTTATAGGTTAAAAGAGATAGTATAATTTTTCTCCTTCTAGAACAGTACACTCCACTCAATAGTATGATGTTTAGATCTAGAATGACCGTCTACCCATGGAAGGGTTACCAGAAGGGGTAAAATCACCCATTCATTTACGATGTGGTATGGTAGTACGTTTTAGATTTTAGAATAAGTGCAAATAATGAGAATCAATAACATGATCCTCATACATTAACGGACCCTATCTAACCCATAATATTGCATCACAGAAGAACTTTCCACTAGAAGACAATAAACCTCCAACTTGCCTTTAAAAAATTAGAAGAAATTAGTATAAGGCACACTAATTTCGATAAGAAATCGGCAGAATGATTAAGATAATGGAGTAGAAGTTAGAAACTTACTCATGACCAACAAAGAGGTCACATAGGCAAAACCATATGAAACCCTACGAATATGAAAATGGGTCCCCACTCAAAACTATTAGTGGTTGTTTGGCCATATGTCTAAAATATAATTTTCTATTTAAAATATTTTTGTTTATTTTTGAAAAGAGATTTTTACATTGTAGGTGCCCCAAAATTTTAATCTTTAGCATTTGGTCCCCATTTTAAGAATTTAGGTACTTAGTTCCCCAAACTCTTAATTTATTGGCATGTTAGTGCCCATTTTAAGAATTTGGATACCTAGATCCCCAAGCTTTCAATTTATTTGCACTCTAAGTCCCCATTTTAAGAATTTAGATATTCAGATCCTGAAACTGTTAAGTTATTGGCAACATTAGTGTTCGTATTCTTTTCTCTGTTAAATTCAAAATTTTGAGGCTTTTTTGTATTTTCGATCCTAAAAACATGTATCTTTTTTTAACAAAAAGGTCCCCAAAAGCTTTTTTTTTTGAAGTATTACCTTTTTTAATCTAAAATAATGCTTAAATGTCCTAGAAAAAAGTTAATTATAATAATTATTGACAAGTAATTGATTATAAACTGAAACGAATTTGCAAGTATCATTGAAAAAATTAGCTATCGATTCTATTATATTTTGATTAAGTTGGTTCAAATTACAACAATACAACTAAAGACAAACACAATAATTAGTTGTTCAATTATACAGTATTTGATTTCAAGCTTTTTATTATTCTCAATTATAAAGATCTTTAGGAAAGAAAAGAGTGTAATTGAACAATGAAATATTGTTTTGTCACAATTATTTAGTTACATCATTGTAATTTGGTACAAACTTACTAAAAATAAAATGGAATAGATATTTATGAATTTCTTTTTTTTTTTTGATTTACAATCAATGTCTTTGTTGTCAATAATTATTATAATTAATCACTTTGTTGTCAATAATTATCATAATTAACTTTATGCTATGGCATTTAAATATTATTTTTTGACCAAAAACAATGTTATATTAAAAAAAAAAAAGAGGATAGCGTTTGGGGACCTTTATGCCCAAAAAAATATATTTTCAAGACCTAAGGAGAAAAAAGCCTCAAAATATTGATATTGATATTTATTATGTCATTTAATAGTAAAAATAAGATAGAAACTAACAATGCCAATAAACTAAGAATTTGTGAACTTAAGTATCTAAATTCTTAAAATACAGACTAAGGTGTCAAGAGATTATGTGTTTAGGGATCTAAAGGTCCAAATTCTAAAAATGGGGACTGAAGTGTCAAATGCTACAAAGTTAGGAGACTTGCGGCATAAAAATCCCTTTTGAAAAAGAAATACTATCCTATGAAAACAGAACAACTCCTGTTTGAATAATGTATTTTGAGAGGAATTATTAAAAGCAACGTTATAAAGATCAAAATTTCGGAAACAACATTTTGTTATTCTCAGTATTTTCTAAAAAAAAAAGTCTTTATACAACTATAAATGTACATAGACGAAACTATCCACAACTTTCCTTTAGAAAAACAAAAATATACACAACTGCCCTAACCTCTATCAGACCTCAAATTTGAACCTGCCTCGGCTTCAAAAGAAAAAAATATATATATACTCCGAGTAGGAACGGTGAACCGAGATCAATGACGGGGCCGGACCGATGTTAGTCCCCTTTATTTTTAGTCATGCTGCAAATATGTTGAGCTTTCGTATGGACTGCATACATTTTTCACCTTACGTTTGCTCTTGTGGTCTCTCTTTCTTTTTTCCCCCTTTCTTTATCTTTCTTTTGTTTTAGAAGTCATCAAAGGTACTTTCCAAGGAGTGAATTCTAACGCCGCGAGGCCCACTACCACAGACTAGAAAAATAAACAGTCAAGCAAGAAAAATCATTGGAAAACATCGTATCAATCAAAGCATCTTTTTACCATTCTGCCAAATATGTATCTTTAGACCATGCTGAGTTGAAGTCATTTCTTTTTTAATCCGATCAAATCTGTTTTATGCCGAGAATTTTCCCTCAAGTTTTATTTTTTTTTAAAGGATGGTTTTTATTATTTTCACCGAATGCACCCTTTGACTCATAGAGGGAGGAGAAGATTTTTAAATTAAAACAATGGCTTTAATAAATTGTTTGACTTTAACAAATTGTTTGACATTTCAGTTAGAACTGAAGTTTTAATTTTTAGAACTGTAGCCTTATATTGTAGTAACTTTTTATTTTTTACTATAATAGCTAAGAGTTTTATACTGTAGTCAATTAAAACTAACGAATTAAGACTGACGTGTCCGACGGGTACTAAGAAAGTTTATCCGATTTGAACTTCCCTTTTTCAGTTCCCTTTCTTTCTTTCTATGCTTTACTTTGTAAATTTCTTCCTTGTCTCTTATTGAGTGCGTAAGGCACGGGGTGTACAACTGTTAGTTATCGTGCAACTTTCTAAAGTTTCCCTGTTTAAACAATAAAATCCTCAAAGGAATTGAATCCCAAGCTGCAACAAGCCACATAAATCCACCACTCCACCGAGATCAATAAATTAAAAACTCTTGTTATGAAACACACAGAAAAATTTTCTGTAAAATCCAACATCCCAACTGCGAGGGCGAGATCCAATGGGTGTGTGGGCATGCAGACGACGACGGTGAGATCAAGCGGGTGGATGGCGCCTCAATGCTCACGATTGTGGAGTAGATTAATAAAATGGTCTCCGATGTCGCAATGGCACTCAATATGGGTGAGGATCGAGGAGATTTTCATCATGGCAATTTATGTCTGCAGATTGTGTTCTAATTGATATGAATTTCACACAATATGATTAGCCTCGATACAAGCACAACAAGTTAAATAAACCCAAAATTAAACACAAAACGCTTATTATATGTGTAATATGACACAACACGTTTAATAATTGGGTTGTAAAAATTTGACCTATTTATACTCCAATTAACCTAATTAGTCAAAATTAATAAAGATTTTTAAAAACTAACGTAAAATTTATTAATAATTAGACTTAAATGAAGTGCATGATTTATTTAACGAAGAAGGGATATTAACTTTTAAAATCTCCCTAACAAACACAACAACAAAATCTACTCTGGCAAAACATGTATATATATGGATATGTTAACATGTTTCATATAACTTATACGTGTTATATGCGTCAATTTTCAGTTAAGCGTACCGACGTGAAACCCACCCATTTATTATGCATGTTATACGTATGTGTGATGACCAGAAAAATCCATAAATTAATAAGTATGATTAATTAAGGATTTTTTTCATAACTAAATGTTTAGTTATAAAAAAGTACAAGTTTAGAATTTATAAACACGAATTTATGTAAGAATTCAGTTCAAGGGTAGAAATTTTTTACAATGCTTAAAAAATTCAAAAGTTTAAATAATGACTTAACCATGATTCATAATTATAAATTTTCTCAATTAACATCCAATTTGAAAGTCTTAACGACAGGTTAATGCTTCTAGACAAGAACATACTTGTAACGCCCCTATATGGGGGTTAACAGTTTTTAATGAGATACAATAAAAATAAATAATAAAAGTAAAACCTTAAAGATTAAAATTTGCCCGGGACTTAAATGAAAACTCTCAACTCAAAAATAAAAATATAAACGACAAATAAACCACAGTTTTAATGTAGCACCTTAAATTTAATAATATAAACTGTTGTCATCATCATTTTAACCTTCAACACATTATAATACAGTCACAGAAAGTAACAATTGATGCTTACATTATCATGAAGAACATTCTTTACAATTGAGCAGTCCCAATGTAATATAGTTACATCGCTTCCTCAACTATATTTCTCGTAGCCACCTCACACTTAGTGAGTCCTGAAAAGATATAAACATAAGGGAATGAGCAACACTATGCTCAGTAGAGAAAACCATTACTCACATTTAGGTTTTTATCATTACCACATTAAAACCTGCATGGTTAGTAAGTTACATCATATTCCAGATTATGAGGTTTATTATGATCACATCTTATGGATACCGTAGTTAATCATTACCAAGTGTCATAATTACACATTTATACAAATATTACCAATCATCATTGTTCCTAGGTATCCATGTTAAATTGAGTATCACTCAACTCATCGAAACCCAAATGGGCGCACTTGATCACCCTATAAACATTCCAAGGGTGTTCCGGTGAGGGGACATCAAGCCCCGAGTCCTCACCAAATCGATTCCTGTACAGTGTGTTCTGGGACTTTCAACCCAAGGAAGCGTCATCGCCTTCCCCCTACTTTACCTTTTAGGGTATTCATGCCCAAGGACGTAACCGTCGCCCTTTTCATGTCTCACAATTTCTCTATATTAAATCATTATTAATAGAGTTAATTTTCCTAACCATGCTTCTCAATTTATAACATGTGTCAATTCATTATGTTCCTCGCCGTACAATACAAGACGAGTCCATGTCATAGTTTCATATGTGATACACATATAATATCACTTCAACATAGATATATATATATTGCGGCAAAACAATCAATTTTAATTCTATAAAAACCTCACAAAAGATGAGTAATAGAATCCCTACCTTTTAAGCTTATCAACAGTCTCTTAATCCTGGAATCAATTAACGTTAGCTCCATACTCCCTTGATCCTAAGGCGTGCATAAGGACAATTAAAACTAAAGCACAACATACAACTACATTCATAAAATTTATTTTAATTTAATCTTAGAATTTCAAGAAATAACCACTGCCCATAGAGGTATTATAAAGTTTAACAATATAAATTTTCTGTCTAGGGCATATACACTTAGACTTCATACATATGCTCCAAAATAGCAACAAACATATACTTAGGTTTAAGAACGCAAATTTGAATAATCCTTTAGTATAAAAGAAAATTTATAAATGAAAGACTAAATTTGTTCATAAGATTCTAACCTCGGATTATGGTTAGTTGGAAGCTTGAAATGGCTTCAAAACAGGTTCCTTTACTTCGGTATGACTGAAATTCTTGCTCAAATGGAGGTGATGGTGGCTGATTTTTATGGCTGCCTTGAAGAAGTTCTCTAAGTATTTTGCTTCAGCAAAGAAATATGAAGAAGAGTGTGGGAACCGTGGAAGAGAAAGGAAGAAAAGATGAAGTCTTTGAAGAGAAGTGATAGAAACAATTATAGAGGAGACATGTTGAAGCATGTCACGGAGGAAATAAAGAAAATGAGGGTCAAGAGTAGTTGGAAAAGATATCCTTATGTCTCATCTAAAGACTTTAACACACATAATGCCAATATGACATTTTTGAGATTTATTAGAAGTTCTAAGGCTTTTTAGTAATCATACTAAATAAATATAGGAGAATTTTAGAAAATTTAAAAATAGATAAAAATAAATATTATAAAATAAATTTAAATGAAGCAATTTTTTTTATACATTAAAAATTAATTTAATTACCTCAATACCCGTTAGGAGAATAACGGGTGTCACAGCTCTACTCCCCTTAAAGAAATTTCGTCCTCGAAATTTCAATTCTAGCAATACTAGTAAAAATTATGATTCCACTATGATTCCAATTCTGAGTCTAAACCGTTAATGTTGTTTGTCCTCCAAATTTAAGTTATCGTATTTCCACTTATTTACTTGCATAATAAATCTTACTCCTAAATCCCTCAATAAGAGTATTTCTGACAAGTTTCAACTTATAACACCGTATAATAGTCTAAGAATCTGATCAGGCATACATATTGACCATATCATGATTCCAGTCCTTCATTGTCCATGGACTGTGATTTACAATCACATTTAAGGAGATTGCTAGAGAAATTTTATATACTTCATCTTTAGGTTCCTTTTCCTTTTTGAGTAAGGAAAAGTCAAATATATTTGATTTCATACCTCAACTAATAAACTAAAACATAATCATAAAACATATATCACAAACACTTTTATTCAAAACTATACATTAAACTTACTCATAGAGATATTAAACGGAATCTCAGAGTTGCAAACATACTCGACATATTTTTCATTAAACAGCTATCCTCATGACACAAACATTCAACCCAAATACTATACTCATATTTCATATGGAATATTCCCATAACTGACTCTGGTACTTCCACATAATATTAACAGAATATTACACATTACAAACATAATACGGATACGTTTCGAGAGTACAAGGCACTCCGTATACCAGCTATCCATATCATGCATGCTTAGAGGATACAAAAACATCGATAAACAAAAGATCGGACCTTAAGAAGGATGCGTTTCGAGAGCATCAAGTACTCCGTATCCAGCCATCCCGGCATTAGGCTCAATGAATCTAAAAGATTTAACAACGACGTACCACAAGAAACACAGAATACAAGGCAAACGGTTATTCGTAACACACGAAATACGGACACACATGCCTACATGCCAAAGATAAAACAAAAAGATTACAGATGGAGATTCAAATCAATTGGCCGCTCCCGGCTTTCCCTTTCTCATTCAAGCTTGGATGTTGCAGTGTCGGATTCTGGATGTATGATTTGTATTTTATCTATCAATTCCTCAGCTGTTGAAGCAGTGACAAAGATTTGTCTCTCCGATTCTGTAGTGATGTTTTCTTCCACAGCGTAATCTAGAAATTTCAAAAGACCGTCATAAAAACCCTTTACGTTCAGCAGTCCCAAAGGTTTGGAATAAAAGCCCAACAATTGCCCACAAGCAACTATAAATATTTCCTCAAGAGTACCTAGACCACCAGGTAATGCTATAAAAGCATCAGAATTATAGATTATGTCTTTAAAATTTTTAGGGATACTCCTGACTCCTTCTCCCTTACCTATGGCTTCCTTACAAAGGTTTCCTTCAACTGGAATATGAGGCCAAATTCTTACATCAGTAGCGTCACTAGACCTAGCTGCTAGTGCCATATTTACCATCATTTTTATACTACCACCCCCATAGATTATGTTAATCTTCTTGCGTGCTAGGACTTGCCCTAAGTGATTTGCAGCTTCTAAATAAGCTTTATCTTTTCCAAGGCTGGAACCACAAAAGACACAGACATTCTTTATTTTCTTCGTGGACTGGGAGGTAGACATATTTGGTTTATAGAAGTGGTTGCTTAATGTCTGCTCCACTTAGACTTCGGGTTTTACATGAGATTTTAAAGATGAGAAATATACAAAAAGGGCTAAAGAGATAGACGAGTAGGTAATGAAAAGGTAATCCAAAGATTTAAACAAAATCTTGTGCGGATAAGAAAGTAAGATAAGGTGATTGATAGTTTACAGAAAATCTGATTCACTTTTTGAAAAAGATTAGACTCTAATTGTATAACTTTTGACAATTGAGAACAATTCGACAAAAGACCCTCATGACACAACTGTAGACTTTTTGACAAATATACACCAAGTCTAGAAATTTAATATAAACGACAAATACTGTAGAACTTTTGAAATTTGAGACACAAATCTTGAAATATCTGGATAAGCTTTTCAAAATTCAAACATATTACTGTACCGTATGTAACGTGTCTGATAAGATAATATATTTTATTATATATATATTTAAGAAAATCATAAATTAAATAAGATATTAACACTTACTGTATCAATCTAATAATCACAATTATTTCAAACACAAAAGCAAATATTCTGAGTAAAAGAAAAACACAAACTGTTGAACATCAGCTAAAACTGCTTCAAATAAGCAAAGACTAAATAACCTTTATAGAGCGATGACTTATTCCCCATCCAGTTTTCTTATGGCTTGGCAAACAGGATCTAGAAATACCATATTCCTGAGGCGTTGTCTTTCTGTATAAAATTTAGGCCAGAGTTTAAAAATAGCTCCTTGAACATATCCACTAGGGTGACCGTGGAGAGGAGGATGGATGCTATCCAAGTTCTCCTTTGAAAGTCCATCCCTACAAAACCTTATTTTATCCTCTCTATTCGTAGACATATAACCAGGTGAAGTACATTTACCGTTACAATTTTGTCTTCCACATTTGTTACAAGTGACCACGATGGCACGAGCTCTTCTTTTCATTGCACTACGACTGGTACCTGTTCCTGGTAAACCGACATCTTGACTAAAGTCACTCGGACGGATTTTCCCCTCTATCAACATTCTCACATCACAAGGGATACCAAAACGCATAAGAATCCACAACCGAGTAATTCTAGCCTTGTATTTCTTTCTGAGAATCTTTTGGGAGAGTGATGGGAAATACTTTCTCAGGTGTTGGTACTTTGGGTCCATGATGATATGAAAGAAGAGTAAATAGAAAGGAAAAATTAAGATAGTAAATTGCAGAATCCTAGAATTCCTTCTTCTTTTAGAGAAAAAGAAGAATTTCTAATGAAAAAGAAGTGGATTTGCGATTTAGAGAGAAAATAACAAATTAAGAGAGAAAAAGTGAACTCGGAGAAATAAGCTCCTATGCACAGTAAACGTATATGTAAACAATGATTAAACCACTGTATATGACACGTATAGAGACCACGTGGGAGAGACAGTGTGAATCAAACTGATTTAGGATTTGAACTAGGCCCAAATGTTCTTAGTTGAAAATGGTCAGGTTGTTTCGGGCCTTAACACATCTGGAACGAGTTAAATAACAAACATAAAATTGAAAACCAATTTGTATAAATCTTAAACCCAATTCAAAGTCCACTATAGATAAAGTTAACTATAAACAACAAATCTAATTTAACGACAACAAGGATCTTCCTGAATGATATTTAAAATCATTTCATAACAACACAATCTTCCAGCAACTCAAATAATTTTGTTTTAATCAAAACCTTATTGAACAATACATACACCCATATGTTATTCCTAATACTCAACATCTATCAATGGATTCATCATCATTACTACCAAGGGTTTAGAATGTGACTAACCTTGAAATCAATACGATTTACGTCTTTCAACATAGACCATATCAATGAACAAAGACACTAGATGTTACTACTTAAGAACATCTACAATCCCCACAATTCTACTCATACAATATATAATTTCCTCATATAACAAAACCTTAGGTAACCAAAAGATTCACTGATACACTTAAATACAATGTACGTAACGAAATATTCCAATTTTGAGATTCATGCATTCTAGACTTTACACAGTCTCAACAGACCAAAAGTCTAACATTTATCTCTCTCAAGATTCAATACCATGATTCCCAACTTATATCATATTCCTCAAATATATAGAACTTTTAAGAAAAGACATTGACACTTATGTGCTCCATCGAATCCACACATAATCATTACTTAGGTTTGAATCAATTACGAAAAATTTGGCATATCTATGTCAAACTTTAAAATCAATAAATCAAGCCTTATATTTCTTATTGTTTTTCACGAGACAAAAGGCTTTTAAATCCTCGTATCTATACGAATTTCTCATCGTTTATACGAATTAGATATGCTTATAGATCCTAATATTATACGAATCTCTCATAAGCATTCTACTTATAAACTCATTCCATATAATTATCATTCCCTCATAACTATTAATACTTTCCTTCTATATAATTATTGTACTCATATAACCATAAGTATTTTCATTCTATGGCCTTTCCATGTTACATCCTTCTAGACTGTATAAATCAATGTGAAGGTTCATTTTGATGATGACAATGAAAATTCAGCTTCAAAACCATCTCAAAAATATATTTTTTTAAAGTGGTGCTACACTCCCTAGGTTAACCGAACCTAGGCTCTGATACCAAAAATTCTGTAACGCCCCCTATATGGGGGTTAACAGTTTTTAATGAGATACAATAAAAATAAATAATAAAAGTAAAACCTTAAAGATTAAAATTTGCCCGGGACTTAAATGAAAACTCTCAACTCAAAAATAAAAATATAAACGACAAATAAACCACAGTTTTAATGTAGCACCTTAAATTTAATAATATAAACTGTTGTCATCATCATTTTAACCTTCAACACATTATAATACAGTCACAGAAAGTAACAATTGATGCTTACATTATCATGAAGAACATTCTTTACAATTGAGCAGTCCCAATGTAATATAGTTACATCGCTTCCTCAACTATATTTCTCGTAGCCACCTCACACTTAGTGAGTCCTGAAAAGATATAAACATAAGGGAATGAGCAACACTATGCTCAGTAGAGAAAACCATTACTCACATTTAGGTTTTTATCATTACCACATTAAAACCTGCATGGTTAGTAAGTTACATCATATTCCAGATTATGAGGTTTATTATGATCACATCTTATGGATACCGTAGTTAATCATTACCAAGTGTCATAATTACACATTTATACAAATATTACCAATCATCATTGTTCCTAGGTATCCATGTTAAATTGAGTATCACTCAACTCATCGAAACCCAAATGGGCGCACTTGATCACCCTATAAACATTCCAAGGGTGTTCCGGTGAGGGGACATCAAGCCCCGAGTCCTCACCAAATCGATTCCTGTACAGTGTGTTCTGGGACTTTCAACCCAAGGAAGCGTCATCGCCTTCCCCCTACTTTACCTTTTAGGGTATTCATGCCCAAGGACGTAACCGTCGCCCTTTTCATGTCTCACAATTTCTCTATATTAAATCATTATTAATAGAGTTAATTTTCCTAACCATGCTTCTCAATTTATAACATGTGTCAATTCATTATGTTCCTCGCCGTACAATACAAGACGAGTCCATGTCATAGTTTCATATGTGATACACATATAATATCACTTCAACATAGATATATATATATTGCGGCAAAACAATCAATTTTAATTCTATAAAAACCTCACAAAAGATGAGTAATAGAATCCCTACCTTTTAAGCTTATCAACAGTCTCTTAATCCTGGAATCAATTAACGTTAGCTCCATACTCCCTTGATCCTAAGGCGTGCATAAGGACAATTAAAACTAAAGCACAACATACAACTACATTCATAAAATTTATTTTAATTTAATCTTAGAATTTCAAGAAATAACCACTGCCCATAGAGGTATTATAAAGTTTAACAATATAAATTTTCTGTCTAGGGCATATACACTTAGACTTCATACATATGCTCCAAAATAGCAACAAACATATACTTAGGTTTAAGAACGCAAATTTGAATAATCCTTTAGTATAAAAGAAAATTTATAAATGAAAGACTAAATTTGTTCATAAGATTCTAACCTCGGATTATGGTTAGTTGGAAGCTTGAAATGGCTTCAAAACAGGTTCCTTTACTTCGGTATGACTGAAATTCTTGCTCAAATGGAGGTGATGGTGGCTGATTTTTATGGCTGCCTTGAAGAAGTTCTCTAAGTATTTTGCTTCAGCAAAGAAATATGAAGAAGAGTGTGGGAACCGTGGAAGAGAAAGGAAGAAAAGATGAAGTCTTTGAAGAGAAGTGATAGAAACAATTATAGAGGAGACATGTTGAAGCATGTCACGGAGGAAATAAAGAAAATGAGGGTCAAGAGTAGTTGGAAAAGATATCCTTATGTCTCATCTAAAGACTTTAACACACATAATGCCAATATGACATTTTTGAGATTTATTAGAAGTTCTAAGGCTTTTTAGTAATCATACTAAATAAATATAGGAGAATTTTAGAAAATTTAAAAATAGATAAAAATAAATATTATAAAATAAATTTAAATGAAGCAATTTTTTTTATACATTAAAAATTAATTTAATTACCTCAATACCCGTTAGGAGAATAACGGGTGTCACAATACTATTCCTCTGACATAGATGAAGACAAAAATGTAAACGGGAATGGACTTGACGTTTGTTGGTTAAACAATAGCACACTTTACGGGGGCAATGACACGTATCGTTTAAATGACAGAAGACTTACCATAAAACGTCATGTCATTTATGGGATGGAAGACAAGCTATATGTCGTTTTCAGGCAATATGCGATCTGCATGGAAAATGTATTATTCCTCGTATTTTGTTAAAAAGCAAAAATTTCATAATGAAGTCAAAGGTAGTGCAAAAATAGTATGAAATTAAGTATTTCGTGATTTAGAAAACGAAAAAAAATAATGGAGTTAAAAAAAAAAAGAAAGAAAAAAAATAGTAAAGCACCAAAACGGTGCGTCTTTGACTCCCATGAAACGAACACGAGGGACATGCATATACATATATATATATATAGATATATATATATATATATTCTATTTTATACATTTAGTCGTTGAATTTCATCATCAATCTCCACTTTCATCTCTAACTTTTAAAACATCCCAAACTTGATCATGATCTATTAGTTTGTGTTATTCACATATAGGTCAATTGTCAAAAGCCATTGTTAAAAATATTTACCATTTTTTTTTACCAATGTCGTATTGAGTGACCAAAAAAATGGTCATTTTAAACAACCATATATGACTGAGATCAGATATCAGAAACAACCGATGTAACAAAAAGGTTGAAATATTGAAGTGGATCAAAAACTAATGTTACAGAAAAGAAGTCAGCATCTAATTAACCGATGTTGATGTAGGGACAAGTTACTTGTCATTTGGTGGAGCTAATTTAGTGGAGTCATTTCTTTAGCCTAATCTTTCCTTTGTCGTTATGCTCTGATATTTCTTTATCGCTGCTGTGTTTTGGTTGTAAAAGGGATGATATTGTATGCTTTTGGCAGCTTTTCTTCTATTGCTCAGGGAGCTTGTTAATGAAATTTATCCGAGATTTGGCCTGAAGAAGTCCAAATTCCCTCTGTTATCAAGTTTGGTCTTGTGTTCTATGGACTTCCAATGTCAGATGTTTAATAATGTTTAATGAAATTGCAAGTTGACATTTGGTTATTCGGCCGCTATTTTTTCATACCTAATTTTTGTAATTTAATCCAAAAATAAAATAATAAATAGAAAAGTACTTAAAATTCAAATCCTTTCTCTAAACAGAAAAATATTACAAATTCTTTAGTAATTAAAGTAACATTTTTTAATACCGTATATACAGCCCTTTACTCCTTTTACTATAAAGGTAACATAATTTTGTCCATGCATATTACTACTACTAATCAAGCCTAGGAAAATAAACGTTACAACCGAATGTCCATACATTTTCATTCATAAGCACAATTCTTCATATCGAGTAACTTATTAGTCACACATTTCATGGTGGGACGTGCTTGTGGATTTTCAACCATGCATGAGATGGCTACCTTCAGTACAACATCCAATTCACGACCAACTTTTTCGCATGTTGGAGGTGAGAGGCAATTATCCAATACATCCCTGTAATGAGTGGTCTTAAGTGCACCCTCTGATTGCATGTGGGAAATAAGTTCCCCTGGGTGCTTTCCCATCAGAACTTCAAGTGTCAAAACCCCAAAGCTATACACGTCACATTTCTCAGTCACTGTCATATTATAAGCAAGCTCTGCATCAACCAAAAAAAAAAAAATTATTATGTCCTATTGTGTTCAGAAAACAGAAGTATAACAAATTGAAAAATATGCAGTTACTGTCATTTAGAAACTACCTGGAGCAAGGTAACCAAAAGTCCCTGCAACTGAAGTATAGTTAGAACAAGCCGGGCTCAAAAATTTTGCAATGCCGAAATCCGAGACATGAGCCTCAAGTTGAGAGTCCAGCAGGATGTTTTTGCTTGAAATATCGCGATGGATTTCAGGCGGAACGCGATCGTGATGCAAGTAGCACAAAGCATGGGCTAGGCCTTTCACGATTTGGATCCTCTTCTCCCAATCTAGCTTCTTTGCAATAGCATCTTTTCCGAGGATATTTGCTAGGCTGCCTCTCCCCATTAACTCATAGACCAAAAATGCGTTCATTCCTTGTATGAAAAACCCAAAGTGTTTTACAATGTTTCTATGCCTGATTTCTGCTGAAGTTGCCACCTCGTTTTCAAAACTCCTGATGCTCTCAATATTCTGCACTGAACTGTCGTTTATGGCTTGAAAACTCAGCCTCTTTACAGCTAATACTTGATCAGAACACGATATGGATGCTTTGTATACCTTTCCAAATGCACCGACCCCTATGCAATGAGTGTCATCAAAGTTGTTTTTAGCTTCTAATAAGTCTTTCAACATTACTTTCCCACTGAAATACCATTTTGAGAATAAATCTTCTTCCCTTGATGAACTCGTAGCTTTCATAATCTGTATCGATCTCCTTTTCCGAAGAACCAAAGTGCCGATAAAAGTCAAGGAAACTAGCGAGCCACCCAAAGAAGCAAGAACTACAGCTACGATTAGTTGTTCATTCTTGCTTCTTCCACTATTTTCTGTTGATGTGACATCACAAGGAGAGAGGCCTTTTATCTTCCCACATCGATCTTTATTGTTGCTGAGATCCTCTGATTGAGCTGATTGCAAGATCTTGATATCAGGAACTGGGCCCTCCAAATTGTTGTAGGATGGGTCGATATCTGATAAGCTCAACATGCCGCCAAGGGAAAGAGGGATTGAACCAGTAAGATTATTGTGGGATAGGTTTAAGCTTTGTAACTTTGTAAGCTTCCCAAAACTATATGGTATGTTGTCACTAAGAAAATTATAGCTCAGATCTAGTGAAACTTGTAAAGCCACTAGATTACCTATCTGAAATGGGATTCTACCACTTAATCGATTCTTGCTTAATCTCAAATCTTGCAACTTGGAGCAATCCCCAATTTGGTTCGGAATTGAACCATTTAGCATGTTGGCCGGCTGACAAGTCAAAGGAATCCAAGTTGGATAATCTTCCTATTTCCGGAGGAATCGTTCCAGAAAGCAGATTATCATTGAGCCTTAACATGGACAACATTGGTAAGTTTCCAACACTTGCTGGTATCTCACCAGACAACTGATTGGATGAAAGATCGAGCTCGACTAGTTGGTTTAGTTGAAAAATCTCATCTGGGACTTTTCCGGTTACCGTATTCCCTGCCATATTTAGTAGGGACAAGTTTCGGCATTCTCCCCAGTTTGATGAGAGTTGGCCTTTCAAGTTGTTGAAACTTAAGTCCATATATGTAAGGCTTGGATACACACCAAAATCTTGGTCTACATGCCCGGTCCATTGGTTGTATTCAAGCCTCACTCTGTATAAGGTTGAACAATTTTTTAGGCTTATTGGGATTGGCCCTGTGAAATTATTGGAGTGTGCGGAGAAATTGACAAGATTCCCACCTTTACACACTTGTGGGGGTCAATGGCCAATAAAGTTGTTCCCTCCCAGAAGCAGAACTTTCAATGTTGAAAAGTTTCCTAGTTGCCTAGGTACATCGCCAGATAATTGGTTAGAAAACAATAGCAAATGAGATAAGTTGCTCAAGGTTGCAAGGTTTTCTGGGATTGAGCCCGACAATTGATTGCGGTAAAGGACAAGAGATCTCAAGTGACTCAAATTACCTAAAGATCGAGGAATAGGACCATGAAAAAAGTTCTCACTAAGACCCAAGTAAACCAAGGATTTCAAGTTTCCTATCCCTTTAGGAATTCTTCCTCCAAGACTGGTAGTTTTGAACAGTAGGTATTTGAGACTTCGGAGGTCAATTTCTGAGGAACTTGTACTGTCAGGGAATAGACGGCTGCTCAATACTTCGGTTATATTGTTTCGGGAGATATCAAGCGTTGTAACCTTGGTGAGATTAGCAAGAGAAAGGGGCAGAGTACCGTTGAGACAATTTGAGGAAAGATCAAGAAATGTGAGATTGGAGGACATACCGATGTGTGTCGGTATGGAGCCGGAAAGTTTGTTATATTTAAGATTGAGGTGAAGAAGGTTCGGAAAGGTAGAGAAATCAAGGTTTTGGAGGGTACCTCTTAAACCTGTGTATGCCAGCTTTATTTCAGTCACACTTCCTGCTTTGTAGCAAGTAATTCCATACCATTTGCATGGACTTGGGGGGGTAGAATTGGTATTGTGTACCCAGGACTCTAGGACTGATTGCTTTGGGAGACTAGCTTTCCATTTGAGAAGGGCCTCAGCTTCTATGCTTGATGTGGCTCTAGCTTGGCTGGAATCATAAGGCAAAACTAATAATATTGCGTGAGCAACAAAAGTTGATAATGAGAGACAGAAGTTTTTGTTGGCCATACTTCTGGAACTGGAGGGTTATTAGAATTTGAAGGCCACGATGTTTGCAATTTATAATTTTGATTCTCAGTGAGAAACAACTTATCTTGCGTTTGTTTCACAACTGTTTAAGCTAAAAAGTTGTGATTCAAATTAATTTTTACACCTTCTTTTCTCTCACTAAAATTTGTCTTGTTATAGAGTACTTTCCAAGGATCCACGAGGTCCACGAGCGCTAGGAAAATCAACAGTCAAGCAAGAAAAATCATAGGAAAACATCGCACCAATCAATGCATCTTTTGACCTTTTAGTCCAATCAATTCTGTTTTATGCAGAGAATTATAATTAAATTGTTTACACCTTTTCTTTTTTTGAAAGGACAACTAACAGTTTTATTATTTAACCAATCGCGCCTTTTTACTTATAGAGGAGGAGAAAATTTTTAAAATAAAACAATGAATTAAAAAATTTATCCAACTTTAAACTTCCCTGTTCATAATCACTGTTCCTTGCCTTCTTTCTCTGACTACTTTATAGATTTTCCTTCTCTTCTCATTGAGTGCGCAAGAGGCACGGGCTATACCAATGTATGCCATTTTCCTTTAGTTATTTTGAGTGCGATCGGCGTTGCAATTAGAATTAAAAATTAAACTAAATTTACCGTAGCATATAAAAGCTTTATACTATAGCCTATTTTTGTTTTATACTGTAACGTGTAAAAGTTTTATACTATAACAATTGAAACTATATAATTAAAAAGACGCTGTCATACAAAACCTTTATCAATTAAGGTGGTGGCTGAATGAAAGGAAAAATATATTTTTTTTCATTGGATTTTATCGGTTGTCTATTAACGCTTTTGTGCTATTCTATTGTCAATAATGTACTTTATTATTGGATCGTGAAAAAAAAAATGATAAACTAACATGGTATTACCATAAGAGGATTTTTTTTTTTTTTTGAGGAAATTAACATAAGAGGATCTGAGATCAAATTCATGTAACTGTAGTCTCTAAAATTGTTGGATCCTTAATATGTTTTCTAGGTTATAAGTATTCACGTGTGGGCCATGTTCCGAATGTCCAATTAACATTCACCTAATGGGAAATTCGGATTAATATTTACCTAACAAATATCAAAGGACAAAAGCGGTTGTAGATGTCGTAATGCAGATTTAGGTGTGAAAGCTAGCTGCCGTTCGGAATGTTGTTTAAAGTCCAAAAATTTTCTGCCATTTAGAAAGAAAATGGACACTGCACGATTCTAATTTCATAACGGCGGAGCCAGAAATATTAATTGGACGCCAAAGCTAGCATGAATGAACTAATAAGATATGGTAAATAAAAAATATTAAGAATTTTAAAAAGAGTACAATATAATTTTAGGGGGTAATATAATTTTATGTGCAAAATTATTAAAAAAGAAAAAAGTTCAAAGAACATGACGCTTTTGACGTTGAAGTATATCCAGCCTTCTTACTAGACAACTGTTTAGACAACTGTTTTATTTAAAAATTGTCATCTAATACCAGTGATTTATTTACATTAGACGACGGTTTCTAAAGAAAATGGTCCTCTTTGTGCCTTTAAAAATTAAAAAGAAAATTTGCCAAAACTATTGCTTCTCAAAAGACAATTTTTTCTAGGTGTTATGTACAAATTCGCGTTCTCCTCTTTAATAAACTTAATTTATATCTCATTAATTTACGCATTACAAATTTTAAAGACATATGTTATAAATTATCCTTGTCATGTATAATCATTATGGATATGACATATTTATCTATAAACCCATAAACAAAGTTTCTCTAAAAAATCTAATAACAAAAAATACTTAATCAATACAAATAAAAACTATACATCCAAACAAAAAGGCAAAGTACCTAAGTTTTGGTGCTCAATAGGGTGGTGGCAACGGTGATAGCGGCAGGCGACGGTGATGGATATGATAGAGAGTCATGGCGGCTGACTATTTGTCACGACCTCGATCATGACTTCTAAATATTTTAAAATACAAAAAATATATTTAATGAAATTTATGAATTTTTTTTTAAAACAATTAAAACTTTAAAGTAGAAATGATTTGAATTCTTCAAAGGAGAATAATTCAACCTTATCAATTATGTGAAAATTATCTTGGAATATTAAAATGCATAACAATTCTTAAGTTTCGACAACAATCTAAAGGAAACAATTTTTTTCCAAGTCTCAAGTTTGAAAATTATTTAATTTGCAAACACACGATAATAACTTAAAACAATTAAACACACAGGTCGGGCGTACACACGGTCTCGAAGCAGCCACAATCACATCTTCACTCAACGTATGAGTTAGAAACTCTATTTGAAGTTCCTGTTACACATAAATCAATAATGTGAGTGATAAACTCAATAAGTGAAGCTTTAGCTTACAAATAATTAATTAAAGTTTTATAAGTACATGAAAGGTTTTTCTAATAATACAATATTTATTCAAGCCTAGGCTTTAGTGTGGGCTTTATTATCATTTATTTTTGTAGGCACAATTATATAAGGTCACTAATCACCCTACGGGAACTAATCTCTCGAATAATAAAAAAAGGGCACTAATCAAACTACGGGAATTAATCTCCCAAATATAAAATAAGGGGTATCAATCATCCCATGCCCGGCGCCTTACAAACCACAACACTAAGTCATGTGAAAACGTCATGGATTCAAATATAACTTTTTCAATAATAATATCATGTGTTTTCAAGATAATCATATAAATATATCATTTCTCAAATATCTAAAATCATTATAAATACGCAAAGGATAAATCATGCTTCAAATATCCAAAATACCGAAACATATACAATACCATTATGTGTTACAGGTGAGCAATATACTTACAAATTATCCGAAATAATAAGTGTGGAAAGATCGGCCTCTTAGTGGAGTGATGGTGTGCTTTAATTCTTAATATTATTAATTTACCATCTAGTCTTAAAAATCATCATTACAATGATTTAATAACGTCACAATTCTAGTGGAATAATTATATAGTGGAATTACAAACTCAACACTTAAAAAAATTCTAAACTTGAATAGGTTCACACATTTTTACTAGCAGCTATCAATCAACGATTTTTTTTAAATTACTCAAAATTCCAATGACTTTGAAATTTTTATATAGTATTTCTAACATCTATGCATGTCACTAGATTTAATTTCATAACTTTTTGATTATTGTAAGTACTATTTTTACATTTTCAAATATACTACACCATTTCTGGAAAACAAAACACAAACAGCCAATTCTCCATAAATTTTTACAATTCACACAAAATTCAAAATAATCTAAAATTTTTAACATGTATTATATATATATATATATATATATATCATTAGATTTAATTTCATTACAATTGGATCACTATGAACTATTATTTTATGTTTTACAAATTATAATACCGTTGCTAGAAATATAGTTCGGGTAGTATAGAGTAACAAATTTTATAAAAATCATAAAAATTCTAATAGTTTTGAAATGTTTACAGGAT
Source organism: Artocarpus heterophyllus (assembly GCA_025403435.1). Lineage (NCBI taxonomy): Eukaryota > Viridiplantae > Streptophyta > Magnoliopsida > Rosales > Moraceae > Artocarpus > Artocarpus heterophyllus. Next base: position 5,583,749 of record CM046354.1, read on the forward strand.
ATACTAAACATCAAAACATATTATCAGATTTAATTTCATCAAGTTTGAGTTACTATAAATATTTTTCCTATACTTTAGAAGTCAAAAACAATTTGCCACTGTTAACAGCCTACGGGTAGTCAACAATCAAGGAATTTTTTTTAAATTATACAAAATTTCAATTGATTTGAAATTTTAGCACAACATTTCTAACATCTCAACATAGTACCAGATTTATTTTTATTGTGTTTGTATTTTTATAGTACCAAATTTTAGCACAACATACAAAATTTCAATTGATTTGAAATTTTAGCACAACATTTCTAACATCATAACAAAAATGATAATAACAATAATAACAATGACTGTAACACCCCCCCTATTTTTTGTAATGGATAATGTTATATTAGTGACGACGTTAAGCATTTTTATTCCATGTTGATTTATGATATTATTGTCACTAACTATTTATTCTAAGTGTTATGACAGGTGACGATCACGTGGAATTGATGTGCTTAAGTGTTCATGTTATTTACATTGTATGTTTATTTATGATTCATTAATGATTTATATACTATGATGTATCCTTGTATGTTAGGACAGTTCAGCAGGCCAAACCTTCAAGTTCGGCAGGCTGAATTGTCCCTCAACAATCTGCAGGCCGATAGAAACCATCGGCAGGCCGGACTTCATGGAATCGGCAGGCCAAAGTGTGACATCGGCAGGCCGATGACAGCTGACGAGCAGTCAGCCGAAGTCTTCTAAAAATGTGACGATGATGATTGGTTGTGATTGGATAATGATTACTGATTGATTGGCATATTTTTGGATTAATTTCCTCATTTAAGGAAATAAAACATTTGACTTTTGATTGATTGGATTTAAATGATAGGGTTTCCCATTTTTTGAGTTAAAATATGGAAGGTATGAACTAAATGGTTGACTCTCTCTCAATCTTCTCCTTTCTCCATGCCAATTAGCCAACTTTTAATCAAAAAATTTCAGATAATAATGGAATAGACAAGCCTCTTTTGTACGTTACTTCCATTTCCCTTTTCACGATAATTTTTATTCTCTCTCTCACTCTCTTCCCTTCACGTTTTCTTCTTCATTTCCTCTCAAATTTTCCCTGCTATTATTTGTAAGAAATATTGAGTTTTCATTGGAGTTAAGTTTAAGGAGTTTGAGAAGAAATTTGTTAGGGTAAGAACCTTTTTTTTTTCGGTATTTCTAAAATGTATATCTCTCCTTAATCCGACTGCCATAACTTTGTCTAAGAATTTTATTTTGCTTTGAAATTTTAGTATGATGTTCATATATGTGTTATGTAATGTTCCTCCAAGTCTCACATTATTTTGATTTTTCTACATTAAAATATGAATTTTCTACCCTATGCCACTTGCAGTAAAAATGTTGTTGTTTTATTATGATGCTCAAATATGTGGTTTTAGTTGAAGGGACAAATGTACTTTAATTTTTACAAAATTTGGCAAATATGTTCATGTATATGTTATGATATGGACTGGAAAGTTTAGTGATGATTTGATGAGTATTTTATGTGTTATGGAGTTTTCATTAAGACTAGGTTTAGAAACTGCTTTGTCAGTAAATTTTTGAACTCCTTGTTTTGTGATGTTTTTGTGTGACTAAATGATTTTATTTGTTGATGGGAATTTATGTGGCACTGTATCTATATGTTATAAAGCTGTCTTTTGAATTTTAGGGTCATTATAATTTTATTTTAATTATTTGAAAATGTTTTCCATAGATTACTCACTGCTTATCAACCTGAAGTTAGTTTCACCACTGATTTTCCAATGCATGTTTTGGTTATATCTTAATTTTATTTGAAGCCCTTTTGAATATGTTATAGTTCTAGGTGTCTTTTACATGCGGGATTTTTGTGGTAATATTTAAGGATATGGGTAATTTATTTTATGAATGTAAATATGGACTGCTCACTGTTTTGTTATTATTGGCAGATTTTGTATGTATAATGTATGACTTATTTTTAGACACTCAATGGAATTTTTATGACCATAGAAAAATCATGGTAATATGTTTATGTAATAACTTTGTCCCTGCCAAGTTTGGTGCCTAAATTACGTGTGAATGTTGAGTTATTAAGTTTTTAATTCATGGAGGTCAGAAATATATTTATGTTGATAGTTTTGACGATTATGGTTATGGATGCATGTTATGAATTATGTTTGCAAGAGATGAATGTATGTGTGATGTTATATGGAATGGATGTTTTATTCTATGAAAATAAGTATTAATTTTTATTTTGTATCTTTAAATGAATAAATGGCATGAACACACTAAGGAACGAGCACATCGAGACCGTGGTGTCGTCACCGACACATTTAAGGTTAAGTAAGCTAGCTAAAAAGGTAAGTACATTCTCACGTGCAACATAATATGTTTTATAAGGTTTGAAATTATGTTCGTAATAATATCTATGATGATTTTATGATGTTTTCATTTAAAGATTTCTTATGAAATATTTGTATGTTCATAAAGATATGCATGTATGATGATGATGTATTTCAAAGCATGAAAGTTTAAATATGTATATATATGTATCACCTAAATAAGTGTTCCACACCAATGTTATGATGTCATATTCGGTTTAGGATTAGCTACCATTCTCCTCTCATGACGGCGCGCCTACAATGATGATTATGGTGCAACACTAGGGCCCTTAAGATAAAATAAAATAAGTTTTAATATGGTCAAAGTAATGAAAGATATGTTCCTATGAAAATGTGCGTAGCGCACTATTATGACGTATGATGATGATGATGTTCATAAAATGTTTTAAGTTGTGAGATAATAATGTACTTACTAAGCTTTAGCTTATCCAGTTTTATATCATGTTGCAGATAAGGGTAAGAAGGTCATGGACTAGGTGGAGGACAAGGAAACGTGTGTGACCTAAGGACGATAAATTGCAAACGAAAGAACGCCTAAAAGAAATTTAAAGATATGAACAATATTTTATAATTTTGATTATGTTTTATTGTTAAATTTTAAGGATTGATTCTTTATTTTATTATTTTATCTTTATTTTTTTTGTATATGGTCTTCCGCATTTTAAAGTATTGAACTTGTCTTTAAATTAAGTTTTCTAAAAGTTTTTAACTCGGACGGCCTGCCGACCATTACTGGTCGGTATGCCGATGTGATAATCGGCCTGTCGATCCCATTATTCCAGCCTGCCAAACTTAAAGAAGTTAAAAACCCTGTTTTGCAGAGCCTCGGGCGGCCTGCCGATGGTTAATCATCGACCTGCTGGTCGTGTTCGGCTTGCCGAAGTTTCCAGTTCGGCCTGCCGAAATTTGCATGCACATTTTATTAATGTTTTAAAAAGTAAAGTAATTTCTATTTACAAGGGTTTTGGTAAACTATTTAAAGGATGATTATGAACAAGTAATTTATTATTTTAAAGATGAATTAAGATATTGGAAATATATATATATATATATATATATGTATGGATCCTGGGTATGTTTTCTCAAATTATGTTTTCAAACTATCCTCAAGTTATATGGTTGATCTCAAAGTAATAGTTTAAATGAAAGTATGTAACGACATCTGTGACGTCCGCAAGGGGGCGTAACAATGACAATAATAAAGGGCTCATGATAATAATTCAAAAATTATGCATTTATGTACTTTGTGACAATAAATTACATTTACAAATTTTCAAGCATTACACTATTCAAGGGCATGGTCATGAGGAAATTGGTGGTTGGGGAAGTGAGGAGTTTAGAAGAGATGAAAGAGGGATTTTGGAGAAAATAATTAAGTGGTGGGAGGATAGAATCAAAGAGGGAGTTAATAGAGGAAGAGAGAGAAAAAAAAAAAACTTATTGAATGGAGTTTAAGAGAAAAATTTTAGAGTTTGCAAATTATATAGAGTGGAATGAAAGAGAGTGTTCAAAATTTAAGTAGGGAATAGAAAAAAAATCAAAATTTTTAAAAAAAAAAATGAGCGGGAAAAATCCCGCTTATTTTTTAAATTCGTTCCAGAACATTAAACGATGGTTTCCTAAAATTCATTACAACAAAATTAAAAATTAGTAATTTTCTCAACTCGTTAATTATCATGCAAATAGCCAATTGTGATCGACAAGCATTATGTTGCATCTGCAATTTGCATGCCAATGGATAGAGTCACTTTTGGACAAGGTTGGACGGCCGTCTTCTTCATAAACTTGTTTCTTTTAATTTTGTATGTAAAATTTTATCCCTCTCAAACAAAAAATTGTATTTTGTCCAGGCTCCTAAAATTGAACATCTTTTTATTTACCATATCTCATTAGTTTAGTCATGGTCCCACCCCGACCATTTTTTCTAGCTCCATTCCCCATCTTCTCTGTTTTTCTGCATGGCCTAAATCTTCAGCATGGCCTCTTGAGATTGACATTAGTGAAATTGTCCAACTATTTTTAAGATTCATATAAAAAGCACACTATTGCGCTTGCCCTTCTTGTTTGTGATGGTATATGTGACAGTGGCATAATTAAACAATGCGATATATATAAATATATAAGTAGCTGGAAATTAAACTTTTGGCACGTGAATTGGGGATGGACAGGCAACACAAGGAAGCTTATTCTTAACTACGTGCAGTCAGCTTGTGTTCAAAGTATTTCACCTTTTAGTTATATATGAATTCCTTAATTTACTGTGAATTCAACCTATTCAAAGCCCCTTTTAGTTTGATTAAGCACGTTATACAGTCTTTTTAGGAAACAAAAATTATAAAAAAAAAAAAAAAGTTATACAGAGTATTGCAAGGTGCATAATCACCACGGTCATACCCTTTGAAAACGAAGAAATGGCGTAAAAGGTCAAAGAAAATTAACCTCTTCTACAAGTTTCCGAACCCACACAACTTGAGAAGAAGAAGAAGAAGAAGAAGATTACAATATTCAAAAAGTCGGAAATTATATCAAATTTCTTTAAGGAGTCAAGAGAAAAAAAAGGTTGAATTATTTCCTCCCATTTAATATAATCTCTTTGTTAATTACTGTGAGGTCGTCTGAAAGCACGCACCGTTTTGAATAGCCTAATGTCTAAAACTACGTCGCACTGGACAGAAATTATATTATATATATATATATATATATATAATTTATATATTCAGACTTTGAAATTGCACTCTGGAAATGAAAGGCAATAACGTGTTACGTACGTGCCTCATTTAACGGCCTATATATAAGCTGTACATAAACCACGTACGTTTGTACCATCAATAGAAATGGCTCGTGATAGAATGTTTTCATTTTTTTGGGAGACTCTCTTGATTGTTGTGCTTTTACTAGGCGGCGCGTTTCTTAGTAAGTATAATTTATGTATATACGTGAGGTTCTCTTGATCAATGAATTCTTATAATTAATTTATAAGCTTTTATATATGGATTAAAATGCAATGTTTTAACTAATTAATACCATTTTTTTTCTCCTCAACTTAATTGCAGACTCGAAGGCTAGGGGCCAAACTCTTGATGACCATTGTTATCCGGGTGGCAATTGGGACGATCCTTGTACTAATGCAAATCCTTGATCTAGCAATGCGCATATACTATATATATATATGATCATGTCACGCTAATTACATAGTTATAAATAATGCGTGTCTTCTTTTAGGCTGCGAAATAAGAGTTTTACTACACTTATGTACACGTATACAAGTGTTATATAATAACACCGTGTGCTAATAATATTTATTAGCTATAGCAGCTGCTAGGTTCTGATCATGACAATAATATATGGCAGGTTGTGTATGTAGTTCGTGTCATTCATCATTGAATAACAAACGCGTTAATTGCTTCATAATATATATATATATATATATATATATATATATATATATGTATGTATGTATGTCTTTGATTATCGTCTTTTAAAGACAAGGAAATTTTGGCATTGCTATTATCACTATCAATTTTTTAGGTGGTGTCTGGTATAAATACTAAAAGAATGAATTATTTTGTTACATCTTTAACTATTTACTTTTTACATAATATATTTCAAACTTTTAATTTTGACAAAATCCATCCTAAATTTAAAAATCATTCGCAATTACGATCTAATAGCTACTTTTAATCCCTGAAAAACAAGGACCATCTAGACCCATGAAATACATGCAGAACCGCAATAGCATCCAAAACTGCTCAGCGTACACCTGAATGGACATGAAATCACCGTCTTGCGTAATACTGTGGAATTAGGACTTCTTTCTATTCAATACTCTTTTTCATGTATTGAGTTTTAATTTTTTCCGTAACATTACAAGCTTAACCCTTAGAAAAACTCATGTATGAATCTCATGATCAAAACCGTTCATATTTTTTTAACACTTGTTAGCTATTGAACCTCAATTGCTAGTAATTTTAAAGTTCAAAATGCATTTTACCAATATTAAAAGTTTGGGTTGCACGCAAAAAGTGAATAATTTAAGATGCAACAGTGCAATTTACTCGATACTAAAAAAAATTAAAGAAATAGAAAACAACTTTTTAAAACAAATAGCGGTGTTTGGCATTTGTTTTCAGAGAATAATTTTTAGAAAATTTTGAGTTAAAAATTTTGTTGTTTTCTAGTGCTCTCTAGGAAAAAAGAGAAACAGTAAGTAAGAAAATAACATTTTACTTTCGGTCAATACTCGCATTGTGGTTGAATAGACTGCATTTTCCCTCAAACAAGTCTGAACCAAAAAAATTTTAGTTTAAATTTATTTCATTACTGCATTTTCCCTCAAAATTCAAATATTTACAATATAAACTCAAACTTTTTAGTTCAAATTTATTTCTCAAACTGCCTATTAATCAGTTTGAGAATTCATACAACCTAATTTGTTATGTTTGGACGTGTACTCTTAATTTTTTTTGAATGTTTGGACACAACAAAATTAGGCTTCGTTTGGCAACGCCGTTCTCACTATATAGTCCTAACTACTATGTAAAGCTCTTACAGGCTATGGTATAAAACAAAAGTATGCTACAGTATAAAGCTCTTATATACTATAATAATTTTCATCTTTCTATTCTAATTGCATTGCTGAATGCAAAGATCGAGTGACAGCAATTTTACTCTCAAAAAGTCTTGGTCAACAAAAAAAGATTACATATGGATGACTTTTTGAAGGCTAGGCAAAAGCATAAGAGAGACATTGCACAATCATTAATGCAAAATTTTGAACATAACAATCAAGCCCTATTTGACATTTTGGTTGAAACCAAGTCGAACAATGTAAGACTCTCAACAACTATAATAAAAAGCAAAGTGCAGTGTAAAACAAGCATACAATAGTTTGTAAACCAATATTTTCAGTTCTAACCTTTCTTCCAAACACCCTATAAAAATTTTGAACATAGCATACTGAGAAAATTGGAGTTCGTATTCCCTAGTCAGTAGTGTATATTGGTTGAACAAGAGATAGACTATGCTCAATTGTTGACTAAACTTTTAAAAAAAAGTGTGAACGGAAGTGCCAGCTGGTCTGAAATTTCTAATTTTCTAATCAATAGAGTACATTGATTGACTACAGGCAGTGTCTTTCTTTCTCTTCTAACTTGATGTTTAATAGTTTGAAAATTTCCTCCTCTTTTCTGATTATGCTATGTTCACGTTTTTTGATTGCTATGTTCAAATCTCAATTGAGAATACGGAATACGTACCCCTTTTTTCACAAATTTTTTTATAGTATGGGCTATAATTGAATTTTCAGACCTGTTGGCACTTCAGTTCACACTTTTTTATATTAAGTTTACAATTATGGCCTACCGGTCATACCAAGTATTTTGTTGGAAATAAAATAGTCCAATTTATTTTTTTTTTTAATTGTTGGAAAAATCTTAACCTTAAAGTGGAGCTTACAACCGTGACCAAGAAACCGCGATGTATTTAGTTGGAGGGAGAGAGATGAAGAGAGAGGCTTTGGGTGAAGGAGAGGATCAAGAAGTAAGGTAGAGGGATGTAGTCTCCCACTCAAACCTATCAAATTAAATCCTTTTGATAGCAATAAAGTACACTGTACGGGTAAAGAACTCGACTTTGGGTGGCTCTTTGAAAATGAAACGCGGTAAACAAATGGTCTATGTGTACGAAACATAAACTGAAGATAATAATACAAAAAAACACACGGTTTTATATACACTCCATTAATTGTCAATAAAAAAGTCGTCCAAGTTCTCAGTTGTTTTGGAGCTTCACTTGATTGTTGTGCTTCTACTAGGCGGTGCATTTACTAGTAAGTTCTTTTCTCTTTTTCTTCTTTTTGGCTAGTTTGTTTCATAAGTTTAAATTAAAACTCGAATAATTTTGTTATAATATTTTTGTTAAAAAAAATTAAATTTATGTTTAAACTTATCGTTCAAAGTTATGAACCAAAAGTGACAACAGTAATTTCTCTAATAACAAAAATTAAATTTATGCTCAAACTTATTGTTCATAAAAAAGGAACCACACACACCAAATTGTTAAACCCAAAAAATAATGCTCATGATTCTGATTTCCTCAACCGGAATGAAGATGGCCGGCCCATTACTAGAAAGGGACAAACAATCTGTATCAGCCTTGTCGATTATTAGTTGGGGCTCGCTCAAAATATGTTCCTTATCTGATAACAAAGCAAATTGGTCGAGTACTTTAAGTATAAGCAAGCAATTAATTACCATACATGATATGATGAAGTCAGATCAAAGTCAGAAAAAGCTTCTCATCTCTTTGATAAATAGAGCTCGGAAGTTCTCCAATTTACTGACCCAAAAGAACATTCTGTATCGCTGCTAATACTCTAAGAGATTCTTTGCTGATCTATTCACCATTCAAAAAAGGAGACTAGAAGAACTGGGCCTAGTTCTGCTTCTCCTCCACCGCAGGGAGAAATCACCGGCGATCCTAGTTTGTGACCACCGTGTGTCGTTTTCTGTGAGGGGAGGTGGAGATCCCAAAGGTAACAAATTCCATCACGCCTATGTTCACTAGCTCGTTGGCACACTTTAGCGATGGATCGATTGCCGTGGAATTGTAACCTCAAATCTCGCTGGCGACCACCGTTGCTCACGATTCCATTGCATGAAGGTCAAAAGTCGTAACGGATGGAAGTCGAGAGAACCTATTGCGATTCCATCTAGAAAAGGAAATTGAGAAAATGGTTAATTTCAGGGGCAAAAGCATCTCGTCGTGAATTGTCAACTGCAATAGATTCGGATTCCGTCGCGATGGAAGTCTAGTTCTTGGTGCGATGGTGATCTTGTTGCAATTCATGCAGACCTTAAGATGACATCATACGGAGGTGGAACGGGTCGTGTAAAGGTCGAGTGGAGGTGGAGACGGCGTTGCAAGTCAGTCACCCGTTGATTCTCGTGTTCTACACCTACCACCTCCCTCCATTGGAAGACTATACCCCCGCCGATGGTGGCCAACCCTCCACACCGGCCCACCCCTAACGGAAATGTTTCTAATATATTTTGGGTTTTTTTAAGGGATTTTAGATTTTTTTAAAATTATTTTTATACTTGTTATGTTGAAATGATATCAAATATGGTTGTGTATATTTCTATTTTTGCGCTACTTAGATTTTAGAACATCTAATTTTAATTTGATAATCTAATGTTGGTTGTTAAATGAGACTACTGTGAGTCTACTTTAAACGGTGTTCAAATGAACATAGAAAGGCACGCCATTTTTAAAATATTTAGTAAGTATATTTAGAACCAATTTTATAGTTTAAAACATTGAAACATATAAAAGCTTACACTTATCACATATCTCGTTAACCATTATCACATATCTCGTTAATGGTACATATCTCGTTAACCATTATCACATATCTCGTTAACCATTAAGTAAGATTACGTTGAGCTTACTTAAATTGCATTCAACTGAACATAGGCACGCCACTTAACCATTGTGACTACGATTTTTTTTTTTTTTTTTTACAAAAACATATCATTTGAAAGAAATAAACCACGGCTAGCTTTCAAAACAAGTTACATGTCGTGTTTGTACCTGAGAACAACAGACTTATCACAACGAACGACATGTCATTTTAGAATTAGAATAACTGAAATTCAAATTTTGAAGTGGGTCAACAAATGAAAGAAGCAGTTATCAACCAATGTTAATTGAATAATTTTTAACAAAATAGCTATATGTCACATTTTTGTAATTTGATAGGAAAAAAAAAATAATAAATAGAAAAGTAACATTAGTTAACTTAAAATTCTAATCTCTTCTCTAAACAAGAAAATATGACAAAACAGAATTTTCTAGTAGTTAAAAAATAAAATTTATTTTATTTTTAATTCCGTAAAGTTCTTTTATAATATAGGTAACATAATTATATCCTTACTGCATAATATTAACCAAAGCTTACGAGTTACGACAATAAGAGTTACACCCAAGTGTCCGTACAATTTTATTCAAGAGCATAGTTATTCAAATCAACTAACTTATTAGACACACAATACATGGTTGGACGTGATTGTGGATTCTCGACCATGCATGCAATGGCTACCTTCAGTACAACATCCAATTTACTACCAACTTTTTCACATGTTGGAGGTGAGAGGCGATTATCCAATACATCCCTGTAATGAGTGGTCTTAAGTGCACTCTCTGATTGCATGTGGGAAATAAGTTCCCCTGGGTGCTTTCCCATCAGAACTTCAAGTGTCAAAACCCCAAAGCTATACACGTCACATTTCTCAGTCACTGCCATACTATAAGCAAGCTCTGCAACACAAAAAAAAAAAAAAACAAAACAAAAACAAAAACAAAAACAAAAAAAAAAAACAAAAACAAAAAAAACAAAACAAAACAAAAACCATTATATCCTATCATGCCCATAAAACAAAAGTACAACAAAATTGAAACATATGGATTTATTATAATTTAGAAATTACCTGGAGCAAGGTAACCAAAAGTCCCTGCAACTGAAGTATAGTTAGGACACGCCGGGTTCAAAAACTTTGCAGTGCCAAAATCAGAGACATGAACCTCAAGTTGAGAGTCCAACAGGATGTTTTTGCTCGATATATCACGATGGATTATCGGCGGAACGCGATCGTGATGCAGGTAGCACAAAGCATGGGCTATGCCTTTCACGACTTGGATCCTCTTTTCCCAATCCAGCTTCTTTGCAATGGCGTCATTTCTGAGGATATCTGCTAGGCTACCTCCCTCCATGAACTCATAGACCAAAAATGCATTCATTCCTTGTAAGAAGAAGCCGAAGAGTTTCACAATGTTTCTATGCCTGATTTCTGCTAAAGCAGCTACCCCATTTTCGAAACTCCTGATGCTCTCAATATTCTGTACAGCACTGTCGTTTAGGGCTTGAAAACTCAGCCTCTTTACAGCAAATACTTGATCAGAAGACGATACGATTGCTTTGTATACCCTTCCAAATGCACCGATTCCGATGCAATGAGTGTCATCAAAGTTGTTTGTAGCTTCTAATATGTCTTTGAACTCAACTTTCCCACTGGAATACCAAGTTGAGGATAAATTTTCTGCCCTCGATGCACTTGCAGCTTTCGTAATCTTTATTGATCTCCTTCTCCGGAGAAGAACCAAAATGCCAATAACAATCAAGGAAACTAACGAGCACAAAGAAGCAAGAACTACAACTACTTTTAGTTTTTTATTCTTGCTTCTGCCACTATTTTCTGTTGATGTGACATCACAAGGAGAGAGGCCTTTTATCTTCCCACATAGATCTTTATTGTTGCTGAGATCCTCTGATTGAACTGAACGAAAGATCTTGATATCAGGAACTGGGCCCTCCAAATTGTTGTACGAAAGGTCGATATCTGATAAGCTCAACAAGTCGCCAAGGGAAAGAGGGATCGAACCAGTGAGATTATTGTGGGAGAGGTTTAAGCTTTGTAAGTTTGTAAGCTTCCCAAAATCAGATGGTATGTCGTCACTAAGAAAATTATAGCTCAAATCTAGCGAAACTTGTAGAGCCACTAGATTACCTATCTGAAATGGGATTCTACCGCTTAACTGATTCTTGCTTAATCTCAAATCTTGCATCTTGGAGCAATCCCCAAGTTGGTACGGAATTGAACCATTTAGCATGTTGGCTGACAAGTCCAAGGAATCCAAGTTTGATAATCTTCCTATTTCCGGAGGAATCATTCCAGAAAGCCGATTATAATTGAGTCTTAACAAGGACAACATTGGTAAGTTTCCGACACTTGCCGGTATCTGACCAGACAACTGATTGGATGAAAGATCAAGCTTCACTAGTTGTTTTAGGTGAAAAATCTCATCTGGGACTTTTCCGGTTACCATATTCCCTGCTATATTTAGTAGGGTCAAGTTTCGGCATTCTCCCCAGTTTGATGAGAGTTGGCCTTTTAAGTTGTTAAAGCTTAAGTCCATATATGTAAGGCTTGGATACACACCAAAATCTTGGTCCACATGCCCTGTCAATTGGTTATATTCAAGCCTCACTCTGTATAAGGTTGGACAGTTCTTTAGGCTTGTTGGGATTGGACCTGTGAAATTATTGGAGGTTGCGGAGAAATTGACAAGATTCCCACCTTTACACACTTGGGGGGGTAAATGGCCACTAAAATTGTTCTTTGCCAAATGCAGAGTATTCAATCTTGAGAAGTTTCCTAGTTGCCTAGGCACGACACCAGATAATTGGTTTAAAAGCAGGTTCAATACAGATAAGTTGCCCAAGGTTGCTAGGCTTTCTGGGATTGAACCCGACAATTGATTGTCGTAAAGATGAAGAACTCTCAAGTGACTCAAATTACCAAAAGATCTAGGAATAGGACCATGGAAAAAGTTTTCACCAAGACCTAAGAAAATCAAGGACTTCACGTTTCCTATCTCTTCAGGAATTCTACCTCCGAGAAGAGTAGTAGTGAAGAGTAGATATTTAAGGCTTCGGAGGCCAATTTCAGGGGAACTAGACCCGCCTGGGAATAGACGGCTGCTCAATACTCCGGTTATATTGTTTCTGGAGATGTCAAGCTCGGTAACCTTAGTGAGATTAGCAAGAGAAAGAGGCAGCGAACCATTGAGGAAATTTGTGGAAAGATCAAGAAATGTGAGATTGGAAGCCATACCGATGTTTGTTGGTATGGAACCAGTGAGTTTGTTGAATTTAAGATCAAGGCTAAGAAGGTTTGGAAAGGAAGAGAAATCAAGGTTTTGGAGGGTACCTCTCAAACCTGTGTATGCCAGGTTTTTTTCAGTTACACTCCCAGCCTCGTTGCATGTTATTCCATACCATTTGAATGGACTTGGAGGGGTAGAATTGGTATTGCGTACCCAGGACTCTAGAACTGATTGCTTTGGGAGACTTGCTTTCCATTTGAGTAGAGACTCAACTTCTATGCTTGATGTGGTTCTTGCTTGGCTGGAATTACAAGGCAAAACTAATAAGACTACGTGAGCAACAAAAATTGTAAGTGAGAAACGGTGGTTTTTGTTTGCCATTCTTTTGTTACTGGGGGTGTTTAGAATCTGAAGGCCACTTTGTTTGCGATTTATAGTTTTGATTCTCAATGAGAAACTACTTGTCTTGCGTTTAAAACTTCATTGGACCTTTCGTTCTGCTAGTCAGACAGGAAGCAATTTCCACTTTTTTTCCATTGTGTTATGGTCGATGATTGATACATGCAACAACGTGGAACTCCAAACACAAATAGTGAAGTCCAAGAATTGACCATATTATTAATATTAAATAAAAATAATAATTTCTTTTTCCCTTGGTCTTTTCTTTTGGAAGTGGTAAGTACTACTGGGTGAGCGCGCACGCACACATATAATATATATAGCTAGTCATGCTAAAGTGTGGTGAAGTTTCATGTGGACTCAAAACTGGGTAGAGTCCGAAAAATTAGCGAGGGGGCAAAGTATATTTTTAGGAGGAGCGAAATATAATTTTAAGAGATGAAATAAAATTTAAGGAAGAACGAAATATAATTTTTATAAAATTTTATAAACAATGTTAGAAGAAAAAAAGTTGAAGGGTAATCATCCACCATGTTCTAAGAGCAAGGACTGAGCTAGACTTTGACATAAAAATGAAATTTATAATGCCAACATAACATGAAAATCAAGTGAAATTTGTTTATTTTCCGTAATAAGGTTCTATTGAGAGTATAAGAGGAGGACAAAAAAAAGAGCAAAAATGTAGGGAAAAAAAAAGAGGCAAGGACAGTCAGACTAGAAGCCAAAGAAAAAAGAGAAATAATAAAATAAAAAGTAAAAATTGAATATGGAGTTTGAAGGGCGGTAACTTTTGAACATGAATTTAAGATAAGTTTATTGAAATATAGCTTTTTATAACTTTATCTTACGTCATTCGATAACGTCATTACCAACCCACCGACACGTCTAATATATTAAAAGCCCAAGGAAAAGCATAAGAAAATTACAAAACCAATAAGTCACTAGTGGGGGCACAACCCCAAAAACTAGTGATACGTAAGCCATGCCTTTGAAAGTTATACACTTAATCAAACTTTTTTTTTTCAATTCTCATGCCCTTGTCCTTGACTGCCTCTAAGGATGAAAATATCAATATTGATGTAAATATTAGAAAAATATCTAGAAAAATTACAGAAATCAATAGAAATTTTAACAAAAATTACAAAAGTACAAAAATTTTATATTAAATATATATCTAATACTTTAGGATACAATAAACATTAAAAGAAACATAAATAAAAATGAATTACATAGTAAACTTTATACATAATAGATTTATCGATACCAAAAGAAAGTTTTGTGAGGCTCAAACATGAGTGAGATTCCATCCTGATTGAAACATTATTGGTGCTATGACATATTATTTGAGTAATGCTGAATATAGTTATGAATATGCCACATATAAGTTTTTTGATTTCTTCTAACTGTATTTCCATAAATAAAAAACTGTAAATTATCATAGTTGTTTGACTGAAATGATGGCCGTATGCTTAGATGAAGATAATTAAAAATTGCATAACGATCATACTTTTAAAAGTCCTAATTGTATGTATAGCAAGCATGAGCAGCTTCATCGAAGCAGCTAATATAATTTGATACCAAATTCATCGATTGTAAACTCATAAAAATATTCTTTCATTGAAAGTATAAAATATTGATACATTATTTAAAGGAAAAAAATTATTAAATTTTGTGATTTTCGACATTACCTAAATTTGGTTGAAATTTCCATAATACGTACCAAAATTTTATACAAAATATATTATAGGTTTTTTGATATCGATATTTCTAATAATATTTACTGATATTTTTTATATTTGTTAGATATTTTATCAAAATCAATATTACAATAAAAAGATATCTTAGTATCTTAAAATTTTAAAAATTCTCAAAATTTTCAAAATTTCGCCGAAACTTACGTCTTTGTCTCCGTCTTTGTCTTCGCTCTAGACTTAAAATATTAGTGGTTGTTCACATACAATTTTCTATTTATAATAAATTTTTATTTTTGAAAAACAAATACTATTCTATGAAAACAGAACAATTTTCCAAGAAGAGAATTCTACGAAAACAGGCCGTCATAGACTAGAAAAGTAAACAGTCAAGCACGAAAAATCATCTTTTTGACCATTCTACCAAATATATATTTTTGGCAAGGTCTGCTAAATTTAGACCCTTTTTTAAACTCTTATATAATTTTTTTTTTTCTTACACATGTTATCTCAAATTTTTCAATCAAATCAACTTAATAAATCAGTAGTAACTTTTTTAATTTAATTAACAAGGCTGCCACCCCTTCACTTCACATTCACACTCTCAGTCTCCACACTATTACAACTTTTTTTAATCTCTCATTTTTTTTGAGACTGAAGCTTTAGCTTTCGTTAAATCTTAACTAAATCATTACAAATATCAACTAAGATAAACTTAGGAATCTCAATGGATCAAATTCTTGAAATGTTAGAAGATAAAGCCAAATGCGCTAACTTATAAGCTATAACATTACAATTCCAAGGGCAGTGACTTATATTAGTATTGCCAAGAGCTATTGCATGCTCTTTGATGTTTGATAAGATAGAACCTTGGCTGGTAAACTCAAGATTCTACCTAAGAGCTTCAACAACTTCCTTGGTATCCTTTTCAGCATAAGAGAGAGTGTATCCAAGATTCTTGATAATGTTCATGCCTTCTCAAAGAGCTAGAGCCTCAACTGTTTTTGGAGTGAGATCACCCCTGTCATAATCAAGAAGGCTTCATAAACAAAGCCTTTGTGGTCATGTAAAACACCTTCTAGCCTGATAGCTCCTCCTACAGTTGGCACAGCCACATATATGCTTAACTTAAGAAGGCTATCCTCTGGTGCCACCCATGCTTGCGCTTGATTTGAAGTTTAAGGTAGAGTAGGCCTTTTAATCAATTGAGCCTCTTTATAGTCCCTTAGGAAGATAGCCGCGGCCTCCAGAATTTGTTCCAATCTACAAAGACGACCCTCCTGGAGAAATAAGTTACGCTCGTGCCACACATACCAAGGATAACTATAAAAATCTCAAAATCACCCTTCGTCAGCCTGCTACGAGCAAACTGACATAGGTCTAATCCAGAATCGCCTCTAAAATCATCAACTAAACCATTGAAAATTGAACATTGCCGTACATCTGCCCTCCTAAGGCATTCTGTCAATGCATGCACACTAGTCTCTTTAGTTTCTTGACATCTTCAATGACCCCCATAAATAGTAGATCCACATTTACTAGTAGGGAATCGTGGCATAATCTCTATCGAATATTTTTATCTTCTTAGGAATACCAAGTTCTAATACCTGACTACCACGGCGCCATCACACTCTAAGAGGATCCTCTTTCTTCATATGACTCGATTAGAGCTCTCCAATAACGAGACTTAACTCTATAGACACCCTTTTTGTCATAGTGTCAAATAAGTTTATCTGGTCTCATGCTGAAACTGATAGGGGTACCTAGGATTAAGGAGCTATCAATATCCCATAGTATGTTTCTCACCAGCTCGTCGTTCCACCAATTGGGAAGAAATAAGTCTTGCACTCTCTACTCTCCCAATAGAGGTGTTTCAGGGTTATGGGTAGGAAAGTGGTCGGACAAGGTAACCATGGGTCTTAAAACACCCTAACACTTCACAAGCAGATTCTTCCCCCATATCAGATTGTGCCATAAATATGAGCAAGCGCTAACTGCTTTGGCTTTGAGGAAGCTGTTATTGGGAAAGTATGTTGCCTCGAGGATTTGTGCGCACAGTGAGCCTAGCTGTGAGATAAGTTTCCATTCTTGCCTGGCTATAAGAGCTTGGTTGAAAGTTTTCTTTTAGGAAGTTACACCCCCTTTTTCTCTCCCACTATAAGCTTTACCATCACCAGGATTTGTGTTTTACAGCAAGTACTTAAGCACAATTATCATTTTGAAAAAAGCACAATTATTAGTATAACTTTTAAATTGATCTATATATATATATACATATATTATTTTCTAAGTTTAATATATTCATTTAACGGGATGATTTTGATATAACTGACCAATATTCAAAATTTGAGACCTTTGGAATCCACAATGTAAGCCGCAAATTTTTTTTTTAATTTTAGATGGAGAAGTTGGAAGACAATATGTTAAAGTAAAAACTTTGGAAAGGATAAATGCTTGAAATATTGGACGAGAAAAAAAAGTGTTTTTTGTTATTCAAGTGATCGGTTCCATGATTATTATGTTTGACGTTCTGATAAGAAGAATTGATTTGACAGAGTGTTATTTTTATGTAGAATACTATGTTTTGCTTTTCAAAATTTCTTTGTCTTTAAATATTTCTAAAACGATATGCATGAAATTTTTCAAATTGTGATTCATTTAAGTTTTCAATAGGTGATTTATTTATGTATAAAAAAATTGGTGATCCCTTCAATAAAATGGTGGTTTATTTAGAAGATTTAAAGGTAACTGCAATCTAATAAATTATGAAAAAATGAAAAATTAAAAAAAAAAAGGAAATGCTGGCATTGTAGGCTGGCGGCTGGAGCAACCACGTAAATAATGGGCTTATATAGGATCAGAAGAACTTGTTTCCAGAAAAAAAGTAATAAAAAAACTTAAATACTGGAGGAGAAAAAGGGATGTAGCTTCCTTGATAAAAGGGAGAGATCCATTCAAAATAAATAAACGAGAGAGAGAAAAAGGCTGTAACGTGCGGAAGGGAGTGGCAGTCTCGTTAACAAGTTTTAAAAGATGACTCATTATTAAATGAGTTTATTTGAAAAAACTGAAATTACATGAGTCAAAACAATAGACTAGCATCTGAACAAGGGCCTGGAAAAGAATTTGTATTTCGCTCATGCTGTCAATTCTTTTTTAATCCTATCAAATATGTTTTATGCTGATAATTATTATTAAAATATTTTCCCTTAAATTCTATTTTTTTACAAAGTTAATTTTATTATTTTCACCAAATGCGCCTTTTGACACGTAGAGGGAGGAGAAGATTTTTAAACTAAAAGAATGACTTTAAGAAAGTTGATCCAACTTAAACTTCCCTTGTCATAATCTAGGTTCCCTTTCCTTCTTCCTATGCTTTGCTTTGTAAATTTCTTTCTCGTTTCTCATTGAGTCCGTAAGGCAGGGGGTGCACAACTGTTTCTTATTTTGTTTTTTGAACTTTTTTAAAGTTTCCCTGTTCCAACAATAAAAGCCTCAAAGGAGTTGAGTCCCAAGCTGCAACAAACCATGTACATCTACCAGTCTACCAAGATCAATAAACGTTAAACGTACATCCCAACAACGACGGCAAGATACAACAGGTGTGTGGGCGGAGGTAACGACATGATTGGAAAAACTTAGAAATTAATAAGTATGATTAATTAAAGATTTTTTCATAACTATAGCGTTAATTCATAAGAAAGTATAAATTAAGAGTTTAAAAGTTTAAGTTTCTGTAAGAATTCAGTTCAAGGTTAAAATTTTATATAACGCTTAAGAAATTCACAAGTTTAAATTGCGATTTATTCACGATTTATGATTATAAATTTTCTCAATTAACATGCATTTTGAAAGTCTTAATAGCTATAAGACTCTAGTAACAAATAATGTTATGAAAACTCAAAATTTATATGCTATTTGTATGAAACATATAACAAAATATAACGTTATGAAAGTACACTTGGATAATTAAAAAGTAATAGCAATTATTCAGTGTACTAAACTAAGTTTTTATGATTCAATAATTTCATGCATGGGTTAAAGTAATGGCGTTTATAAAGACCTCAATTAGAAAATCTAAATTCATAAAAAGGAATTTCCAACTTAGTATAACTAGACAGAATTCCTACATGATGCCAATTTAGCAAGGAAAATCTAGATCATTAGTAATCAACAGCTCAATACCATAATTCAGAAATGGTGAGCACGAAAGTTTATAAATATAAGATTGATCTTGATTTTTATGATATCATAAAGCATGACAAGACTATAGGACTAGGACCAATGTCGAGGATGCTTCCTAGACTATAGGATTGACGAGATACAACTAAAACCGCTTAGCTCGAAATCCAGCTAAGTAGAAATTTTGCCTACAGTATGAACAATTTCAAAATAAAATGACAAGTTTTCATAACAATTATAAAATGCATGATCAGTGATATGTTATATCATACTATATATAATATGTTGTATTATGTTTAATCATGTCATGACATACCATATCATGTCATGTCATGTCCGTCACAATATGCTATGTTGTGTTATGTTATGATCATGATTCCTTAAATTATGTCATGCCATGTCTTGTTATGTTAAGATTATGTCTTTAGCAATAAGTGAGATGAGCAGTATTAAATTACATTGCTTACTTACTTTTAGATAAGTATGTTTATGATTTATGATTTGTAATGCTATATAGTAATATGTCATACTGTATACACAAAATAAGATAAGTGAAACAAATAAGACAAGATAAGTTAAGCGTGTCGTACTAACTTCTTGACCTATGGGGAGGTTTCAAGACCTCTTGACCTACGATCTAGGGTTGTTGGGGACCTTCTGAACCTTAACTTCCTATAAATCATGCACAATCGGTACGAATACCTGAGCCCATTTAATAAGATTACATAAGTCTTAAACAATTAAGCATAAACAAGTTGATAAGATAAAATATTCATGCATTTTTTATTAAATGTTTTTTTTTTCAAAAATGTTTCATGAGTCTAATTTTGTACTTACTAAGCGTAAGCTAATTTAGTTATGTTTGTACCATATGTAAAGAACCTGTCAATGACACTTGATGGACAATAGTGAATAGCAGACAAATAGTGAAGATGGAAATAGATATCGCTCACAAATATAAATTTTGAATTTATTATTTTATTAAAATATGTACATATGAATAATTAAATGATATCACGTAAGTATGTTTTAGAAACCAAGCTTAGTTGAAATGTTTTAAATGTTTATTTTAATTTAAGAAAAGATTTTAAAAAATAGTTTTAAATAATTATCCTTATGTTTAAAGGAAAAGTTTTATTAAGATAATTTTTATTCCATTTAAGAAATTGTTACTATTTTAAATTTAAAGAATTAAGTCCTAAGATATAATAATTATTATTTCGTTAAAGAAAACTTATTCTACAATTTAAGTATTTTATGTTAAACTATGTTTAAGATCAAGAATATGTAACTAAGTAACAGCCATACAATAGAGTCGTTACAGCTGGTATCAGAGTCGATATCCTGCTATTCTACTCCAAGTTGTCACACATCTGCTTCGCCACACTCCAGGTAATTTAATTATAGTTTATGTTAAGTAAGAAATAAGATACCAAGAGGATGACACGTATAGAGTCTACCAAGTGGTAGCGCCCTTGAAGTAAGTAAGCACGTCTTAATAATAGGAGTTATGTAATAGGTAGGTAAGATTTATCGAAAGTTCTTCTTGCCTTCATAAGACTAGCAAGATTCGTCAATTGACGAGTTATAGTGCATAGCAACCAGCAACCAAATTCAGTAATCATATGCAAAATAAAAATGTTATGGGTAACTCTAAGGAAATGTTATGATATATTAGAGCACGAGTTTATGTAAGAATCTAAGAATAAGTATCAAGCCACATTGTTCATCTAAAGGGTAGATGAACATGAGGCAAATAGATAGATTTTCTCCTAATAAAATTTAGAAGCCATCAAAATCAATAACCCGATAGTACACTTCTTTGTTTTTTTTCCCATATTTTTCCCCTTCACAGACAAAAAATATATATATATAATGTTTTACAAATACCCAACAGAGTAAGAAAAGATTCTAGCATAAACATTCCCTCCCCAGAAAGAAAACCTCATTAAGCTCAAGGTTCAACATCAAAGATTAGATTAAGAATGATATGAACATGGTCGATAGAACTACAACTCACAGACATAAAAATAGAAAGATCAGGATATCAGATGATCCAACCCATAATCTAAGATCACCAATAGGTGTTGTTGCTCCAAAATGTTGATGACAGTACCCAATTAGAGCAGCAATGACAGAAACTCATTAGCTATGCAATGAAAGAGTTTAAGAACTTGATTAAGTTAGGATCTAGATGACAAGAAAAGAGTAAAGACAAGTACATGGTTTCTCATTGAATGAGTTCACAGCTCTTAGTCTGGCTTAGACTCCACAATGAGAAAGAACAGAAATAGTAGTCTGTCTAAGAAGGCTTTTGAAGCCTGAGACACAACCCTTGTTAGAAATTATAAGGAAGCCTTAGAACGACATAGAACACTAAAATAACATAGGAAAAAAAGGGAATGTAGCTAGGTATAATATGGAATCCACGATGTAAAAAGAGTTACGACACATCATCAATGTTTTTGCAATGGCAACAAGATTGATTAGAACTTCAAAGGATAGATAAGTTATAAGAACGGTGAAATATTATAAGACCACCTACGCATGAAGTATGCAATCGAATAGATAGAGCCTGTCGAGGCAAGAATAACACCTAAGTTTTTGAGTAAATAGGTGTTCGAAAGATAGAATTATGATCTCGAGGTAGATAAGGTGCAGACAAAACTCTAATAAGCCTTTTATAGGCTAAAAGAGATAGTATAATTTTTCTCCTTCTAGAACAGTACACTCCACTCAATAGTATGATGTTTAGATCTAGAATGACCGTCTACCCATGGAAGGGTTACCAGAAGGGGTAAAATCACCCATTCATTTACGATGTGGTATGGTAGTACGTTTTAGATTTTTGAATAAGTGCAAATAATGAGAATCAATAACATGATCCTCATACATTAACGGACCCTATCTAACCCATAATTTTGCATCACAGAAGAACTTTCCACTAGAAGACAATAAACCTCCAACTTGCCTTTAAAAAATTAGAAGAAATTAGTATAAGGCACACTAATTTCGATAAGAAATCGCCAGAATGATTAAGATAATGGAGTAGAAGTTAGAAACTTACTCATGACCAACAAAGAGGTCACATAGGCAAAACCATATGAAACCCTACGAATATGAAAATGGGTCCCCACTCAAAACTTTTAGTGGTTGTTTGGTCGTATGTCTAAAATATAATTTTCTGTTTAAAATATTTTTTTTATTTTTGAAAAGAGATTTTTACATTGTAGGTGCCCCAAAATTTTAATCTTTAGCATTGGGGTCCCCATTTTAAGAATTTAGGTACTTAGTTCCCCAAACTCTTAATTTATTGGCATGTTAGTGCCCATTTTAAGAATTTGGATACCTAGATCCCCAAGCTTTCAATTTATTTGCACTCTAAGTCCCCATTTTAAGAATTTGGATATTCAGATCCTCAAACTGTTAAGTTATTGGCAACATTAGTGTTCGTATTCTTTTCTCTGTTAAATTCAAAATTTTGAGGCTTTTTTGTATTTTCGATCCTAAAAACATGTATCTTTTTTTAACAAAAAGGTCCCCAAAAGCTTTTTTTTTTTTTGAAGTATTACCTTTTTTAATCTAAAATAATGCTTAAATGTCCTAGAAAAAAGTTAATTATAATGATTATTGACAAGTAATTGATTATAAACTGAAAAGAATTTGCAAATATCATTGAAAAAATTAGCTATCGATTCTATTATATTTTGATTAAGTTGGTTCAAATTACAACAATACAACTAAAGACAAACACAATAATTAGTTGTTCAATTATACAGTATTTGATTTCATGCTTTTTATTATTCTCAATTATAAAGATCTTTAGGAAAGAAAAGAGTGTAATTGAACAATGAAATATTGTTTTGTCACAATTATTTAGTTACATCATTGTAATCTGGTACAAACTTACTAAAAATAAAATGGAATAGATATTTATGAATTTCTTTTTTTCTGATTTACAATCAATGTCTTTGTTGTCAATAATTATTATAATTAATCACTTTGTTGTCAATAATTATCATAATTAACTTTATGCTATGGCATTTAAATATTATTTTTTGACCAAAAACAATGTTATATTAAAAAAAAAAAGAGGATAGCTTTTGGGGACCTTTATGCCCAAAAAAATATATTTTCAAGACCTAAGGAGAAAAAAGCCTCAAAATATTGATATTGATATTTATTATGTCATTTAATAGTAAAAATAAGATAGAGACTAACAATGCCAATAAACTAAGAATTTGTGAACTTAAGTATCTAAATTCTTAAAATACAGACTAAGGTGTCAAGAGATTATGTGTTTAGGGATCTAATGATCCAAATTATAAAAATGGGGACTGAAGTGTCAAATGCTACAAAGTTAGGAGACTTGCGGCATAAAAATCCCTTTTGAAAAAGAAATACTATCCTATGAAAACAGAACAACTCCTGTTTGAATAATGTATTTTGAGAGGAATTATTAAAAGCAACGTTATAAAGATCAAAATTTCTGAAACAACATTTTGTTATTCTCAGCATTTTCTATAAAAAAAAGTCTTTATACAACTATAAATGTACATAGACGAAATTATCGACAACTTTCCTTTAGAAAAACAAAAATATACACAACTGCCCTAACCTCTATCAGACCTCAAATTTGAACCTGCCTCGGCTTCAAAAGAAAAAAATATATATATACTCCGAGTAGGAACGGTGAACCGAGATCAATGACGGGGCCGGACCGATGTTAGTCCCCTTTATTTTTAGTCATGCTGCAAATATGTTGAGCTTTCGTATGGACTGCATACATTTTTCACCTTACGTTTGCTCTTGTGGTCTCTCTTTCTTTTTTCCCCCTTTCTTTATCTTTCTTTTTGTTTTAGAAGTCATCAAAGGTACTTTCCAAGGAGGGAATTCTAACGCCGCGAGGCCCACTACCACAGACTAGAAAAATAAACAGTCAAGCAAGAAAAATCATTGGAAAACATCGTATCAATCAAAGCATCTTTTTACCATTCTGCCAAATACGTATCTTTAGACCATGCTGAGTTGAAGTCATTTCTTTTTTAATCCGATCAAATCTGTTTTATGCCGAGAATTTTCCCTCAAGTTTTATTTTTTTTTAAAGGATGGTTTTTATTATTTTCACCGAATGCACCCTTTGACTCATGGAGGGAGGAGAAGATTTTTAAATTAAAACAATGGCTTTAATAAATTGTTTGACTTTAACAAATTGTTTGACATTAACAAATTGTTTGACATTTCAGTTAGAACTGAAGTTTTAATTTTTAGAACTGTAGCCTAATATTATAGTAACCTTTTTTATTTTTTATTATAATAGCTAAGAGTTTTATACTGTAGTCAATTAAAACTAACGAATTAGGACTGACGTGTCCAACGGGTACTAAGAAAGTTTATCCGATTTGAACTTCCCTTTTTCAGTTCCCTTTCTTTCTTTCTATGCTTTACTTTGTAAATTTCTTCCTTGTGTCTTATTGAGTGCGTAAGGCACGGGGTGTACAACTGTTAGTTATCGTGCAACTTTCTAAAGTTTCCCCGTTTAAACAATAAAATCCTCAAAGGAATTGAATCCCAAGCTGCAACAAGCCACATAAATCCACCACTCCACCGAGATCAATAAATTAAAAACTCTTGTTATGAAACACACAGAAAAATTTTCTGTAAAATCCAACATCCCAACTGCGAGGGCGAGATCCAATGGGTGTGTGGGCATGCAGACGACGACGGTGAGATCAAGCGGGTGGATGGCGCCTCAATGCTCACGATTGTGGAGTAGATTAATAAAATGGTCTCCGATGTCGCAATGGCACTCAATATGGGTGAGGATCGAGGAGATTTTCATCATGGCAATTTATGTCTGCAGATTGTGTTCTAATTGATATGAATTTCACACAATATGATTAGCCTCGATACAAGCACAACAAGTTAAATAAACCCAAAATTAAACACAAAACGCTTATTATATGTGTAATATGACACAACACGTTTAATAATTGGGTTGTAAAAATTTGACCTATTTATACTCCAATTAACCTAATTAGTCAAAATTAATAAAGATTTTTAAAAACTAACGTAAAATTTATTAATAATTTGACTTAAATGAAGTGCATGATTTATTTAACGAAGAAGGGATATTAACTTTTAAAATCTCCCTAACAAACACAACAACAAAATCTACTCTGGCAAAACATGTATATATATGGATATGTTAACATGTTTCATATAACTTATACGTGTTATATGTGTCAATTTTCAGTTAAGCGTACCGACGTGAAACCCACCCATTTATTATGCATGTTATACGTATGTGTGATGACCAGAAAAATCCATAAATTAATAAGTATGATTAATTAAGGATTTTTTTCATAACTAAATGTTTAGTTATAAAAAAGTACAAGTTTAGAATTTATAAACACGAATTTATGTAAGAATTCAGTTCAAGGCTAGAAATTTTTTACAATGCTTAAAAAATTCAAAAGTTTAAATAATGACTTAACCATGATTCATAATTATAAATTTTCTCAATTAACATGCAATTTGAAAGTCTTAACGACAGGTTAATGCTTCTACGACAAGAACATACTATTCCTCTGACATAGATGAAGACAAAAATGTAAACGGGAATGGACTTGTCGTTTGTTGGTTAAACAATAGCACACTTTACGGAGCAATGACACGTATCGTTTAAATGACAGAAGACTTACCATAAAACGTCATGTCATTTATGGGATGGAAGACAAGCTATATGTCGTTTTCAGGCAATATGCGATCTGCATGGAAAATGTATTATTCCTCGTATTTTGTTAAAAAGCAAAAATTTCATAATGAAGTCAAAGGTAGTGCAAAAATAGTATGAAATTAAGTATTTCGTGATTTAGAAAACGAAAAAAAATAATGGAGTTAAAAAAAAAAAAGAAAGAAAAAAAATAGTAAAGCACCAAAACGGTGCGTCTTTGACTCCCATGAAACGAACACTAGGGACATGCATATACATATATATATATATATATATATATATATATATATTCTATTTTATACATTTAGTCGTTGAATTTCATCATCAATCTCCACTTTCATCTCTAACTTTTAAAACATCCCAAACTTGATCATGATCTATTAGTTTGTGTTATTCACATATAGGTCAATTGTCAAAAGCCATTGTTAAAAATATTTACCATTTTTTTTACCAATGTCGTATTGAGTGACCAAAAAAATGGTCATTTTAAACAACCATATATGACTGAGATCAGATATCAGAAACAACCGATGTAACAAAAAGGTTGAAATATTGAAGTGGATCAAAAACTAATGTTACAGAAAAGAAGTCAGCATCTAATTAACCGATGTTGATGTAGGGACAAGCTACTTGTCATTTGGTGGAGCTAATTTAGTGGAGTCATTTCTTTAGCCTAATCTTTCCTTTGTCGTTATGCTCTGATATTTCCTTTATCGCTGCTGTGTTTTGGTTGTAAAAGGGATGATATTGTATGCTTTTGGCAGCTTTTCTTCTATTGCTCAGGGAGCTTGTTAATGAAATTTATCCGAGATTTGGCCTGAAGAAGTCCAAATTCCCTCTGTTATCAAGTTTGGTCTTGTGTTCTATGGACTTCCAATGTCAGATGTTTAATAATGTTTAATGAAATTGCAAGTTGACATTTGGTTATTCGGCAGCTATTTTTTCATACCTAATTTTTGTAATTTAATCCAAAAATAAAATAATAAATAGAAAAGTACTTAAAATTCAAATCCTTTCTCTAAACAGAAAAATATTACAAATAAAATTCTTTAGTAATTAAAGTAACATTTTTTAATACCGTATATACAGCCCTTTACTCCTTTTACTATAAAGGTAACATAATTATGTCCATGCATATTACTACTACTAATCAAGCCTAGGAAAATAAACGTTACAACCGAATGTCCATACATTCATTCATAAGCACAATTCTTCATATCGAGTAACTTATTAGTCACACATTTCATGGTGGGACGTGCTTGTGGATTTTCAACAATGCATGAGATGGCTACCTTCAGTACAACATCCAATTCACGACCAACTTTTTCGCATGTTGGAGGTGAGAGGCAATTATCCAATACATCCCTGTAATGAGTGTGCACCCTCTGATTGCATGTGGGAAATAAGTTCCCCTGGGTGCTTTCCCATCAGAACTTCAAGTGTCAAAACCCCAAAGCTATACACGTCACATTTCTCAGTCACTGTCATATTATAAGCAAGCTCTGCATCAACCAAAAAAAAAATTATTATGTCCTATTGTGTTCAGAAAACAGAAGTATAACAAATTGAAAAATATGCAGTTACTGTCATTTAGAAACTACCTGGAGCAAGGTAACCAAAAGTCCCTGCAACTGAAGTATAGTTAGAACAAGCCGGGCTCAAAAATTTTGCAATGCCGAAATCCGAGACATGAGCCTCAAGTTGAGAGTCCAGCAGGATGTTTTTGCTTGAAATATCGCGATGGATTTCAGGCGGAACGCGATCGTGATGCAAGTAGCACAAAGCATGGGCTAGGCCTTTCACGATTTGGATCCTCTTCTCCCAATCTAGCTTCTTTGCAATAGCATCTTTTCCGAGGATATTTGCTAGGCTGCCTCTCCCCATTAACTCATAGACCAAAAATGCGTTCATTCCTTGTATGAAAAACCCAAAGTGTTTTACAATGTTTCTATGCCTGATTTCTGCTGAAGTTGCCACCTCGTTTTCGAAACTCCTGATGCTCTCAATATTCTGCACTGAACTGTCGTTTATGGCTTGAAAACTCAGCCTCTTTACAGCTAATACTTGATCAGAACACGATATGGATGCTTTGTATACCTTTCCAAATGCACCGACCCCTATGCAATGAGTGTCATCAAAGTTGTTTTTAGCTTCTAATAAGTCTTTCAACATTACTTTCACACTGAAATACCATTTTGAGAATAAATCTTCTTCCCTTGATGAACTCGTAGCTTTCATAATCTGTATCGATCTCCTTTTCCGAAGAACCAAAGTGCCGATAAAAGTCAAGGAAACTAGCGAGCCACCCAAAGAAGCAAGAACTACAGCTACGATTAGTTGTTCATTCTTGCTTCTTCCACTATTGTCTGTTGATGTGACATCACAAGGAGAGAGGCCTTTTATCTTCCCACATCGATCTTTATTGTTGCTGAGATCCTCTGATTGAGCTGATTGCAAGATCTTGATATCAGGAACTGGGCCCTCCAAATTGTTGTAGGATGGGTCGATATCTGATAAGCTCAACATGCCGCCAAGGGAAAGAGGGATTGAACCAGTAAGATTATTGTGGGATAGGTTTAAGCTTTGTAACTTTGTAAGCTTCCCAAAACTATATGGTATGTTGTCACTAAGAAAATTATAGCTCAGATCTAGTGAAACTTGTAAAGCCACTAGATTACCTATCTGAAATGGGATTCTACCACTTAATCAATTCTTGCTTAATCTCAAATCTTGCAACTTGGAGCAATCCCCAATTTGGTTCGGAATCGAACCATTTAGCATGTTGGCCGGCTGACAACTCAAAGGAATCCAAGTTGGATAATCTTCCTATTTCCGGAGGAATCGTTCCAGAAAACAGATTATCATTGAGCCTTAACATGGACAACATTGGTAAGTTTCCAACACTTGCCGGTATCTCACCAGACAACTGATTGGATGAAAGATCCAGCTCGACTAGTTGGTTTAGTTGAAAAATCTCATCTGGGACTTTTCCGGTTACCGTATTCCCTGCCACATTTAGTAGGGACAAGTTTCGGCATTCTCCCCAGTTTGATGAGAGTTGGCCTTTCAAGTTGTTGAAACTTAAGTCCATATATGTAAGGCTTGGATACACACCAAAATCTTGGTCTACATGCCCGGTCCATTGGTTGTATTCAAGCCTCACTCTGTATAAGGTTGAACAATTTTTTAGGCTTATTGGGATTGGCCCTGTGAAATTATTGGAGTGTGCGGAGAAATTGACAAGATTCCCACCTTTACACACTTGTGGGGGTCAATGGCCAATAAAGTTGTTCCCTCCCAGAAGCAGAACTTTCAATGTTGAAAAGTTTCCTAGTTGCCTAGGTACATCGCCAGATAATTGGATAGAAAACAATAGCAAATGAGATAAGTTGCTCAAGGTTGCAAGGTTTTCTGGGATTGAGCCCGACAATTGATTGCGGTAAAGGACAAGAGATCTCAAGTGACTCAAATTACCTAAAGATCGAGGAATAGGACCATGAAAAAAGTTCTCACTAAGACCCAAGTAAACCAAGGATTTCAAGTTTCCTATCCCTTCAGGAATTCTTCCTCCAAGACTGGTAGTTTTGAACAGTAGGTATTTGAGACTTCGGAGGCCAATTTCTGAGGAACTTGTACTGTCGGGGAATAGACGGCTGCCCAATACTCCGGTTATATTGTTTCGGGAGATATCAAGCGTTGTAACCTTGGTGAGATTAGCAAGAGAAAGGGGCAGAGTACCGTTGAGACAATTTGAGGAAAGATCAAGAAATGTGAGATTGGAGGACATACCGATGTGTGTCGGTATGGAGCCGGAAAGTTTGTTATATTTAAGATTGAGGTGAAGAAGGTTCGGAAAGGTAGAGAAATCAAGGTTTTGGAGGGTACCTCTTAAACCTGTGTATGCCAGCTTTATTTCAGTCACACTTCCTGCTTTGTAGCAAGTAATTCCATACCATTTGCATGGACTTGGAGGGGTAGAATTGGTATTGTGTACCCAGGACTCTAGGACTGATTGCTTTGGGAGACTAGCTTTCCATTTGAGAAGGGCCTCAGCTTCTATGCTTGATGTGGCTCTAGCTTGGCTGGAATCATAAGGCAAAACTAATAATATTGCGTGAGCAACAAAAGTTGATAATGAGAGACAGAAGTTTTTGTTGGCCATACTTCTGGAACTGGAGGGTTTTAGAATTTGAAGGCCACGATGTTTGCAATTTATAATTTTGATTCTCAGTGTGAAACAACTTATCTTGCGTTTGTTTCACAACTGTTTAAGCTAAAAAGTTGTGATTCAAATTAATTTTTACACCTTCTTTTCTCTCACTAAAATTTGTCTTGTTATAGAGTACTTTCCAAGGATCCACGAGGTCCACGAGCGCTAGGAAAATCAACAGTCAAGCAAGAAAAATCATAGGAAAACATCGCACCAATCAATGCATCTTTTGACCATATCAATTCTTTTTTTAGTCCAATCAATTCTGTTTTATGCAGAGAATTATAATTAAATTGTTTACACCTTTTCTTTTTTTGAAAGGACAACTAACAGTTTTGTTATTTAACCAATCGCGCCTTTTTACTTATAGAGGAGGAGAAAATTTTTAAAATAAAACAATGAATTAAAAAATTTATCCAACTTTAAACTTCCCTGTTCATAATCACTGTTCCTTGCCTTCTTTCTATAACTACTTTATAGATTTTCCTTCTCTCTTCTCATTGAGTGCGCAAGAGGCACGGGCTATACCAATGTATGCCATTTTCCTTTAGTTATTTTGAGTGCGATCGGCGTTGCAATTAGAATTAAAAATTAAAATAAATTTACCGTAGCATATAAAAGCTTTATACTATAGCCTATTTTTGTTTTATACTGTAACGTGTAAAAGTTTTATACTATAACAATTGAAACTATATAATTAAAAAGACGCTGTCATACAAAACCTTTATCAATTAAGGTGGTGGCTGAATGAAAGGAAAAATATATTTTTTTTCATTGGATTTTATCGGTTGTCTATTAACGCTTTTGTGCTATTCTATTGTCAATAATGTACTTTATTATTGGATCGTGAAAAAAAATGATAAACTAACATGGTATTACCATAAGAGGATTTTTTTTTTTTTGAGGAAATTAACATAAGAGGATCTGAGATCAAATTCATGTAACTGTAGTCTCTAAAATTGTTGGATCCTTAATATGTTTTCTAGGTTATAAGTGTTAGTAATTATAACATAGAATATGGATAAAGGAATTGCAAACAATATATTGCATGAATAAAACAAACAAGTTACAAATTTTTCAAAAATGAAAATAACAAATAGGTATAACAAAACCTTCAACTTCAACTTCAATGGAAGCAACGCAACGTGAAAATTAGACGAAAAATGGTCGAGGCACGTGTAGGTCACGCTTTCCTTAAAACAAATTCGTCCCCTCCGGTTGTGCACGAGGATTCTACGGACGTCTGCCTCCCAGGATACAACGACTACCAACGGAATCTTAAGCACTATTGGATACCGTTTTCGGCGAACTTGAAACTGTTTTTCTTCTATCACCAAAAATGACTACAACAAAAACTAGATGGAACTTGAAAAACAAAGGAAAAACTCTATGACTTAGTGAGTGCAAATTATATGCAATTGTGTATTTTTCAAACATGTGGAGGAGAGTTCATTATATAGGCTTAGAAAATAGATGTTACAATCCACATTATAATGAGCATTATTCAGAATTTATGTGCATAATGACATTGGTTGCAACCTTCCATTTTCCATGATAATGGTGCTCATTATCTCCCATTAAACCATTGGTTGTAAGCCTCCATTTTCCATGATAATGGTGCTCATTATCTCCCATTAAACCATTGGTTGTAACCCTCTATTTTCCATGATTATGAAGCTCATAATCACCTATTAATCCATACCTTTGGGTGTTACAACATAGGGTTTATTACCTCCATTAATCTCCACCAATGAGCATCAATTTCTCATTCATCCAATTGCCATTTTTCTAACAATCCCCCACATGAATGAAATTGACAAACTACAGAGGAAAAACAATGACACTACACGATGATAGAGTTCTACGGTTAATATCTGCATAAGATAGGTAGGCGTTAACCCTTGAACCTTCCCTTGTTGAAAGTATGTTTACTTTACTGGCTGACTAGTAGACGCGATGTCCTTGAACTGTTCTGCCATTTGTGTAAACGATAACATACCTCACACAGATATTTTCCTGACACAGTTTCAGTTCTCATGGTTATGTTCATTTTGGCCATGAACATCTCCCTGGTTCTGCAAGAGTTTCTAAAGAATTGAGCCCTAGCAATTCTCCTTTGAAGCGGCCCCACTTCTCTCTCACATAGGTGATTTCTTACTTAAGAGTAACCCATATTACTTCGCTCGAATTCTCAACGTATTCGACGCATAAGAATCATTAAAAGCAAACTGCTTAACCTTTCCCTACGGGTATCACTGTTTTTATTATAGGAATGGGCTGGGGTAACCCCCACAGTGATCTTATTTAGTCTATTCAGTTTAGTTATCCCATTGAACCTAGATCTTGGGATCTCCAGTCAACAAGGTTGGGTTTCCACTGTTTCAACCTATTCTTTTATGGGCTTAAGTCCCATTCCTCTTGATGTTTTCTCAACTTGATCTCTATTCAGTCCTTTGGTTAACGGATCCGCAATATTTTCTTTAGACCTTACATAGTCTATTGTCATGACTCCAGTTGAGATTAGTTGTCTAACGGTATTATGTCGACGACGTATATGCCTCGACTTACCATTGTACATCACATTCTGTGCCCTGCCAATAGCAGACTGATTATCACAATGTATGCATATTGCAGGCATAGGTTTAGGCCATTCAGGAATATCCTCTAAGAAATTCCTTAGCCATTCAACTTCTTCACCGCTTTTATCCAAGGCTACAAATTCAGATTCCATAGTAGATCTGGTTATTACCGTCTGCTTTGAAGACTTCCATGAAACTGCTGCGCCTCCCAAAGTGAATACGTATCCACTTGTAGCTTTAGAATCCTGTATATCAGATATCCAACTTGCGTCAGAATACCCTTCAAGAACTGCAGGATCTCTTGTATAATGTAGCCCATAACTACGAGTATACCGTAAGTATCTGAGTACTCTAACAATCGCTTTCCAGTGATCATCTCCTGGATTACTCGTGAATCTACTTAGACTACTTACAGCATAGGCAATATCTGGTCTTGTACAATTCATTAAGTACATTAAACTGCCTATCACTCTAGCATATTCCACCTGGGATATACTTTCTCCTCTATTTTTGGACAGATGTTGACTAGTATCAATTGGAGTTCTGGTCACACCAGTGTCATTTTTACTAAATTTGTCAAGTATCTTGTCCACATAGTGTGACTGGCTCAAGATGAGTCCATCAGGCGACCTTTTGATTTTGATTCCTAAAATCACATCGGCAAGTCCCATGTCTTTCATGTCAAACCTAGAGTTCAACATATCTTTAGTTGATTTGATCATCCGATCATTGCTACCCACGATTAGCATGTCATCTACATACAGACAAAGAATAACATATCCATCGTCTGTTCCTTTGACATAAACACACTTGTCACACTCATTAATTTTGAACCCATTTGACATCATAACATTGTCAAATTTCTCATGCCATTGCTTTGGTGCTTGTTTAAGCCCATACAAAGACTTCACCAATTTGCAGACTTTCTTTTCTTGTCCTGGAGCAATACAACCTTCTGGTTGTTCCATATAAATTTCCTCTTCAAGGTCTCCATTAAGAAAAGCAGTCTTTACATCCATCTGATGTACTTCAAGATTCCGCAAAGCGGCAATCGCTATGATCATTCTTATGGAGGTTATTCTCGTTACAGGAGAATAAGTATCAAAGTAATCAAGGCCTTCTTTTTGTCTATAACCTTTTATAACAAGTCTAGCCTTATACTTGTCAATTGTTCCATCAGCTTTCATTTTACGTTTGAAAATCCATTTAGAACCTAGCGGTTTACTTCCTGGAGGAAGGTCCACTAATTCCCAAGTATGATTCTGCATGATGGAATCAATTTCACTCTTTATGGCTTCTTTCCATAAAGGACCCTCCGATGAGCTTACAGCTTCTTTGAAAGTTTGAGGTTTAGCCTCTAGCATGTAGATCAGAAAGTCAGGTCCAAATGTTTTTTCTGTCCGTGCCCTTTTGCTTCGTCTAGGCTCTTCCTCTTCATATTCGGTTTCAACTTCTTGATGATCCTGACTATTCTCTTCAATAGTCTTAAACGTTCGTTTAGATGAACTTGGACCATCCTCTTTGGATTTGCAAGGAAATACATGTTCAAAAAATGATGCATTCCTAGATTCCATTATCGTGTTCCTGTGAATCTCTGGGTTTTTAGATTCATACACAAGAAACCGATAAGCACTACTGTTGTGGGCATAACCAATGAAGATGCAATCAACTGTTTTTGGACCTATTCTCATCTTCTTTGGTGTAGGTACCATTACCTTTGCAAGACACCCCCACACTCTCAAGTATTTGTAAGAAGGCTTTCTAGCTTTCCACAATTCATAAGGGGTCTTGTCTTCTTTCTTTCGGGGTACCTTATTTAAAAGGTAATTAGCCGATAAAATGGCTTCTCCCCACATGTTCTGTGGCAATCCAGAACTTATCAGCATCGCATTCATCATATCCTTTAAGGTACGATTTTTGCGCTCAGCCACACCATTTGACTGAGGTGAATAGGGTGGCGTAACCTCGTGGATAATACCATGTTGTGCACAAAATTCACTAAATGGTTCTACATATTCACCACCACGGTCACTTCTTACCATCTTAATTTTCTTATTAAGTTGGTTTTCAACTTCTTGCTTATAGAGAGCAAACTTCTCTATAACTTCATCTTTGCTTTTAAGCAAATATACATAGCAATATTTTGTGCTATCATCTATGAATGTAACAAAATATTTATTCCCACCTCTAGTTTGAATAAATTTTAAGTCACAAACATCGCTATGTATCAAATCAAGTGGCTCAGTATTTCTATCAATCATTTGGTATGAAGATCTCGTTAGTTTTGCCTCTACACATATTTCACATTTGTGTTTGGGATCAATATTAAATGTGGGTATGTGATTCAAGTTAATTAATCTACGTAAAGTATTATAATTAACATGACCTAGTCTACCATGCCATAAATTAGAAGACTCAAGCATATAAGTGGAAGACTTTTTAATTATATTGATGGAATTGGGCTTAACAACCATTACATTCATTTTCCACATCCCATCTTTCACATAACCCTTTCCCACATACATTCCATGTTTAGACAAAACCATTTTATCAGCTTCAAAAACCATCTTGAAGCCATGTGAACTCAGCAGAGTTCCAGAAATGAGATTCTTTCGAATATCAGGCACATATAGCACATCTTGCAGCTTGACTTCCTTGCCTGATGTCATTTTTAGAAACACCATCCCTTGGCCCTTGATCTTAGATGTGGCAGAGTTGCTCATATATAGCTTCTCCCCAAAATCTGACAGTACGAGTTTAACAAAACAGCTCTATCACAGCAGACATGGCGTGTGGCCCCAGTGTCTGGCCACCACTCCTTTGGGTTGGAGTCCACCATGTTGACTTCAGAGACCACGGCAGAGAGACTGATGTCTGACACTTCTTGTGTGATGGTGTCCACCACATTAGCCTCTTTCTTCTTGTTTCTCTTTGGCAGCCTACAATCTGCCGACTTGTGACCCATCTTGTCACAGTTGAAACTTTTTCCTTGGAATTTCTGCTTCTTTGAAATTCCACCCTTAGGCCCCAGCTTGAACCCCGACTTGGTTTTCTTGTTCTTGGAGCTTTTATCATGCTCCACCACATTTGCTTTGGCAACAGACTTGTTAAAAAGCTTTTTCTCAGATCTTCTATTGTCTTCCTCAATGCGAAGTCGAACAATAAGATCTTCAACGCTCATCTCTTTACGCTTGTGCTTCAGATAGTTCTTGAAGTCATTCCACGTCGGGGGTAGCATCTCTATGATTGCAGCTACCTGGAAAGACTCACTAATTACCATTCCTTCAGCATGAATTTCATGAATGAGTAATTGCAGTTCTTGTACTTGACTAATTACAGTCTTAGAATCCACCATTCTGTAGTTCATGAACCGTCCAACTATGAACTTCTTAGCACCAGCATCTTCTATTTTGTATTTATGGTCCAAAGACTCCCATACTTCTTTGGCCGTTTTTTTCGGACTGTACACATTATAAAGTGCATCAGTCAAACCATTCAGAATATAATTCTTGCACAAGAAGTTAGAATGCTTCCATGCTTCAACAGCAAGCAAGGTCTGAGCATCTGTTTCATCCTCTCTAACAGTAGGAGGATCCTCTTTCAAGAATCTCGCAAGATTCAGTGTTGTCAAATAGAACAACATCTTTTGTTGCCAAGTTTTAAAATTCAGTCCATTAAATTTTTCAGGTTTTTCATTTTGGTTTACAGGAACTATAACCGACAAAGGTTGCGTTGAGGTTGAAGCATGGACCCTAGGAGATGGCATCGGTGTCTCAGAAGTGCTCCCAGTTGGAACATTCTCAGTTGGAACAACATTCATGTTATCACCCATTTCTTCAATTGAACCAAATATTAGTTTCCTTTAAAATAAAAGAAACATATTGATAACAACAAAATGTTAAACAATCTGTTATTAACAACAAATCAAAACAAAACAAATTATATAAGATTGCTTATAGAAATCGTAATATAACTTTATGATATGTATACATGTTTTGAAATAAAACTGTTAGAAACAGTAAACTTACTACATATATATATATATATATATATATATATATATATATAACCGAAGTCTGCAAACAAACATTTAAGATGAATTACAAGCTAAATAATAAAAGCCAAAACAAACATATATTAAAGAAAAGGATATGCACCAACGTTAATGTTTCAAACAATTTATGCATATTGGACATGCACCAACGTTAATGTATCAAACAATTTATACATATTTTAATCAAAATAGTGCGCACACATACACATGGAAATGAAGCAACAATTTACATTAATGAGGAAACAATAACAATACAATGCAACATCTATTTATAATCAACGAAAATGAACGTTTATAATAAATGAGATATTGATATTCATTTAGTTTGTATGTTTTCTAAACTGATATCAATAAATGAGATAGACAATAAAGTCCATAACAAAATATCATATAATACTCAATCTTTAATATATGAATAACATAAAATAAATGTTATAATACGTGAATATAATATGTGAATTTGACTAAACAAATCCCATGCAAACAACTAAAACAAGTTTACTATATGTGACAACATGACATACTAAATTAGTATTACAAATAACTAAAACAACCTCAATGTAACAATTCCAAACATTCATAACAAAAGTATACATTTATAACAATAACAAAACCAATATCAAAAGAAAACCAAACTTATCAAAGTTGAAATGCAATAATGTTCTTACAAATAAATATGCAAGCAAAGAATCTATAAAAAGATGGTTGTACTCAAATTAGCAGAATATTAAAATCTGACTAGAATAAACAATGGATTTGTAATATATGCTAACAAGCAACCAAAATACAAAAAGAAATTTATACGGTTTATTCCTTCATTCAGTAACCTGTTCGTCTTCAAAGGATTATCTGTTTTAAGATTGTTAGTAATTATAACATAGAATATGGATAAAGGAATTGCAAACAATATATTGCATGAATAAAACAAACAAGTTACAAATTTTTCAAAAATGAAAATAACAAATAGGTATAACAAAACCTTCAACTTCAACTTCAATGGAAGCAACGCAACGTGAAAATTAGACGAAAAGTGATCGAGGCACGTGTAGGTCACGCTTTCCTTAAAACAGATTCGTCCCCTCCGGTTGTGCACGAGGATTCTACGGACGTCTGCCTCCCAGGATACAACGACTACCAACGGAATCTTAAGCACTATTGGATACCGTTTTCGGCGAACTTGAAACTGTTTTTCTTCTATCACCAAAAATGACTACAACAAAAACTAGATGGAACTTGAAAAACAAAGGAAAAACTCTATGACTTAGTGAGTGCAAATTATATGCAAATGTGTATTTTTCAAACATGTGGAGGAGAGTTCATTATATAGGCTTAGAAAATAGATGTTACAATCCACATTATAATGAGCATTATTCAGAATTTATGTGCATAATGACATTGGTTGCAACCTTCCATTTTCCATGATAATGGTGCTCATTATCTCCCATTAAACCATTGGTTGTAACCCTCTATTTTCCATGATTATGAAGCTCATAATCACCTATTAATCCATACCTTTGGGTGTTACAACATGGGGTTTATGACCTCTATTAATCTCCACCAATGAGCATCAATTTCTCATTCATCCAATTGCCATTTTTCTAACAATAAGTATTCACGTGTGGCCCATGTTCCGAATGTCCAGTTAACATTCACCTAATGGGAAATTCGGATTAATATTTACCTAACAAATATCAAAGGACAAAAGCGGTTGTAGATGTCGTAATGCAGATTTAGGTGTGAAAGCTAGCTGTCGTTCGGAATGTTGTTTAAAGTCCAAAAATTTTCTGCCATTTAGAAAGAAAATGGACACTGCACGATTCTAATTTCATAACGGCGGAGCCAGAAATATTAATTGGACGCCAAAGCTAGCATGAATGAACTAATAAGATATGGTAAATAAAAAGATATTAAGAATTTTAAAAAGAGTACAATATAATTTTAGGGGGTAATATAATTTTATGTACAAAATTAT
The DNA here is from genome assembly GCA_025403435.1 of Artocarpus heterophyllus. Taxonomy (NCBI): domain Eukaryota; kingdom Viridiplantae; phylum Streptophyta; class Magnoliopsida; order Rosales; family Moraceae; genus Artocarpus; species Artocarpus heterophyllus. The sequence continues at coordinate 5,622,648 of CM046354.1, forward strand.
TAAAAAAGAAAAAAGTTCAAAGAACATCACGCTTTTGACGTTGAAGTATATCCAGCCTTCTTACTAGAATATCATTAACTGCACCGTCTACAATTCACTCCATGTTTTTTTTTTTTTATTCACAAAAGCTTACCATGGGCTCCTTGTATGCTAGTAGACGAAAACATAATTAGCTAAGTTTTTTTGCCGTTTTACCTGTGATTTTATTAAATTCCTCTTAATTAAGGAGCCAAAGTGGCAACGTGAGGACATCCCCCATTTTGGTGATTGAAAAAACAAATTCTATAACAATCAGAAAAGATAACTAGTACTCCTCATAAGAGAAAGCTGGACCATGATGTCTTGCTTTAAAATAACTCCTCTGCTCTCCTGACTAATTTTCATCAGAGGTCTAATATTCGATGATATTTCACGGAGTGTTTTAAGAATTTGAATGTATTTAGAAAATCAGTTGGAACTATATAGTTGAAATTAATTTACTATAGCATATGAGAGTTTTACATTGTAGCATATATTTGTTGTATATTATAGTAGTTGAATCAATATAGTTTGGACGAGTGCTAGGGTTAGTATCTTGGTTTTGTAGCTAGCTCGATGTTTTTGATTATATATATAAGTATTTGTAGCCAAAGGAGCAAACAAGTTAGGATTCGCATCGGTATCGGACAGAATGACGCTTGATTAGGTGTGTGACGCGTATCACGCCTCAAATATGGGTTACTAAGTACAATAACTACGTTGAAAGCAATTGGAAAGTTTTATTTTCCATTTAAAAAGAATTGTGGATCAACAAATATATAAGTAATGGAACGCAATTGCTCCGTATAGCCCATTAATTGTGATGAACGAGCATTATGTTGCATCCATTTTTATGCATTGGCCTAAACCTTCAACATGATCTTTTGATATTGACATTATTGAAAATTTCCAAGTATTTTTAAGATTCTTATATAAGAAGCACACTATTGCGCTTGCCCTTCGTGTTTGTGATGATATAATGTTGGAGAATCTGAGTGCATGAATAAGAGTGTGGGGATTGATTTTTGGAAAACGATTCAATGTCTGAGGTTTGTATAAACAACTTTTTTCAAAGGTTTTACTTGCCTTTACTTATTTAAGTTTGTCAAATAGTCTAATAACAAATTACCCCTAAGATATAACAAACACTTGAAAACAATATCTAGCAACAATATCATGTTCTAGAACATCAACAAAACTTATAAATTTTTTGAAAATTTGATAAATGACAGGGGTGTTATTTTATGAATAGACACAACTGGTTCTATTCATATAATCTTTACTTAAAAGTACTTCTTCATTTGTAAATGTATCTATTTATATATCAATAGAACTATTACAATAGATATATTCGTTGCTAAATCGTTAGCTAAACTGTCGTCTTATTCAGAGTTATAATATGCGGTATAACTTCCATGACGTTTTTTAACAATCATCTAAAGTCTACATTGGGTGCGATTTATTGACGTTAGACAACTGTTTTATTTAAAAATTGTCATCTAATACCAGTGATTTATTTACATTAGACGACGGTTTCTAAAGAAAATGGTCCTCTTTGTGCCTTTAAAAATTAAAAAGAAAATTTGCCAAAACTATTTCTTCTCAAAAGACAATTTTTTCAAGGTGTTATGTACAAATTCGCGTTCTCTTCTTTAATAAACTTAATTATATCTCATTAATTTACACATCACAAATTTTAAAGACATATGTTATAAATTATCCTTGTCATGTATAATCATTATGGATATGACATATTTATCTATAAAACCATAAACAAAGTTTCTCTAAAAAATCTAATAACAAAAAATACTTAATCAATACAAATAAAAACTATACATCCAAACAAAAAGGCAAAGTACCTAAGTTTTGGTGCTCAATAGGGTGGTGGCAACGGTGATAGCGGCAGGCGACGGTGATGGATATGATAGAGAGTCATGGCGGCTGACTATTTGTCACGACCTCGATCATGACTTCTAAATATTTTAAAATACAAAAAATATATTTAATGAAATTTATGAATTTTTTTTTAAAACAATTAAAACTTTAAAGTAGAAATGATTTGAATTCTTCAAAGGAGAATAATTCAACCTTATCAATTATGTGAAAATTATCTTGGAATATTAAAATGCATAACAATTCTTAAGTTTCGACAACAATCTAAAGGAAACAATTTTTTTCCAAGTCTCAAGTTTGAAAATTATTTAATTTGCAAACACACGATAATAACTTAAAACAATTAAACACACAGGTCGGGCGTACACACGGTCTCGAAGCAGCCACAATCACATCTTCACTCAACGTATGAGTTAGAAACTCTATTTGAAGTTCCTGTTACACATAAATCAATAATGTGAGTGATAAACTCAATAAGTGAAGCTTTAGCTTACAAATAATTAATTAAAGTTTTATAAGTACATGAAAGGTTTTTCTAATAATGCAATATTTATCCAGGCCTAGGCCTTAGTGTGTGCTTTATTATCATTTTTTTGCGGGCACAATTATATAAGGGCACTAATCACCCTGTGGGAACTAATCTTTTGAATAATAAAATAAGGGCACTAATTACCCTGCGGGAACTGATCTCCTAAATAACGAAATAAGGGATACTTATCAGCCCGTGCCTGGCGTCTTATAAACCACAACACTAAGCCATGCGAAAACGTCATGGATTCAAGTATAACTTTCACAATAATAATATCATATGTTTTCAAGATAATCATATAAATATATCATTTCTCCAATATCGAAAATCATTATAAATATACAGAGGATAAATCATGCTTCAAATATCCAAAATACCGAAACATATACAATACCATTATGTGTTACAGGTGAGCAATATACTTACAAATTATCCAAAATAATAAGTGTGGAAAGATCGGCCTCTTAGTGGAGTGATGGTGTGCTTTAATTCTTAATATTATTAATTTACCATCTAGTCTTAAAAATCATCATTACAATGATTTAATAACGTCACAATTCTAGTGGAATTACAAACTCAACACTTAAAAAAATTCTAAACTTGAATAGGTTCACACATTTTTACTAGCAGCTATCAATCAACGATTTTTTTTTAAATTACACGAAATTCCAATGACTTTGAAATTTTTATATAGTATTTCTAACATCTATGCATGTCACTAGATTTAATTTCATAACTTTTTGATTATTGTAAGTACTATTTTTACATTTTCAAATATACTACACCATTTCTGGAAAACAAAACACAAACAGCCAATTCTCCATAATTTTTTACAATTCACACAAAATTCAAAATAATCTAAAATTTTTAACATGTATTATATATATATATATATATCATTAGATTTAATTTCATTACAATTGGATCACTATGAACTATTATTTTATGTTTTACAAATTATAATACCGTTGCTAGAAATATAGTTCGGGTAGTATAGAGTAACAAATTTTATAAAAATCATAAAAATTCTAATAGTTTTGAAATGTTTACAAGATATACTAAACATCAAAACATATTATCAGATTTAACTTCATCAAGTTTGAGTTACTATAAATATTTTTCCTATACTTTAGAAGTCAAAAACAATTTGCCACTGTAAACAGCCTACGGGTAGTCAACAATCAAGGAATTTTTTTTTTAAATTATACAAAATTTCAATTGATTTGAAATTTTAGCACAACATTTCTAACATCTTAACATAGTACCAGATTTATTTTTATTGTGTTTTTATTTTTATAGTACCAAATTTTAGCACAACATACAAAATTTCAATTGATTTGAAATTTTAGCACAACATTTCTAACATCATAACAAAAATGATAATAACAATAGTAACAATGACTGTAACACCCCCCCTATTTTTTGTAATGGATAATGTTATATTAGTGACGACGTTAAGCATTTTTATTCCATGTTGATTTATGATATTATTGTCACTAACTATTTATTCTAAGTGTTATGACAGGTGACGATCACGTGGAATTGATGTGCTTAAGTGTTCATGTTATTTACATTGTATGTTTATTTATGATTCATTAATGATTTATATACTATGATGTATCCTTGTATGTTAGGACAGTTCAGCAGGCCAAACCTTCAAGTTCGGCAGGCTGAATTGTCCCTCAACAATCTGCAGGCTGATAGAAACCATCGACAGGCCGGACTTCATGGAATCAGCAGGCCAAAGTGTGACATCGGCAGGCCGATGACAGCTGACGAGCAGTCAGCCGAAGTCTTCTAAAAATGTGACGATGATGATTGGTTGTGATTGGATAATGATTACTGATTGATTGGCATATTTTTGGATTAATTTCCTCATTTAAGGAAATAAAACATTTGACTTTTGATTGATTGGATTTAAATGATAGGGTTTCCCATTTTTTGACTTAAAATATGGAAGGTATGAACTAAATGGTTGACTCTCTCTCAATCTTCTCCTTTCTCCATGCCAATTAGCCAAATTTTAATTAGAAAATTTCAGATAATAATGGAATAGACAAGCCTCTTTTGTACGTTACTTCCATTTCCCTTTTCACGATAATTTTTATTCTCTCTCTCACGATTTCTCTCTCTCACTCTCTTCCCTTCACGTTTTCTTCTTCATTTCCTCTCAAATTTTCCCTGCTATTATTTGTAAGAAATATTGAGTTTTCATTGGAGTTAAGTTTAAGGAGTTTGAGAAGAAATTTGTTAGGGTAAGAACCTTTTTTTTTTTCGGTATTTCTAAAATGTATATCTCTCCTTAATCAGACTGCCATAACTTTGTCTAAGAATTTTATTTTGCTTTGAAATTTTAGTATGATGTTCATATATGTGTTATGTAATGTTCCTCCAAGTCTCACATTATTTGAGTTTTATACATTAAAATATGAATTTTCTACCCTATGCCACTTGCAGTAAAAATGTTGTTGTTTTATTATGATGCTCAAATATGTGGTTTTAGTTGAAGGGACAAATGTACTTTAATTTTTACAAAATTTCGCAAATATGTTCATGTATTTGTTATGATATGGACTGGAAAGTTTAGTGATGATTTGATGAGTATTTTATGTGTTATGGAGTTTTCATTAAGACTAGGTTTAGAAACTACTTTGTTAGTAAATTTTTGAACTCCTTGTTTTGTGATGTTTTTGTGTGAACTAATGATTTTATTTGTTGATGGGAATTTATGTGGCACTGTATCTATATGTTATAAAGCTGTCTTTTGAATTTTAGGGTCATTATAATTTTATTTTAATTATTTGAAAATGTTTTCCATAGATTACTCACTGACTATCAACCTGAAGTTAGTTTCACCACTGATTTTCCAATGCATGTTTTGGTTATATCTTAATTTTATTTGAAGCCCTTTTGAATATGTTATAGTTCTAGGTGTCTTTTACATGCAGGATTTTTGTGGTAATATTTAAGGATATGGGTAATTTATTTTATGAATGTAAATGTGGACTGCTCACTGTTTTGTTATTGTTGGCAGATTTTGTGTGTATAATGTATGACTTATTTTTAGATACTAAATGGAATTTTTATGACCATAGAAAAATCATGGTAATATGTTTTTGTAATAACTTTGTCCCTGCCAAGTTTGGTGCCTAAATTACGTGTGAATGTTGAGTTATTAAGTTTTTAATTCATGGAGGTCAGAAATATATTTATGTTGATAGTTTTGATGATTATGGTTATGAATGCATGTTATGAATTATGTTTGCAAGAGATGAACGTATGTGTGATGTTATATGGAATGGATGTTTTATTCTATGAAAATAAGTATTAATTTTTATTTTGTATCTTTAAATGAATGAATGGCATGAACACACTAAGGAACGAGCACATCGAGACCGTGGCATCGTCACCGACACATTTAAGGTTAAGTAAGCTATCTAAAAAGGTACGTACATTCTCACTTGCAACATGATATGTTTTATAAGGTTTGAAATTATGTTCGTAATAATATCTATGATGATTTTATGATGTTTTCATTTAAAGATTTCTTATGAAATATTTTTATGTTCATAAAGATATGCATGTATGATGATGATGTATTTCAAAGCATGAAAGTTTAAATATGTATATATATGTATCACCTAAACAAGTGTTACACACCAATGTTATGATATGTTATGATGTCATGTTTGGTTTAGGATTAGCTACCATTCTTCTCTCATGACGGCACGCCTACAATGATGATTATGGTGCAACACTAGGGCCCTTAAGATAAAATAAAATAAGTTTTAATATGGTCAAAGTAATGAAAGATATGTTCCTATGAAAATGTGCGTAGCGCACTATTATGACGTATGATGATGATGATGTTCATAAAATGTTTTAAGTTGTGAGATAATAATGTACTTACTAAGCTTTAGCTTATCCAGTTTTATATCATGTTGCAGATAAGGGTAAGAAGGTCATGGACTAGGTGGAGGACAAGGAAACGTGTGTGACCTAAGGACGATAAATTGCAAACGAAAGAACGCCTAAAAGAAATTTAAAGATATGAACAATATTTTATAATTTTGATTATGTTTTATTGTTAAATTTTAAGGATTGATTCTTTATTTTATTATTTTATCTTAATTTTTTTGTATATGGTCTTCCGCATTTTAAAGTATTGAACTTGTCTTTAAATTAAGTTTTCTAAAAGTTTTTAACTCGGACGGCCTGTCGACCATTACTGGTCGGTATGCCGATGTGATAATCGGCCTGTCGATCCCATTATTCCAGCCTGCCAAACTTAAAGAGTTAAAAACCCTGTTTTGCAGAGCCTCGGGCGGCCTGCCGATGGTTGATCATCGGCCTGCCGGTCGTGTTCGGCTTGCCGAAGTTTCCAGTTCGGCCTGCCAAAATTTGCATGCACATTTTATTAGTGTTTTAAAAAGTAAAGTAATTTCTATTTACAAGGGTTTTGGTAAACTATTTAAAGGATGATTATGAACAAGTAATTTATTATTTTAAAGATGAATTAAGATATTAGAAAATATATATATATATGTATGGATCCTGGGTATGTTTTCCCAAATTATGTTTTCAAACTATCCTCAAGTTATATGGTTGATCTCAAAGTAATAGTCTAAATGAAAGTATGTAACGACATCTGTGACGTCTGCAAGGGGGCGTAACAATGACAATAATAAAGGGCTCATGATAATAATTCAAAAATTATGCAGTTATGTACTTTGTGACAATAAATTACATTTACAAATTTTCGAGCATTACACTATTCAAGGACATGGTCATGAGGAAATTGGTGGTTGGGGAAGTGAGGAGTTTAGAAGAGATGAAAGAGGGATTTTGGAGAAAATAATTAAGTGGTGGGAGGATAGAATCAAAGAGGGAGTTAATAGAGGAAGAGAGAGCAAAAAAAAAAAAACTTATTGAATGGAGTTTAAGAGAAAAATTTTAGAGTTTGCAAATTATATAGAGTGGAATGAAAGAGAGTGTTCAAAATTTAAGTAGGGAATAGAAAAAAAATAAAAATTTTTAGAAAAAAAAATGAGCGGGAAAAATCCCGCTTATTTTTTAAATTCGTTCCAGAATATTAAACGATGGTTTCCTAAAATTCATTACAACAAAATTAAAAATTAGTAATTTTCTCAACTCGTTAATTATCATGCAAATAGCCAATTGTGATCGACAAGCATTATGTTGCATCTGCAATTTGCATGCCAATGGATAGAGTCACTTTTGGACAAGGTTGGACGGCCGTCTTCTTCATAAACTTGTTTCTTTTAATTTTGTATGTAAAATTTTATCCCTCTCAAACAAAAAATTGTATTTTGTCCAGGCTCCTAAAATTGAACATCTTTTTATTTACCATATCTCATTAGTTTAGTCATGGTCCCACCCCGACCATTTTTTCTAGCTCCATTCCCCCCATCTTCTCTGTTTTTCTGCATGGCCTAAATCTTCAGCATGGCCTCTTGAGATTGACATTAGTGAAATTGTCCAACTATTTTTAAGATTCATATAAAAAGCACACTATTGCGCTTGCCCTTCTTGTTTGTGATGGTATATGTGACAGTGGCATAATTAAACAATGCGATATATATAAATATATAAGTAGCTGGAAATTAAACTTTTGGCACTTGAATTGGGGATGCACAGGCAACACAAGGAAGCTTATTCTTAACTACGTGCAGTCAGCTTGTGTTCAAAGTATTTCACCTTTTAGTTATATATGAATTCCTTAATTTACTGTGAATTCAACCTATTCAAAGCCCCTTTTAGGTTGATTAAGCACGTTATACAGTCTTTTTAAGAAACAAAAATTATAAAAAAAAAAAAAAAGTTATACAGAGTATTGCAAGGTGCATAATCACCACGGTCATACTCTTTGAAAACGAAGAAATAACGTAAAAGGTCAAAGAAAATTAGCCTCTTCTACAAGTTTCCGAACCCACACAACTTGAGAAGAAGAAGAAGAAGAAGAAGATTACAATATTCAAAAAGTCGGAAATTATATCAAATTTCTTTAAGGAGTCAAGAGAAAAAAAAGGTTGAATTATTTCCTCCCATTTAATATAATCTCTTTGTTAATTACTGTGAGGTCGTCTGAAAGCACGCACTGTTTTGAATAGCCTAATGTCTAAAACTACGTCGCACTGGACAGAAATTATATTATATATATATATATATGTATATATAATTTATATATTCAGACTTTGAAATTGCACTCTGGAAATGAAAGGCAATAACGTGTTACGTACGTGCCTCATTTAACGGCCTATATATAAGCTGTACATAAACCACGTACGTTTGTACCATCAATAGAAATGGCTCGTGATAGAATGTTTTCATTTTTTTGGGAGACTCTCTTGATTGTTGTGCTTTTACTAGGCGGCGCGTTTCTTAGTAAGTATAATTTATGTATATACGTAAGGTTCTCTTGATCAATGAATTCTTATAATTAATTTATAAGCTTTTATATATGGATTAAAATGCAATGTTTTAACTAATTAATACCATTTTTTTTCTCCTCAACTTAATTGCAGACTCGAAGGCTAGGGGCCAAACTCTTGATGACCATTGTTATCCGGGTGGCAATTGGGACGATCCTTGTACTAATGCAAATCCTTGATCTAGCAATGCGCATATACTATATATATATATGATCATGTCACGCTAATTACATAGTTCTAAATAATGCGTGTCTTCTTTTAGGCTGCGAAATAAGAGTTTTACTACACTTATGTACACGTATACAAGTGTTATATAATAACACCGTGTGCTAATAATATTTATTAGCTATAGCAGCTGCTAGGTTCTGATCATGACAATAATATATGGCAGGTTGTGTATGTAGTTCGTGTCATTCATCATTGAATAACAAACGCGTTAATTGCTTCATAATATATATATATATATATATATATATATATATATATATATGTATGTATGTATGTATGTCTTTGATTATCGTCTTTTAAAGACAAGGAAATTTTGGCATTGCTATTATCACTATCAATTTTTTAGGTGGTGTCTGGTATAAATACTAAAAGAATGAATTATTTTGTTACATCTTTAACTATTTACTTTTTACATAATATATTTCAAACTTTTAATTTTGACAAAATACATCTTAAATTTAAAAATCATTCGCAATTACGATCTAATGGCTACTTTTAATCCCTGGAAAACAAGGACCATCTAGACCCATGAAATATATGCTCACTTGGAACCGCAACAGCATCCAAAACTGCTCAGCGTACACCTGAATGGACATGAAATCACCGTCTTGCGTAATACTGTGGAATTAGGACTTCTTTCTATTCAATACTCTTTTTCATGTATCGAGTTTTAATTTTTTCCGTAACATTACAAGCTTAACCCTTAGAAAAACTCATGTATGAATCTCATGATCAAAACCGTTCATATTTTTTTAACACTTGTTAGCTATTGAACCTCAATTGCTAGTAATTTTAAAGTTCAAAATGCATTTTACCAATATTAAAAGTTTGGGTTGCACGCAAAAAGTGAATAATTTAAGATGCAACAGTGCAATTTACTCGATACTAAAAAAAATTAAAGAAATAGAAAACAACTTTTTAAAACAAATAGCGGTGTTTGGCATTTGTTTTCAGAGAATAATTTTTAGAAATTTTTGAGTTAAAAATTTTGTTGTTTTCTAGTGCTCTCTAGGAAAAAAGAGAAACAGTAAGTAAGAAAACAACATTTTACTTTCGGTCAGTACTCGCATTGTGGTTGAACAGATTGCATTTTCCCTCAAACAAGTCTGAACCAAAAAAAATTTAGTTTAAATTTATTTCATTACTGCATTTTCCCTCAAAATTCAAATATTTACAATATAAACTCAAACTTTTTAGTTCAAATTTATTTCTCAAACTGCCTATTAATCAGTTTGAGAATTCATACAACCTAATTTGTTATGTTTGGACGTGTACTCTTAATTTTTTTTGAATGTTTGGACACAACAAATTTAGGCTTCGTTTGGCAACGCCGTTCTCACTATATAGTCCTAACTACTATGTAAAGCTCTTACAGGCTATGGTATAAAACAAAAGTATGCTACAGTGTAAAGCTCTTATATACTATAATAATTTTCAACTTTCTATTCTAATTGCATTGCTGAATGCAAAGATCGAGTGACAGCAATTTTACTCTCAAAAAGTCTTGGTCAACAAAAAAAGATTACATATGGATGACTTTTTGAAGGCTAGGCAAAAGCATAAGAGAGACATTGCACAATCATTAATGCAAAATTTTGAACATAACAATCAAGCCCTATTTGACATTTTGGTTGGAACCAAGTCGAACAATGTAAGACTCTCAACAACTATAATAAAAAGCAAAGTGTAGTGTAAAACGAGCAGACAATAGTTTTTAAACCAATATTTTCAATTCTAACCTTTCTTCCAAACACCCTATAAAAATTTTGAACATAGCATACTAAGAAAATTGGAGTTCGTATTCCCTAGTCAGTAGTGTATATTGGTTGAACAAGAGGTAGACTATGCTCAATTGTTGACTAAACTTTTAAAAAAAAGTGTGAACGGAAGTGCCAGCTGGTCTGAAATTTCTAATTTTCTAATCAATAGAGTACATTGATTGACTACAGGCAGTGTCTTTCTTTCTCTTCTAACTTGATGTTTAATAGTTTGAAAATTTCCTCCTCTTTTCTGATTCTGCTATGTTCACGTTTTTGATTGCTATGTTCAAATCTCAATTGAGAATACGGAATACGTACCCCTTTTTTCACAAATTTTTTTATAGTATGGGCTATAATTGAATTTTCAGACCTGTTGGCACTTCAGTTCACACTTTTTTATATTAAGTTTACAATTATGGCCTACCGGTCATACCAAGTATTTTGTTGGAAATAAAATAGTCCAATTTATTATTTTTTTTTAATTGTTGGAAAAATCTTAACCTTAAAGTGGAGCTTACAACCGTGACCAAGAAACCGCGATGTATTTAGTTGGAGGGAGAGAGATGAAGAGAGAGGCTTTGGGTGAAGGAGAGGATCAAGAAGTAAGGTAGAGGGATGTAGTCTCCCACTCAAACCTATCAAATTAAATCCTTTTGATAGCAATAAAGTACACTGTACGGGTAAAGAACTCGACTTTGGGTGGCTCTTTGAAAATGAAACGCGGTAAACAAATGGTCTATGTGTACGAAACATAAACTGAAGATAATAATACAAAAAAACACACGGTTTTATATACACTCCATTAATTGTCAATAAAAAAGTCGTCCAAGTTCTCATTTGTTTTGGAGCTTCACTTGATTGTTGTGCTTCTACTAGGCGGTGCATTTACTAGTAAGTTCTTTTCTCTTTTTCTTCTTTTTGGCTTGTTTGTTTCGTAAGTTTAAATTAAAACTCGAATAATTTTGTTATAGTATTTTTGTTAAAGAAAATTAAATTTATGTTTAAACTTATCGTTCAAAGTTATGAACCAAAAGTGACAACAGTAATTTCTCTAATAACAAAAATTAAATTTATGCTCAAACTTATTGTTCATAATAAAAGGAACCACACACACCAAATTGTTAAACCCAAAAAATAATGCTCATGATTCTGATTTCCTCAACCGGAATGAAGATGGCCGGCCCATTACTAGAAAGGGACAAACAATCTGTATCAGCCTTGTCGATTATTAGTTGGGGCTCGCTCAAAATATGTTCCTTATCTGATAACAAAGCAAATTGGTCGAGTACTTTTAAGTATAAGCAAGCAATTAATTACCATAAATGATATGATGAAGGAAGTCAGATCAAAGTCAGAAAAAGCTTTTCATCTCTTTGATAAATAGAGCTTGGAATTTCTCCAATTTACTGACCCAAAAGAACAATCTGTATCGCTGCTAATACTCTAAGAGATTCTTTGCTGATCTATTCACCATTCAAAAAAGGAGACTAGAAGAACTGGGCCTAGTTCTGCTTCTCCTCCACCGCAGGGAGAAATCACCGGCGATCCTAGTTTGTGACTACCGTGTGCCGTTTTTTGTGAGGGGAGGTGGAGATCCCAAAGGTAACAAATTCCATCACGCCTATGTTCACTAGCTCGTTGGCACACTTTAGCGATGGATCGATTGCCGTGGAATTGTAACCTCAAATCTCGCTGGCGACCACCGTTGCTCACGATTCCATTGCATGAAGGTCAAAAGTCGTAACGGATGGAAGTCGAGAGAACCTATTGCGATTCCATCTAGAAAAGGAAATTGAGAAAATGGTTAATTTCAGGGGCAAAAGCATCTCGTCGTGAATTGTCAACTGCAATAGATTCGGATTCCGTCGCGATGGAAGTCTAGTTCTTGGTGCGATGGTGATCTTGTTGCAATTCATGCAGACCTTAAGATGACATCATACGGAGGTGGAACGGGTCGTGTAAAGGTCGAGTGGAGGTGGAGACGGCGTTGCAAGTCAGTCAACCGTTGATTCTCGTGTTCTACACCTACCACCTCCCTCCATTGGAAGACTATACTCCCGCCGATGATGGCCTACCCTCCACACCGGCCCACCCCTAACGGAAATGTTTCTAATATATTTTGGGTTTTTTTAAGGGATTTTAGATTTTTTTAAAATTATTTTTATACTTGTTATGTTGAAATGATATCAAATATGGTTGTGTATATTTCTATTTTTGCCCTACTTAGATTTTAGAACATCTAATTTTAATTTGATAATCTAATGTTGGTTGTTAAATGAGACTACTGTGAGTCTACTTTAAACGGTGTTCAAATGAACATAGAAAGGCACGCCATTTATAAAATATTTAGTAAGTATATTTAGAACCAATTTTATAGTTTAAAACATTGAAACATATAAAAGCTTACACTTATCACATATCTCGTTAATGGTACATATCTCGTTAACCATTATCACATATCTCGTTAACCATTATGTAAGATTACGTTGAGCTTACTTAAATTGCATTCAACTGAACATAGGCACGCCACTTAACCATTGTGACTAAGATTTTTTTTTTTTTTTTTACAAAACCATATCATTTGAAAGAAATAAACCACGGCTAGCTTTCAAAACAAGTTACGTGTCGTGTTTGTACTTGAGAACAACAGACTTATCACAATGAACGACATGTCATTTTAGATTTAGAATAACTGAAATTCAAATTTTGAAGTGGGTCAACAAATGAAAGAAGCAGTTATCAACCAATGTTAATTGAATAATTCTTAACAAAATAGCTATATGTCACATTTTTGTAATTTGATAGGAAAAAAATAAAATAATAAATAGAAAAGTAACATTAGTTAACTTAAAATTCTAATCTCTTCTCTAAACAAGAAAATATGACAAAACTAGTTAAAAAATAAAATTTTATTTTATTTTTTAATTCCGTAAAGTTCTTTTATAATATAGGTAACATAATTATATCCTTACTGCATAATATTAACCAAAGCTTACGAGTTACGACAATAAGAGTTACACCCAAGTGTCCGTACAATTTTATTCAAGAGCATAGTTATTCAAATCAACTAACTTATTAGACACACAATACATGGTTGGACGTGATTGTGGATTCTCGACCATGCATGCAATGGCTACCTTCAGTACAACATCCAATTCACTACCAACTTTTTCACATGTTGGAGGTGAGAGGCGATTATCCAATACATCCCTGCAATGAGTGGTCTTAAGTGCACTCTCAGATTGCATGTGGGAAATAAGTTCCCCTGGGTGCTTTCCCATCAGAACTTCAAGTGTCAAAACCCCAAAGCTATACACGTCAAATTTCTCAGTCACTGCCATACTATAAGCAAGCTCTGCAACACAAAAAAAAAAAAAAAAAAAAAAAAAAAAAAAAAAAAAAACCCAAAACAAAAACAAAAACAAAAAAAAACAAAAAAAAAACAAAAACAAAAACAAAAACAAAACAAAACAAACAAAACAAAAACCATTATGTCCTATCATGCCCATAAAACAAAAGTACAACAAAATTGAAACATTTGGATTTATTATAATTTAGAAATTACCTGGAGCAAGGTAACCAAAAGTCCCTGCTCCTGAAGTATAGTTAGGACACGCCGGGTTCAAAAACTTTGCAGTGCCAAAATCAGAGACATGAACCTCAAGTTGAGAGTCCAACAGGATGTTTTTGCTCGATATATGACGATGGATTATCGGCGGAACGCGATCGTGATGCAAGTAGCACAAAGCATGGGCTATGCCTTTCACGACTTGGATCCTCTTTTCCCAATCCAGCTTCTTTGCAATGGCGTCATTTCTGATGATATCTGCTAGGCTACCTCCCTCCATGAACTCATAGACCAAAAATGCATTCGTTCCTTGTAAGAAGAACCCGAAGAGTTTCACAATGTTTCTATGGCTGATTTCTGCTAAAGCTGCTACTCATTTTCGAAACTCCTGATGCTCTCAATATTCTGTACTGAACTGTCGTTTAGGGCTTGAAAACTCAGCCTCTTTACAGCAAATACTTGATCAGAAGACGATATGATTGCTTTGTATACCTTTCCAAATGCACCGATTCCGATGCAATGAGTGTCATCAAAGTTGTTTGTAGCTTCTAATATGTCTTTGAACTCAACTTTCCCTCTGGAATACCAAGTTGAGGATAAATTTTCTGCCCTTGATGCACTTGCAGCTTTCGTAATCTTTATTGATCTCCTTTTCCGGAGAAGAACCAAAATGCCAATAACAATCAAGGAAACTAACAAGCACAAAGAAGCAAGAACTACAACTACTTTTAGTTTTTTATTCTTGCTTCTGCCACTATTTTCTGTTGATGTGACATCACAAGCAGAGAGGCCTTTTATCTTCCCACATAGATCTTTATTGTTGCTGAGATCCTCTGATTGAACTGAACGAAAGATCTTGATATCAGGAACTGGGCCCTCCAAATTGTTGTACGAAAGGTCGATATCTGATAAGCTCAACAAGTCGCCAAGGGAAAGAGGGATCGAACCAGTGAGATTATTGTGGGAGAGGTTTAAGCTTTGTAAGTTTGTAAGCTTCCCAAAATCAGATGGTATGTTGTCACTAAGAAAATTATAGCTCAAATCTAGCGAAACTTGTAGAGCCACTAGATTACCTATCTGAAATGGGATTCTACCGCTTAACTGATTCTTGCTTAATCTCAAATCTTGCATCTTGGAGCAATCCCCAAGTTGGTACGGAATTGAACCATTTAGCATGTTGGCTGACAAGTCCAAGGAATCCAAGTTTGATAATCTTCCTATTTCTGGAGGAATCATTCCAGAAAGCCGATTATCATTGAGTCTTAACAAGGACAACATTGGTAAGTTTCCGACACTTGCCGGTATCTGACCAGACAACTGATTGGATGAAAGATCAAGCTTCACTAGTTGTTCTAGGCGAAAAATCTCATCTGGGACTTTTCCGGTTACCATATTCCCTGCTATATTTAGTAGGGTCAAGTTTCGGCATTCTCCCCAGTTTGATGAGAGTTGGCCTTTTAAGTTGTTAAAGCTTAAGTCCATATATGTAAGGCTTGGATACACACCAAAATCTTGGTCCACATGCCCTGTCAATTGGTTATATTCAAGCCTCACTCTGTATAAGGTTGGACAGTTCTTTAGGCTTGTTGGGATTGGACCTGTGAAATTATTGGAGGTTGCGGAGAAATTGACAAGATTCCCACCTTTACACACTTGGGGGGGTAAATGGCCACTAAAATTGTTCTTTGCCAAATGCAGAGTATTCAATCTTGAGAAGTTTCCTAGTTGCCTAGGCACAACACCAGATAATTGGTTTAAAAGCAGGTTCAATTCAGATAAGTTGCCCAAGGTTGCTAGGCTTTCTGGGATTGAACCCGACAATTGATTGCCGTAAAGAGGAAGAACTCTCAAGTGACTCAAATTACCAAAAGATCTAGGAATAGGACCATGGAAAAAGTTTTCACCAAGACCTAAGAAAATCAAGGACTTCACGTTTCCTATCTCTTCAGGAATTCTACCTCCGAGAAGAGTAGTAGTGAAGAGTAGATATTTAAGGCTTCGGAGGCCAATTTCAGGGGAACTAGACCCGCCTGGGAATAGACGGCTGCTCAGTACTCCGGTTATATTGTTTCTGGAGATGTCAAGCTCAGTAACCTTAGTGAGATTAGCAAGAGACAGAGGCAGCGAACCATTGAGGAAATTTGTGGAAAGATCAAGAAATGTGAGATTGGAAGCCATACCGATGTTTGTTGGTATGGAACCAGTGAGTTTGTTGAATTTAAGATCAAGGCTAAGAAGGTTTGGAAAGGAAGAGAAATCAAGGTTTTGGAGGGTACCTCTCAAACCTGTGTATGCCAGGTTTATTTTAGTTACACTCCCAGCCTCGTTGCATGTTATTCCATGCCATTTGAATGGACTTGGAGGGGTAGAATTGGTATTGCGTACCCAGGACTCTAGAACTGATTGCTTTGGGAGACTTGCTTTCCATTTGAGTAGAGACTCAACTTCTATGCTTGACGTGGTTCTTGCTTGGCTGGAATTACAAGGCAAAACTAATAAGACTACGTGAGCAACAAAAATTGTAAGTGAGAAACGGTGGTTTTTGTTTGCCATTCTTTTGTTACTGGGGGTGTTTAGAATCTGAAGGCCACGCTGTTTGATTCTCAATGAGAAACTACTTTTTTTCGTTTAAAACTTCATTGGACCTTTCGTTCTGCTAGTCAGACAGGAAGTAATTTCCACTTTTTTTCCATTGTGTTAACACAAATAGTCAAGTCCAAGAATTGACCATATTATTAATATTAAATAAAAATAATAATTTCTTTTTCCCTTGGTCTTTTCTTTTGGAAGTGGTAAGTACTACTGGGTGAGCGCGCACACACACATATAATATATATAGCTAGTCATGCTGCAAGTGTGGTGAAGTTTCATGTGGACTCAAAACTGGGTAGACTCGGAAAAATTAACGAGGGGGCAAAGTATATTTTTAGGAGGAGCAGAATATAATTTTAGGAGATGAAATAAAATTTAAGGGAAAATGAAATATAATTTTTATAAAATTTTATAAACAATGTTAGAAGAAAAAAAATTCAAGGGTAATCATCCACCATGTTCTAAGAGCAAGGACTGAGCTAGACTTTGACATGAAAATGTAATTTATAATGCCAACATAACAAGAAAATCAAGTGAAATTTGTTTATTTTCCGTAATAAGGTTCTATTGAGAGTATAAGAGGAGGACAAAAAAAAGAGCAAAAATGTAGGAAATATCAATATTGATGTAAATATTAGAAAAATATCTGGAAAAATTACAGAAATCAATAGAAATTTTAACAAAAATTACAAAAAGTACAAAAATTTTATATTAAATATATATCTAATACTTTAGGATACAATAAACATTAAAAGAAACATAAATAAAAATAAATTACATAGTAAACTTCATACATAATAGATTTATCGATACCAAAAGAAAGTTTTTGTGAGGCTCAAACATGGGTGAGATTCCATCCTGATTGAAACATTATTGGTGCTATGACATATTATTTGAGTAATGCTGAATATAGTTATGAATATGCCACATATAAGTTTTTTGATTTCTTCTCACTGTATTTCCATAAATGGAAAATTGTAAATTATCATAGTTGTTTGACTGAAATGATGGCCGTATGCTTAGATGAAGATAATTAAAAATTGCATAACGATCATACTTTTGAAAGTCCTAATTATATGTTTAGTAAGCATGAGCAGCCTCATCGAAGCAGCTAATATAATTTGATACCAAATTCATCGATTGTAAACTCATAAAAATATTCTTTCATTGAAAGTATAAAATACTGATACATTATTTAAAGGAAAAAAATTATTAAATTTTGTAATTTTTGACATTACCTAAATTTGGTTGAAATTTCCATAATACGTACCAAAATTTTATACAAAATATATTATAGGTTTTTTGATATCGATATTTCTAATAATATTTACTGATATTTTTTATATTTGTTAGATATTTTGTCAAAATCAATATTACAATAAAAAGATATCTTAGTATCTTAAAATTTTGAAAATTCTCAAAATTTTAAAAATTTTCAACAAAATTTTCTAAATTTCGCCGAAACTTACGTCTGTGTCTCCGTCTTTGTCTTCGCTCTAGATTTAAAATATTAGTGGTTGTTCGCAGAATGACTAAAATACAATTTTCTATTTAAAATAAATTTTTATTTTTGAAAAAGAAATACTATTCTATGAAAACAGAACAATTTTCCAAGAAGAGAATTCTACGAAAACAGGCCCACTACCATAGACTAGAAAAGTAAACAGTCAAGCACGAAAAATCATCTTTTTGACCATTCTACCAAATATATATTTTTGGCAAGGTCTGCTAAATTTAGACCCTTTTAAACTCTTATTCAGATGTTAATTTTTTTTTTTTTTACAAATGTTATCTCAAATTTTTCAATCAAATCAACTTAATAAATTAGTAGTAACTTTTTTAATTTAATTAACAAGGCTGCCACCCCTTCACTTCACATTCACACCCTCAGTCTCCACACTACAACTTTTTTTAATCTCTCAGTTTTTTTGAGAATGAAGCTTTAGCTTTCGTTAAATCTTAACTAAATCATTACAAACATCAACTAAGATAAACATAGGAATCTCAATGGATCAAATTCTTGAAATGTTAGAAGATAAAGCCAAATGCGCTAACTTATAAGCTATAACATTACAATTCCAAGTGCATGCTCTTTGATGTTTGATAAGATAGATAGAACCTGGGCTGGTAAACTCAAGATTCTGCCTAAGAGCTTCAACAACTTCCTTGGCATCCGTTTCAGCATAAGAGAGAGTGTATCCAAGGTTCTTGATAATGTTCATGCCTTCTCAAAGAGCTAGAACCTCAACTGTTTTTGGAGTGAGATCACCCCTATCATAATCAAGAAGGCTTCATAAACAAAGCCTTTGTGGTCATGTAAAACACCTCCTAGCCCGATAGCTCCTCCTACAGTTGGCACAGCCACATATATGCTTAACTTAAGAAGGCTATCCTCTGGTGCCACCCATGCTTGCGCTTGATTTGAAGTTTAAGGTAGAGTAGGCCTTTTAATCAATTGAGCCTCTTTATAGTCCCTTAGGAAGATAGCCGCGGCCTCCAGAATTTGTTCCAATCTACAAAGACGACCCTCGTGGAGAAATAAGTTGCGCTCGTGCCACACATACCAAGGATAACTATAAAAATCTCAAAATCACCCTTCGTCAGCCTGCTACAAGCAAACTTACATAGGTCTAATCCAGATTCGCCTCTAAAATCATCAACTAAACCATTGAAAATTGACAATTGCCGTACATCTGCCCTCCTAAGGCATTCTGTCAATGCATGCACACTAGTCTCTTTAGTTTCTTGACATCTTCAATGACCCCCATAAATAGTAGATCCACATTTACTAGTAGGGAATCGTGGCATAATCTCTATCGAATATTTTTATCTTCTTAGGAATACCAAGTTCTAATACCTGACTACCACGGCGCCATCACACTCTAAGAGGATCCTCTTTCTTCATATGACTCGATTAGAGCTCTCCAATAACGAGACTTAACTCTATAGACACCCTTTTTGTCATAGTGTCAAATAAGTTTATCTGGTCTCATGCTAAAACTGATAGGGGTACCTAGGATTAAGGAGCTATCAATATCCCATAGCATATTTCTCACCAGCTCGTGGTTCCACCAGTTGGGAAGAAATAAGTCTTGCACTCTCTACTCTCCCAACAGAGGTGTTTCAGGGTTATGGGTCGGAAAGTGGTCGGACAAGGTAACCATGGGTCTTAAAACACCCTAACACTTCACAAGCAGATTCTTCCCTCATATCAGACTGTGCCATAAATATTAGCAAGCGCCAACTGCTTTGGCTTTGAGGAAGCTGTTATTGGGAAAGTATTTTGCCTCAAGGATTTGTGCGCACAGTGAGCCAAGCTGTGAGATAAGTCTCCATTCCTGCTTGGCTATAAGAGCTTGGTTCAAAGTTTTCGTTTAGGGAGTTACACCCCCTTTTTTTCTCCCGCTATAAGCTTTACCATCACCAGGATTTGTGTTTTACAGCGAGTACTTAAGCACAATTATCATTTTGAAAAAAGCACAATTATTAGTATAACTTTTTAAATTGATATATATATATATATATATATATTACTTTCTAAGTTTAATATATTCATTTAACGGGATGATTTTGATATAACTGACCAATATTCAAAATTTGAGACCTTTGGAATCCACAATGTAAGCCGCAGATTTTTTTTTTAATTTTAGATGGAGAAGTTGGAAGACAATATGTTAAAGTAAAAACTTTGGAAAGGATAAATGCTTGAAATATTGGACGAGAGAAAAAAGTGCTTTTTGTTATTCAAGTGATCGGTTCCATGATTATTATGTTTTACGTTCTGATAAGAAGAATTGATTTAACAGAGTGTTGTTTTTATGTAGAATATTATGTTTTGCTTTTCAAAATTTCTTTATCATTAATTTTCAAATTGTGATTCATTTAAGTTTTCAATAGGTGATTTACTTATGTATAAAAAAATTGGTGATCCCTTCAATAAAATGGTGGTTTATTTAGAAGATTTAAAGGTAACTGCAATCTAATAAATTATGAAAAAATGAAAAATTTAAAAAAAAAAAAAGGAAATGCTGGCGTTGTAGGCTGGCGGCTGGAGCAACCACGTAAATAATGGGCTTATATAGGATCAGAAGAACTTGTTTCCAGAAAAAAAGTAATAAAAAACTTAAATACTGGAGGAGAAAAAGGGATGTAGCTTCCTTGATAAAAGGGAGAGATCCATTCAAAATAAATAAATAAATAAACGAGAGAGAGAAAAAGGCTGTAACGTGCGGAAGGGAGTGGCAGTCTCGTTAACAAGTTTTAAAAAATTACTCATTAGTAAATGAGTTTATTTGAAAAAACTGAAATTACATGAGTCAAAACAATAGACTAGCATCTGAACAAGGGCCTGGAAAAGAATTTGTAATTCGCTCATGCTGTCAATTCTTTTTTCATCCTATCAAATATGTTTTATGCTGATAATTATTATTAAAATATTTTCCCTTAAATTCTATTTTTTTACAAAGATAATTTTATTATTTTCACCAAATGCGCCTTTTGACACGTAGAGGGAGGAGAAGATTTTTAAACTAAAAGAATGACTTTAAGAAAGTTGATCTAACTTAAACTTCCCTTGTCATAATCTAGGTTCCCTTTCCTTCTTCCTATGCTTTGCTTTGTAAATTTCTTTCTCGTTTCTCATTGAGTCCGTAAGGCAGGGGGTGCACAACTGTTTCTTATTTTGTTTTTTGAACTTTTTTAAAGTTTCCCTGTTCCAACAATAAAAGCCTCAAAGGAGTTGAGTCCCAAGCTGCAACAAACCATGTACATCTACCAGTCTACCAAGATCAATAAACGTTAAACGTACATCCCAACAACGACGGCAAGATACAACAGGTGTGTGGGCGGAGGTAACGACATGATTGGAAAAACTTAGAAATTAATAAGCATGATTAATTAAAGATTTTTTCACAACTATAGCGTTAATTCATAAGAAAGTATAAATTAAGAGTTTAAAAGTTTAAGTTTCTGTAAGAATTCAGTTCAAGGTTAAAATTTTATATAACGCCTAAGAAATTCACAAGTTTAAATTACGATTTTTTCACGATTTATGATTATAAATTTTCTCAATTAACATGCATTTTGAAAGTCTTAATAGCTATAAGACTCTAGTAACAAATAATGTTATGAAAACTCAAAAATTATATGCTCTTTGTATGAAACATATAACAAAATATAACGTTATGAAAGTACACTTGGATAATTAAAAAGTAATAGCAATTATTCAATGTACTAAACTAAGTTTTTATGATTCAATAATTTCATGCATGGGTTAAAGTAATGGCGTTTATAAAGACCTCAATTAGAAATCTAAATTCATAAAAAGGAATTTCCAACTTAGTATAACTAGACAGAATTCCTACATGATGCCAATTTAGCAAGGAAAATCTAGATCATTAGTAATCAACAGCTCAATACCATAATTCAGAAATGGTGAGCATGAAAGTTTATAAATATAAGATTGATCTTGATTTTTATGATATCATAAAGCATGACAAGACTATAGGACTAGGACCAATGTCGAGGATGCTTCCCAGACTATAGGATTGACGAGATACAACTAAAACCGCTTAGCTCGAAATCCAGCTAAGTAGAAATTTTGCCTACAATATGAACAATTTCAAAATAAAATGACAAGTTTTCATAACAATTATAAAATGCATGATCAGTGATATGTTATATCATACTATATATAACATGTTGTATTATGTTTAATCATGTCATGACATACCATATCATGTCATGTCATGTCCGTCACAATATGCTATGTTGTGTTATGTTATGATCATGATTCCTTAAATTATGTCATGCCATGTCTTGTTATGTTAAGATTATGTCTTTAGCAATAAGTGAGATGAGCAGTATTAAATTACATTGCTTACTTACTTTCAGATAAGTATGTTTATGATTTATGATTTGTAATGCTATATAGTAATATGTCATACTGTATACACAAAATAAGATAAGTGAAACAAATAAGACAAGATAAGTTAAGCGTGTCGTACTAACTTCTTGACCTATGGGGAGGTTTCAAGACCTCTTGACCTACGATCTAGGGTTGTTGGGGACCTTCTGAACCTTAACTTCCTATAAATCATGCACAATCGGTACAAATACCTGAGCCCATTTAATAAGATTAGATAAGTCTTAAACAATTAAGCATAAACAAGTTGATAAGGAAGCATAAAATATTCATGCATGTTTTATTAAATGTTTTTTTTTCAAAAATGTTTCATGAGTCTAATTTTGTACTTACTAAGCGTAAGCTAATTTAGTTATGTTTGTACCATATGTAAAGAACCTGTCAATGACACTTGATGGACAATAGTGAACAGCAGACAAATAGTGAAGATGGAAATAGATATCGCTCGCAAATGTAAATTTTGAATTTATTATTTTATTAAAATATGTACATATGAATAATTAAATGATATCACGTAAGTATGTTTTAGAAACCAAGCTTAGTTTGAAATGTTTATTTTAATTTAAGAAAAGATTTTAAAAAATAGTTTTAAATAATTATCCTTATGTTTAAAGGAAAAGTTTTATTAAGATAATTTTTATTCCATTTAAGAAATTGTTACTATTTTAAATTTAAAGAATTAAGTCTTAAGATATAATAATTATTATTTCGTTAAAAAAAACTTATTCTACAATTTAAGTATTTTACGTTAAACTATGTTTAAGATCAAGAATATGTAACTAAGTAACAGCCATACAAATAGAGTCGTTACAGTTGGTATTAGAGTCGATATCCTGCTATTCTATTCCAAGTTGTCACACATCTGCTTCGCCACACTCCAGGTAATTTAATTATAGTTTATGTTAAGTAAGAAATAAGATACCAAGAGGATGACACGTATAGAGTCTACCAAGTGGTAGCGCCCTTGAAGTAAGTAAGCACGTCTTAATAATAGGAGTTATGTAATAGGTAGGTAAGATTTATCGAAAGTTCTTCCTGCCTTTATAAGACTAGCAAGATTCGTCAATTGACGAGTTATAGTGCATAGCAACCAGCAACCAAATTCAGTAATCATATGCAAAATAAAAATGTTATGGGTAACTCTAAGGAAATGTTATGATATATTAGAGCACGAGTTTATGTAAGAATCTAAGAATAAGTATCAAGCCACATTGTTCATCTAAAGGGTAGATGAACATGAGGCAAATAGATAGATTTTCTCCTAATAGAATTTAGAAGCCATCAAAATCAATAACCCGATAGTACACTTCTTTGTTTTTTTTCCCCTTCACAGACAAAAAAAATATATATAATGTTTTACAAATACCCAACAGAGTAAGAAAAGATTCTAGCATAAACATTCCCTCCCCAGAAAGAAAACCTCATTAAGCTCAAGGTTCAACATCAAAGATTAGATTAAGAATGATATGAACATGGTCGATAGAACTACAACTCACAGACATAAAAATAGAAAGATCAGGATATCAGATGATCCAACCCATAATCTAAGATCACCAATAGGTGTTGTTGCTCCAAAATGTTGATGACAGTACCCAATTAGAGCAGCAATGACAGAAGCTATGCAATGAAAGAGTTTAAGAACTTGATTAAGTTAGGATCTAGATGACAAGAAAAGAGTAAAGACAAGTACATGGTTTCTCATTGAATGAGTTCACAGCTCTTAGTCTGGCTTAGACTCCACAATGAGAAAGAACAGAAATAGTAGTCTGTCTAAGAAGGCTTTTGAAGCCTGAGACACAACCCTTGTTAGAAATTATAAGGAAGCCTTAGAACGACATAGAACACTAAAATAACATAGGAAAAAAAGGGAATGTAGCTAGGTATAATATGGAATCCACGATGTAAAAAGAGTTACGACACATCATCAATGTTTTTGCAATGGCAACAAGATTGATTAGAACTTCAAAGGATAGATAAGTTATAAGAACGGTGAAATATTATAAGACCACCTACGCATGAAGTATGCAATCGAATAGATAGAGCCTGTCGAGGCAAGAATAACACCTAAGTTTTTGAGTAAATAGGTGTTCGAAAGATAGAATTATGATCTCGAGGTAGATAAGGTGCAGACAAAACTCTAATAAGCCTTTTATAGGCTAAAAGAGATAGTATAATTTTTCTCCTTCTAGAACAGCACACTCCACTCAATAGTATGATGTTTAGATCTAGAATGACCGTCTACCCATGGAAGGGTTACTAGAAGGGGTAAAATCACCCATTCATTTACGATGTGGTATGGTAGTACGTTTTAGATTTTTGAATAAGTGCAAATAATGAGAATCAATAACATGATCCTCATACATTAACGGACCCTATCTAACCCATAATTTTGCATCACAGAAGAACTTTCCACTAGAAGACAATAAACCTCCAACTTGCCTTTAAAAAATTAGAAGAAATTAGTATAAGGCACACTAATTTCGATAAGAAATTGCCAGAATGATTAAGATAATGGAGTAGAAGTTAGAAACTTACTCATGACCAACAAAGAGGTCACATAGGCAAAACCATATGAAACCCTACGAATATGAAAATGGGTCCCCACTCAAAACTATTAGTGGTTGTTTGGCCGTATGTCTAAAATATAATTTTCTATTTAAAATATATATTTTTTATTTTTGAAAAGAGATTTTTACATTGTAGGTGCCCCAAAATTTTAATCTTTAGCATTTGGTCCCCATTTTAAGAATTTAGGTACTTAGTTCCCCAAACTCTTAATTTATTGGCATGTTAGTGCCCATTTTAAGAATTTGGATACCTAGATCCCCAAGCTTTCAATTTATTTGCACTCTAAGTCCCCATTTTTAGAATTTGGATATTCAGATCCTCAAACTGTTAAGTTATTGGCAACATTAGTGTTCGTATTCTTTTCTCTGTTAAATTCAAAATTTTGAGGCTTTTTTGTATTTTCGATCCTAAAAACATGTATCTTTTTTTAACAAAAAGGTCCCCAAAAGCTTTTTTTTTTTGAAGTATTACCTTTTTTAATCTAAAATAATGCTTAAATGTCCTAGAAAAAAGTTAATTATAATGATTATTGATAAGTAATTGATTATAAACTGAAACGAATTTGCAAGTATCATTGAAAAAATTAGCTATCGATTCTATTATATTTTGATTAAGTTGGTTCAAATTACAACAATACAACTAAAGACAAACACAATAATTAGTTGTTCAATTATACAGTATTTGATTTCATGCTTTTTATTATTCTCAATTATAAAGATCTTTAGGAAAGAAAAGAGTGTAATTGAACAATGAAATATTGTTTTGTCACAATTATTTAGTTACATCATTGTAATCTGGTACAAACTTACTAAAAATAAAATGGAATAGATATTTATGAATTTCTTTTTTTTTTTTATTTACAATCAATGTCTTTGTTGTCAATAATTATTATAATTAATCACTTTGTTGTCAATAATTATCATAATTAACTTTATGCTATGGCATTTAAATATTATTTTTGGACCAAAAACAATGTTATATTAAAAAAAAAAAGAGGATAGCTTTTGGGGACCTTTATGCCCAAAAAAATATATTTTCAAGACCTAAGGAGAAAAAAGCCTCAAAATATTGATATTGATATTTATTATGTCATTTAATAGTAAAAATAAGATAAAGACTAACAATGCCAATAAACTAAGAATTTGTGAACTTAAGTATCTAAATTCTTAAAATACAGACTAAGGTGTCAAGAGATTATGTGTTTAGGGATCTAAAGGTCCAAATTCTAAACATGGGGACTGAAGTGTCAAATGCTACAAAGTTAGGAGACTTGCGGCATAAAAATCCCTTTTGAAAAAGAAATACTATCCTATGAAAACAGAACAACTCCTGTTTGAATAATGTATTTTGAGAGGAATTATTAAAAGCAACGTTATAAAGATCAAAATTTCGTAAACAACATTTTGTTATTCTCAGTATTTTCTAAAAAAAAAGTCTTTATACAACTATAAATGTACATAGACGAAATTATCGACAACTTTCCTTTAGAAAAACAAAAATATACACAACTGCCCTAACCTCTATCAGACCTCAAATTTGAACCTGCCTCGGCTTCAAAAGAAAAAAATATATATATACTCCGAGTAGGAACGGTGAACCGAGATCAATGACGGGGCCGGACCGATGTTAGTCCCCTTTATTTTTAGTCATGCTGCAAATATGTTGAGCTTTCGTATGGACTGCATACATTTTTCACCTTACGTTTGCTCTTGTGGTCTCTCTTTCTTTTTTCCCCTTTTCTTTATCTTTCTTTTTGTTTTAGAAGTCATCAAAGGTACTTTCCAAGGAGGGAATTCTAACGCCGCGAAGGCCACTACCACAGACTAGAAAAATAAACAGTCAAGCAAGAAAAATCATTGGAAAACATCGTATCAATCAAAGCATCTTTTTACCATTCTGCCAAATATGTATCTTTAGACCATGCTGAGTTGAAGTCATTTCTTTTTTAATCCGATCAAATCTGTTTTATGCCGAGAATTTTCCCTCAAGTTTTATTTTTTTTTAAAGGATGGTTTTTATTATTTTCACCGAATGCACCCTTTGACTCATAGAGGGAGGAGAAGATTTTTAAATTAAAACAATGGCTTTAATAAATTGTTTGACATTTCAGTTAGAACTAAAGTTTTAATTTTTAGAACTGTAGCCTTATATTGTAGTAACTTTTTATTTTTTACTATAATAGCTAAGAGTTTTATACTGTACGGGTACTAAGAAAGTTTATCCGATTTGAATTTCCCTTTTTCAGTTCCCTTTCTTTCTTTCTATGCTTTACTTTGTAAATTTCTTCCTTGTCTCTTATTGAGTGCGTAAGGCACGGGGTGTACAACTGTTAGTTATCGTGCAACTTTCTAAAGTTTCCCTGTTTAAACAATAAAATCCTCAAAGGAATTGAATCCCAAGCTGCAACAAGCCACATAAATCCACCACTCCACCGAGATCAATAAATTAAAAACTCTTGTTATGAAACACACAGAAAAATTTTCTGTAAAATCCAACATCCCAACTGCGAGGGCGAGATCCAATGGGTGTGTGGGCATGCAGACGACGACGGTGAGATCAAGCGGGTGGATGGCGCCTCAATGCTCACGATTGTGGAGTAGATTAATAAAATGGTCTCCGATGTCGCAATGGCACTCAATATGGGTGAGGATCGAGGAGATTTTCATCATGGCAATTTATGTCTGCAGATTGTGTTCTAATTGATATGAATTTCACACAATATGATTAGCCTCGATACAAGCACAACAAGTTAAGTAAACCCAAAATTAAACACAAAACGTTTATTATATGTGTAATATGACACAACACGTTTAATAATTGGGTTGTAAAAATTTGACCTATTTATACTCCAATTAACCTAATTAGTCAAAATTAATAAAGATTTTTAAAAACTAACGTAAAATTTATTAATAATTTGACTTAAATGAAGTGCATGATTTATTTAACTAAGAAGGGATATTAACTTTTAAAATCTCCCTAACAAACACAACAACAAAATCTTCTCGCAAAACATGTATATATATGGATATGTTAACATGTTTCATATAACTTATACGTGTTATATGTGTCAATTTTCAGTTAAGCGTACTGACGTGAAACCCACCCATTTATTATGCATGTTATACGTATGTGTAATGACCAAAAAAATCCATAAATTAATAAGTATGATTAATTAAGGATTTTTTTCATAACTAAATGTTTAGTTATAAAAAAGTACAAGTTTAGAATTTATAAACACGAATTTATGTAAGAATTCAATTTAAGGCTAGAATTTTTTTACAATGCTTAAAAAATTCAAAAGTTTAAATAATGACTTAACCATGATTCATAATTATAAATTTTCTCAATTAACATGCAATTTGAAAGTCTTAACGACAGGTTAATGCTTCTACGACAAGAACATACTATTCCTCTGACATAGATGAAGACAAAAATGTAAACGGGAATGGACTTGTCGTTTGTTGGTTAAACAATAGCACACTTTACGGGAGCAATGACACGTATCGTTTAAATGACAGAAGACTTACCATAAAACGTCATGTCATTTATGGGATGGAAGACAAGCTATATGTCGTTTTCAGGCAATATGCGATCTGCATGGAAAATGTATTATTCCTCGTATTTTGTTAAAAAGCAAAAATTTCATAATGAAGTCAAAGGTAGTGCAAAAATAGTATGAAATTAAGTATTTCGTGATTTAGAAAACGAAAAAAAATAATGGAGCTAAAAAAAAAAAAGAAAGAAAAAAAATAGAAAAGCACCAAAACGGTGCGTCTTTGGCTCCCATGAAACGAACACGAGGGACATGCATATACATATATATATATATATATATATATATTCTATTTTATACATTTAGTCGTTGAATTTCATCATCAATCTCCACTTTCATCTCTAACTTTTAAAACATCCCAAACTTGATCATGATCTATTAGTTTGTGTTATTCACATATAGGTCAATTGTCAAAAGCCATTGTTAAAAATATTTACCATTTTTTTTACCAATGTCGTATTGAGTGACCAAAAAAATGGTCATTTTAAACAACCATATATGACTGAGATCAGATATCAGAAACAACCGATGTAACAAAAAGGTTGAAATATTGAAGTGGATCAAAAACTAATGTTACAGAAAAGAAGTCAGCATCTAATTAACCGATGTTGATGTAGGGACAAGCTACTTGTCATTTGGTGGAGCTAATTTAGTGGAGTCATTTCTTTAGCCTAATCTTTCCTTTGTCGTTATGCTCTGATATTTCCTTTATCGCTGCTGTGTTTTGGTTGTAAAAGGGATGATATTGTATGCTTTTGGCAGCTTTTCTTCTATTGCTCAGGGAGCTTGTTAATGAAATTTATCCGAGATTTGGCATGAAGAAGTCCAAATTCCCTCTGTTATCAAGTTTGGTCTTGTGTTCTATGGACTTCCAATGTCAGATGTTTAATAATGTTTAATGAAATTGCAAGTTGACATTTGGTTATTCGGCCGCTATTTTTTCATACCTAATTTTTGTAATTTAATCCAAAAATAAAATAATAAATAGAAAAGTACTTAAAATTCAAATCCTTTCTCTAAACAGAAAAATATTACAAATAAAATTCTTTAGTAATTAAAGTAACATTTTTTAATACCGTATATACAGCCCTTTACTCCTTTTACTATAAAGGTAACATAATTTTGTCCATGCATATTACTACTACTAATCAAGCCTAGGAAAATAAACGTTACAACCGAATGTCCATACATTTTCATTCATAAGCACAATTCTTCATATCGAGTAACTTATTAGTCACACATTTCATGGTGGGACGTGCTTGTGGATTTTCAACCATGCATGAGATGGCTACCTTCAGTACAACATCCAATTCACGACCAACTTTTTCGCATGTTGGAGGTGAGAGGCAATTATCCAATACATCCCTGTAATGAGTGGTCTTAAGTGCACCCTCTGATTGCATGTGGGAAATAAGTTCCCCTGGGTGCTTTCCCATCAGAACTTCAAGTGTCAAAACCCCAAAGCTATACACGTCACATTTCTCAGTCACTGTCATATTATAAGCAAGCTCTGCATCAACAAAAAAAAAAAAAAATTATTATGTCCTATTGTGTTCAGAAAACAGAAGTATAACAAATTGAAAAATATGCAGTTACTGTCATTTCGAAACTACCTGGAGCAAGGTAACCAAAAGTCCCTGCAACTGAAGTATAGTTAGAACAAGCCGGGCTCAAAAATTTTGCAATGCCGAAATCCGAGACATGAGCCTCAAGTTGAGAGTCCAGCAGGATGTTTTTGCTTGAAATATCGCGATGGATTTCAGGCGGAACGCGATCGTGATGCAAGTAGCACAAAGCATGGGCTAGGCCTTTCACGATTTGGATCCTCTTCTCCCAATCTAGCTTCTTTGCAATAGCATCTTTTCCGAGGATATTTGCTAGGCTGCCTCTCCCCATTAACTCATAGACCAAAAATGCGTTCATTCCTTGTATGAAAAACCCAAAGTGTTTTACAATGTTTCTATGCCTGATTTCTGCTGAAGTTGCCACCTCGTTTTCGAAACTCCTGATGCTCTCAATATTCTGCACTGAACTGTCGTTTATGGCTTGAAAACTCAGCCTCTTTATAGCTAATACTTGATCAGAGCACGATATGGATGCTTTGTATACCTTTCCAAATGCACCGACCCCTATGCAATGAGTGTCATCAAAGTTGTTTTTAGCTTCTAATAAGTCTTTCAACATTACTTTCCCACTGAAATACCATTTTGAGAATAAATCTTCTTCCCTTGATGAACTCGTAGCTTTCATAATCTGTATCGATCTCCTTTTCCGAAGAACCAAAGTGCCGATAAAAGTCAAGGAAACTAGCGAGTCACCCAAAGAAGCAAGAACTACAGCTACGATTAGTTGTTCATTCTTGCTTCTTCCACTATTTTCTGTTGATGTGACATCACAAGGAGAGAGGCCTTTTATCTTCCCACATCGATCTTTATTGTTGCTGAGATCCTCTGATTGAGCTGATTGCAAGATCTTGATATCAGGAACTGGGCCCTCCAAATTGTTGTAGGACGGGTCGATATCTGATAAGCTCAACATGCCGCCAAGGGAAAGAGGGATTGAACCAGTAAGATTATTGTGGGATAGGTTTAAGCTTTGTAACTTTGTAAGCTTCCCAAAACTATATGGTATGTTGTCACTAAGAAAATTATAGCTCAGATCTAGTGAAACTTGTAAAGCCACTAGATTACCTATCTGAAATGGGATTCTACCACTTAATCGATTCTTGCTTAATCTCAAATCTTGCAACTTGGAGCAATCCCCAATTTGGTTCGGAATCGAACCATTTAGCATGTTGGCCGGCTGACAACTCAAAGGAATCCAAGTTGGATAATCTTCCTATTTCCGGAGGAATCGTTCCAGAAAGCAGATTATCATTGAGCCTTAACATGGACAACATTGGTAAGTTTCCAACACTTGCCGGTATCTCACCAGACAACTGATTGGATGAAAGATCGAGCTCGACTAGTTGGTTTAGTTGAAAAATCTCATCTGGGACTTTTCCGGTTACCGTATTCCCTGCCATATTTAGTAGGGACAAGTTTCGGCATTCTCCCCAGTTTGATGAGAGTTGGCCTTTCAAGTTGTTGAAACTTAAGTCCATATATGTAAGGCTTGGATACACACCAAAATCTTGGTCTACATGCCCGGTCCATTGGTTGTATTCAAGCCTCACTCTGTATAAGGTTGAACAATTTTTTAGGCTTATTGGGATTGGCCCTGTGAAATTATTGGAGTGTGCGGAGAAATTGACAAGATTCCCACCTTTACACACTTGTGGGGGTCAATGGCCAATAAAGTTGTTCCCTCCCAGAAGCAGAACTTTCAATGTTGAAAAGTTTCCTAGTTGCCTAGGTACATCGCCAGATAATTGGATAGAAAACAATAGCAAATGAGATAAGTTGCTCAAGGTTGCAAGGTTTTCTGGGATTGCCCGACAATTGATTGCGGTGAAGGACAAGAGATCTCAAGTGACTCAAATTACCTAAAGATCGAGGAATAGGACCATGAAAAAAGTTCTCACTAAGACCCAAGTAAACCAAGGATTTCAAGTTTCCTATCCCTTCAGGAATTCTTCCTCCAAGACTGGTAGTTTTGAACAGTAGGTATTTGAGACTTCGGAGGCCAATTTCTGAGGAACTTGTACTGTCGGGGAATAGACGGCTGCCCAATACTCCGGTTATATTGTTTCGGGAGATATCAAGCGTTGTAACCTTGGTGAGATTAGCAAGAGAAAGGGGCAGAGTACCGTTGAGACAGTTTGAGGAAAGATCAAGAAATGTGAGATTGGAGGACATACCGATGTGTGTCGGTATGGAGCCGGAAAGTTTGTTATATTTAAGATTGAGGTGAAGAAGGTTCGGAAAGGTAGAGAAATCAAGGTTTTGGAGGGTACCTCTTAAACCTGTGTATGCCAGCTTTATTTCAGTCACACTTCCTGCTTTGTTGCAAGTAAT
The DNA here is from genome assembly GCA_025403435.1 of Artocarpus heterophyllus. Taxonomy (NCBI): domain Eukaryota; kingdom Viridiplantae; phylum Streptophyta; class Magnoliopsida; order Rosales; family Moraceae; genus Artocarpus; species Artocarpus heterophyllus. The sequence continues at coordinate 5,655,688 of CM046354.1, forward strand.
TCCATACCATTTGCATGGACTTGGAGGGGTAGAATTGGTATTGTGTACCCAGGACTCTAGGACTGATTGCTTTGGGAGACTAGCTTTCCATTTGAGAAGGGCCTCAGCTTCTATGCTTGATGTGGCTCTAGCTTAGCTGGAATCATAAGGCAAAACTAATAATATTGCCTGAGCAACAAAAGTTGATAATGAGAGACAGAAGTTTTTGTTGGCCATATTTCTGGAACTGGAGGGTTTTAGAATTTGAAGGCCACGATGTTTGCAATTTATAATTTTGATTCTCGGTGTGAAACAACTTATCTTGCGTTTGTTTCACAACTGTTTAAGCTAAAAAGTTGTGATTCAAATTAATTTTTACACCTTCTTTTCTCTCACTAAAATTTGTCTTGTTATAGAGTACTTTCCAAGGAGCCACGAGGTCCACGAGCGCTAGGAAAATCAACAGTCAAGCAAGAAAAATCATAGGAAAACATCGCACCAATCAATGCATCTTTTGACCTTTTAGTCCAATCAATTCTGTTTTATGCAGAGAATTATAATTAAATTGTTTACACCTTTTCTTTTTTTGAAAGGACAACTAACAGTTTTATTATTTAACCAATCGCGCCTTTTTACTTATAGAGGAGGAGAAAATTTTTAAAATAAAACAATGAATTAAAAAATTTATCCAACTTTAAACTTCCCTGTTCATAATCACTGTTCCTTGCCTTCTTTCTCTGACTACTTTATAGATTTTCCTTCTCTTCTCATTGAGTGCGCAAGAGGCACGGGCTATACCAATGTATGCCATTTTCCTTTAGTTATTTTGAGTGCGATCGGCCATGCAATTAGAATTAAAAATTAAAATAAATTTACTGTAGCATATAAGAGCTTTATACTATAGCCTATTTTTATTTTATACTGTAATGTGTAAAAATTTTATACTATAACATTTGAAACTATATAATTAAAAAGACGTTGCCACACAAAACTTTTATCAATTAAGGTGGTGGCTGAATGAAAGGAAAAATATTTTTTTTTTTCATTGGATTTTATCAGTTGTCTATTAACGCTTTTGTGCTATTCTATTGTCAATAATGTACTTTATTATTGGATCGTGAAAAAAAAAATGATAAACTAACATGGTATTACCATAAGAGGATTTTTTTTTTTTTGAGGAAATTAACATAAGAGGATCTGAGATCAAATTCATGTAACTGTAGTCTCTAAAATTGTTGGATCCTTAATATGTTTTCTAGGTTATAAGTATTCACGTGTGGCCCATGTTCCGAATGTCCAATTAACATTCACCTAATGGGAAATTCGGATTAATATTTCCCTAACAAATATCAAAGGACAAAAGCGGTTGAAGATGTCTTAATGCAGATTTCGGTGTGAAAGCTAGCTGTCGTTCGGCATGTTGTTTAAAGTCCAAAAATTTTCTGCCATTTAGAAAGAAAATGGACACTGCACGATTCTAATTTCATAACGGCGGAGCCAGAAATATTAATTGGACGCCAAAGCTAGCATGAATGAACTAATAAGATATGGTAAATAAAAAATATTAAGAATTTTAAAAAGAGTACAATATAATTTTAGGGGGTAATATAATTTTATGTGCAAAATTATTAAAAAAGAAAAAAGTTCAAAGAACATGACGCTTTTGACGTTGAAGTATATCCAGCCTTCTTACTAGAATATCATTAACTGCACCGTCTACAATTCACTCCATGTTTTTTTTCTTTATTCACAAAAGCTTACCATGGGCTCCTTGTATGCTAGTAGACGAAAACATAATTAGCTAAGTTTTTTTGCCGTTTTACCTGTGATTTTATTAAATTCCTCTTAATTAAGGAGCCAAAGTGGCAACGTGAGGACATCCCCCATTTTGGTGATTGAAAAAACAAATTCTATAACAATCAGAAAAGATAACTAGTACTCCTCATAAGAGAAAGCTGGACCATGATGTCTTGCTTTAAAATAACTTCTCTGCTCTCCTGACTAATTTTCATCAGAGGTCTAATATTCGATGATATTTCACGGAGTGTTTTAAGAATTTGAATGTATTTAGAAAATCAGTTGGAACTATATAGTTGAAATTAATTTACTATAGCATATGAGAGTTTTACATTGTAGCATATATTTGTTGTATATTATAGTAGTTGAATCAATATAGTTTGGACGAGTGCTAGGGTTAGTATCTTGGTTTTGTAGCTAGCTCGATGTTTTTCATTATATAATATAAGTATTTGTAGCCAAAGGTGCAAACAAGTTAGGATTCGCATCGGTATCGGACAGAGTGACGCTTTGATTAGGTGTGTGACGCGTATCACGCCTCAAATATGGGTTACTAAGTACAATAACTACGTTGAAAGCAATTGGAAAGTTTTATTTTCCATTTAAAAAGAATTGTGGATCAACAAATATATAAGTAATGGAACGCAATTGCTCCGTATAGCCCATTAATTGTGATGAACGAGCATTATGTTGCATCCATTTTTATGCATTGGCCTAAACCTTCAACATGATCTTTTGATATTGACATTATTGAAAATTTCCAAGTATTTTTAAGATTCTTGTATAAGAAGCGCACTATTGCGCTTGCCCTTCGTGTTTGTGATGATATAATGTTGGAGAATCTGAGTGCATGAATAACAGTGTGGGGATTGATTTTTGGACAACGATTCAATGTTTGAGGTGTGTATAAACAACTTTTTTCAAAGGTTTTACTTGCCTTTACTTATTTAAGTTTGTCAAATAGTCTAATAACAAATTACCCCCAAGATATAACAAACCCTTGAAAACAATATCTATCAACAATATCATGTTCCAGAATATCAACAAAACCTGTAATTTTTTTAAAAATTTGATAAATGAAAGGGGTGTCATTTCATGAATAGACACAATTGGTTCTAATCATATAATCTTTACTTAAAAGTACTTCTTCATTTGTAAAGATATTTTTTTCATTTGTAAATGTATCTATTTATATATCAATACAACTATTACAATAGATATATTCATTGCTAAATCGTTAGCTAAATTGTCGTCTTATTCAGAGTTATAATATGTGGTATAACTTCCATGACGTTTTTTAACAATCATCTAAAGTCTACACTGGGTGCGATTTATTGACTTTAGACAACTGTTTTCTTTAAAAATTGTCATCTAATACCAGTGATTTATTTACATTAGACGACGGTTTCTAAAGAAAATCGTCCTCTGTTGTGCCTTTAAAAATTAAAAAGAAAATTTGCCAAAACTATTTCTTCTCAAAAGACAATTTTTTCAAGGTGTTATGTACAAATTCGCATTCTCTTCTTTAATAAACTTAATTTATATCTCATTAATTTACGCATTACAAATTTTAAAGACATATGTTATAAATTATCCTTGTCATGTATAATCATTATGGATATGACATATTTATCTATAAAACCATAAACAAAGTTTCTCTAAAAAATCTAATAACAAAAAGTACTTAATCAATACAAATAAAAACTATACATCCAAACAAAAGCAACTTAAATTTAAAGAAAGCAAAGTGCCTAAGTTTTGGTGCTCAATAGGGTGGTGGCAACGGTGATAGCGGTGGGTGACGGTGATGGATATGATAAAGAGTCATGGCGGCTGACTATTTGTCACGACCCCGATCATGACTTCTAAATATTTTAAAATACAAAAAATATATTTAATGAAATTTGTGAAAATTTTTTTTGAAAACAATTTTAAACTTTAAAGTAGAAATGATTTGAATTCTTCAAAGGAGAATAATTCAACATTATCAATTATGTGAAAATTATCTTGGAATATTAAAATGCATAACAATTCTTAAGTTTCAACAACAATCTAAAGGAAACCATTTTTTTCCAAGTCTCAAGTTTGAAAATTATTTAATTTGCAAACACACGATAATAACTTAAAACAATTAAACACACAGGTCGGGCGTACACACGGTCTCGAAGCAGCCACAATCGCATCTTCACTCAACGTATGAGTTAGAAGCTCTATTTGAAGTTCCTGTAACACATAAATCAATAATGTGAGTGATAAACTCAATAAGTAAAGCTATAGCTTACAAATAATTAATTAAAGTTTTATAAGTACATGAAAGGTTTTTCTAATAATACAATATTTATTCAAGCCTAGGCTTTAGTGTGGGCTTTCTTATCATTTATTTTGTAGGCACAATTATATAAGGTCACTAATCATCCTACGGGAACTAATCTCTCGAATAATAAAAAAGGGCACTAATCAAACTATGGGAATTAATCTCCCAAATATAAAATAAGGGGTAACAATTATCCCATGCCCGACGCCTTACAAACCACAACACTAAGTCATGTGAAAACGTCATAGATTCAAATATAACTTTTTTAATAATAATATCATGTGTTTTCAAGATAATCATATAAATATATCATTTCTCAAATATCTAAAATCATTATAAATACGCAAAGGATAAATCATGCTTCAAATATCCAAAATACCGAAACATATACAATACCATTATGTGTTACAGGTGAGCAATTTACTTACATATTATCTGAAATAATAAGTGTCGAAAGGTCGGCCTCTTAGTGGAGTGATGGTGTGCTTTAATTCTTAATATTATTAATTTACCATCTAGTCTTAAAAATCATCATTACAATGATTTAATAAAATCACAATTCTAGTGGAATAATTATATAGTGGAATTACAAACGCAACACTTAAAAAATTCTAAACTTGGACAGGTTCACACATTTTTACTAGCAGCTATCAATCAACGATTTTTTAAAAAATTACACAAAATTCCAATGACTTTGAAATTTTTATATAGTATTTCTAACATCTATGCATGTCACTAGATTTAATTTCATAACTTTTTGATTATTGTAAGTACTATTTTTATATTTTCAAATATACTACACCGTTTCTGGAAAGCCAAACACAGACAACCAATTTTCCATAAATTTTTAAAATTCACAAAAAATTCAAAATAATCTGAAATTTTTAACATGTATTATATATATATATATATATATCATTAGATTTAATTTTATTACAATTGGATCACTATGAACTATTATTTTATGTTTTACAAATTATAATACCGTTGCTAGAAATATAGTTTGGGTAGTATAGAGTAACAAATTTTATAAAAATCATAAAAATTCTAATAGTTTTGAAATGTTTACAAGATATACTAAACATCAAAACATATTATCAGATTTAATTTCATCAAGTTTGAGTTACTATAAATATTTTTCCTATACTTTACAAGTCACAAAAACAATTTGCCACTGTAAACAGCCTACGGGCAGTCAACAATCAAGTATTTTTTTAAAAACATTATACAAAATTTCAATTGATATGAAATTTTAGCACAACATTTCTAACATCTTAACATAGTACCAGATTTATTTTTATTGCGTTAGGATTACTTTAAGTATTTTTCCAACATTTCAACTTTTACAAATACGTTTATGAAAAATGTTGAAACAATGTGCAGTGTCTATTCTAAGATTTTTTTCACTTTATTTCTATCATTTGTATGAAGCTAAAATTTTGCAACCAATAACTAGACATATAAATGAGCATTTATAAATTTTTCTAGTATTAAACACAACTCGTAATGTAATCAAACAAATCATCATATTTGAGGGTAGTTTAAGAATTGTAAGAAACAACATTTAGCATACATTCTCTAAAAATATCAAAAATAGTGTATTTAATCTGAAATTTTTATACAATATAATATGCATCTATATAAATCTCCAGATTTAATTTTATTCTATTTGGATAGCAATAATTAATTTTCTTATGTTTTACATTTTACAAAACCATTGTATACTATTGGCAGATTTCTTAGTTTTTTAACCAAAAATTTGGGAATTCATAGAGAATTGAATACAACTTTGATTTGGACTCATGATAGCTTGTTAGAAAGCTTAGGATGTCAACTTTTCAAAAATAAAAACAAATCCTCAAAAATCATTTTCATCGAGCCCCCAACATTGTAAGAAATAGACATTGCTTAAGGACATAAAATCTTAAAACTCTAACATGTTCATCACACAAATTCAACAACATCTAGCCAAAAGATTAAAACATTTACCTCATGAAATATTCAAATATACATAAACAAACATTTCAAAGAGCATTTTTGGGGTTAAGAAAACCTACCTCTTTAAAGACAAAATCTTGAAGATGCCAGCTCTTGAATCCTAGTGCTAGAATTGATTTTTGGATGGATTTTCTCTAAGAGTTCTTGTGGGTTTCTCTTCGTTTCTCTCAAGGGAAGGTGGCTGGAGCTTTTCTAAAGTTCTCTACGTAATTTTGGTGTCTTAGTCGTGGAAGAAGAGAGGATAGGTGGGAGAAAAGTTGTGAAAGAAAAGAGAGGGTAGGTGAGAGTAATTCTAATGCTTCTTTAGGAGGATAATTGGGATAAGTTAATCATTTGGGGCATTAGTGGGAGGTAACGGCTGAAAATAGGGGTAAAAAGCAAGTGGGGACATGGGTTTGTGGCTGGAACAATTATTAGGGGCTTCTCTGCAAAATTTTTGAAAACTTTAGGGCAAAAGTGTAATTTTCTAAAATTTAAGGGGTCAAATGGAAAATTTTAAAACTTTTTAGAAAATTTTAAATTCTATTTTCTTTATGTAAATTTAGGATGCTCATGATTAAAAGAAAATATTTATAACACACTATATATATGTATGTATATTTGGCTAAATTTGAAAATTCAAAGTAATTCCTAAAAAATTCAAAAGAAATTCTTACAATTTCCAAAAATTAAAATAAAGCATCCAAGTAGGTAAAAAATTTCCAATTAATCACCAAATTAAAAATTTACTAACAAATCACAATAATTATACGCTAACACACCATGCTTTATAATCGAGGCTTGAACCTTTACGCTGCAAATTGGAACACCTTGTAAAATTTTATTAGTCAATAACAAAAATGATAATAACAATAATAACAATGAATGTAACACCCCCTATTTTATGTAACGGATAATGTTATATTAGTGACGACGTTAAGCATTTTTATTCTGTATTGATTTATGATATTATTGTCACTAACTATTTATTTTAAGTGTTATGACATGTGACGATTATGTGGAATTGATGTGCTCAAGTGTTCATGTTATTTACATTGTATGTTTATTTATGATTCATTAATGATTATATGCTATGATGTATCCTTGTATGTTAGGATAGTTTGGTATGCCGAACCTTCATGTTCGGCAGGCCGAATTGCCCCACAACAATCGGTAGGCCAATGGAAACCATCGGTGGGCCGGACTTCATGGAATCAGTAGGGCGAAGTGTGACATCGGCAGGCCGATGACAACTGATGAGCAGTCAGCTGAAGTCTCCTAAAAATGTGATGATGATGATTGGTTGTGATTGAATAATGATTGCTGATTTATTGGCATGTTTTTGAATTAAATTCCTTATTTAAGGAAATAAAACATTTGAATTTTGATTGATTGGATTTAAATGATAGGGTTTCCCATTTTTTTGAGTTAAAATATGGAAGGTATGAACTAAATGGTTAACTCTCCCTCAATCCTCTCCTTTCTCCATGCCAATTAGCCAAATTTTAATCAAAAAATTTCTGATAATAATGGAATAGACAAGCCTCCTTTGTACGTTACTTCCATTTCCCTTTTCACGATAATTTTTGCTCTCTTTCTCTCTCACAATTTCTCTCCCTCACTCTCTTTCCTTCACGTTTTCTTCTTCATTTCCTCTCAAATTTTCCCTGCTATTATTTGTAAGAAATATTGAGTTTTCATTGGGGTTAAGTTCAAGGAGTTTGAGAAGAAATTTGTTAGGGTAAGAGCCTTTTTTTGTCGGTATTTCTGAAATGTATATCTCTCCTTAATCCGACTGCTATAACTTTGTCTAGGAATTTTATTTTGCTCTGAAATTTTAGTATGATGTTCATATATGTGTTATGTAATGTTCCTCCAAGTGTCATGTAATGTTCCTCCAAGTCTTATGTTATTTTAATTTTTTTACATTAAAATATGAATTTTCTACCCTCTGCCACTCGTAGTAAAAATGTTGTTATTTTGTTATGATGCTCAAATATGTGGTTTTAGTTCAAGGGACAAATGTGCTTTAATTTTTACAAAATTTGGCAAATATATTCATGTATATATTATGATATGGACTAGAAAGTTTGGTGATGATTTGATGAGTATTTTATGTGTTATGGAATTTCTATTAAGACTAGGTTTAGAAACTGCTTTATTAGTAAATTTTTGAACTCCTTGTTTTGTGATGTTTTTGTATGACTAAATGATTTTATTTGTTGATGGGAATTTATGTGGTACTGTATCTATATGTTATAAAGCTGTCTTTTGAAATTTAGGGTCATTATAATTTTATTTTAATTATTTGGAAATATTTTCCATAGAATACTCACTGCCTATCAACCTGAAGTTAGTTTCACCACTGATTTTCCAATGCATGTTTTGGTTATATCTTAATTTTATTTGAAGTCCAATTTTGAATATGTTATAGTTCTAGGTGTCTTTTACATGCAAGATTTTTGTGGTAATATTTAAGGATATGGGTAATTTATTTTATGAATGTAAATATGGACTGCTCATTGTTTTGTTATTGTTAGCAGATTTTGTGTGTATAATATATGACTTGTTTTTAGATACTAAATGGAATTTTTATGACCATAGAAAAATCATGGTAATATGTTTTGGTAATAACTTTGTCCCTGCCAAGTTTGGTGCCTAAATTACGTGTGAATGTTGAGTTATTAAGTTTTTAATTCATAAAGGCCAGAAATATATTTATGTTGATAGTTTTGATGATTATGGTTATGGATGCATGTTAAGAATTATGTTTGCAAGAGATGAATGTATGTGTGATGTTATATGGAATGGATGTTTTATTCTATGAAAATAAGTATTAATTTTTATTTTGTATCTTTAAATGAATAAATGGCATGAACACACTAAGGAACGAGCACATCGAGACCGTGGTGTCGTCACCAACACATTTAAGCTTAAGTAAGCTAGCTAAAAAGGTAAGTACATTCTCACCTGCAACATGATATGTTTTATAAGGTTTGAAATTATGTTCGTAATAATATCTATGATGATTTTATGATGTTTTCATTTAAAGATTTCTTATGAAATATTTGTATGTTCATAAAGATATGCATGTATGATGATGATGTATTTCAAAGCATGAAAGTTTAAATATGTATATATATGTATCACCTAAATAAGTGTTCCACACCAATGTTATGATGTCATATTCGGTTTAGGATTAGCTACCATTCTCCTCTCATGGCGGCGCGCCTACAATATTGATTATGGTGCAACACTAGGGCCCTTAAGATAAAATGAAATAAGTTTTAATATGGTCAAAGTAATGAAAGATATGTTCCGATGAAAATGTGCCTAGCGCACTATTATGATGTATGATGATGATGATGTTCATAAAATGTTTTAAGTTGTAAGATAACAATGTACTTACTAAGCTTTAGCTTATCCAGTTTTATATCATGTTGCAGATAAGGGTAAGAAGGTCATGGACTAGGTGGAGGACAAGGAAAGGTGTGTGAGCTTAGGATGATGAATTGCAAATGGAAGAACGCCTAAAAGAAATTTAAAGATATGAACAATATTTTATAATTTTGATTATGTTTTATTGTCAAATTTTAAGGATTGATACTTTGTTTTATTATTTTATCTTAATTTTTTTTGTATTCGGTCTTCTGCATTTTGAAGTATTAAACTTGTCTTTAAATTAAGTTTTCTAAAAGCTTTTAACTCGGACGGCCTGCCGTCCATTACTGGTCGGTATGCCAATGTGATGTTCGGCCTGTCGATCCCATTATTCCAGCCTGCTGAACTTAGAGAAGTTAAAAACCCTGTTTTGTAGAGCCTCGGGCGGCCTGCCGATGGTTAATCATCGACTTGCCGGTCGTGTTCGGCTTGCCGAAGTTTTCAATTTAGCCTGCCAAAATTTGTATGCACATTTTATTAATGTTTTAAAAAATAAAGTAATTTCTATTTACAAGGGTTTTGGTAAACAATTTAAAGGATGATTGTGAACAAGTAATTTATTATTTTAAAGATAGATTAAGATATTGGAAATGTATATATATATATGGATCTTGGGTATGTTTTCCCAAATTATGTTTTCAAACTATCTTCAAGTTATATGGTTGATCTCAAAGTAAAAGTTTAAATGAAAGTATGTAACAACATCTGTGACGTCCGCAAGGGGGCGTAATAATGACAATAATAAAGGGCTCATGATAATAATTCAAAAATTATGCATTTATGTACTTTGTGACAATAAATTACATTTACAAATTTTCGAGCATTACACTATTCAAGGACATGGTCATGATGAAATTGGTGGTTGGAGAAGTGAGGAGTTTAGAAGAGATGAAAGAGGGATTTTGGAGAAAATAATTAAGTGGTGGGAGGATAGAATCAAAGAGGGAGTTAATAGAGGAAGAGAGAGAGAGAAAAAAACTTATTGAATGGAGTTTAAGAGAAAAATTTTAGAGTTTGCAAATTATATAGAGTGGAGTGAAATAGAGTGTTCAAAATTTAAGTAGGGAATAGAAAAAATTCAAAATTTTTAGAAAAAAAATGAGCGGGAAAATCCCGCTTATTTTTTAAATTCGTTCAAAAACATTGAATGATGGTTTCCTAAAATTCATTACAACAAAATTAAAAATTAGTAATTTTCTCAACTTGTTAATTATCATGTAAATAGCCAATTGTGATCGATGAGCATTATGTTGCATATGCAATTTGCATGCCAATGGTAGAGTCACTTTTGGACAAGGTTGGACGGCCGTCTTCTTCATAAACTTGTTTCTTTTAATTTTGTATGTAAAATTTATCCCTCTCAAATAAAAAATTATATTTTGTCCAGCCTCCTAAAATTAAACATCTTTTTATTTACCATATCTCATTAGTTTAGTCATGGTCCCACCCCGACCATTTTTTCTAGCTCCATTCCCCATCTTCTCTGTTTTTCTGCATGGCCTAAATCTTCAGCATGGCCTCTTGAGATTGACATTAGTGAAATTGTCCAACTATTTTTAAGATTCATATAAAAAGCACACTATTGCGCTTGCCCTTCTTGTTTGTGATGGTAAAATGTGACAGTGGCATAATTAAACAATGCGATATATATAAATATACAAGTAGCTGGAAATTAAACTTTTGGCACTTGAATTGGGGATGGAAAGGCAACACAAGGAAACTTATTCTTAATTACGTGCAGTCAGCTTGTGTTCAAAGTATTTCACCTTTTAGTTATATATGAATTCCTTAATTTACTGTGAATTTAACCTATTCAAAGCCCCTTTTAGTTTGATTAAGCACGTTATACAGTCTTTTTAGGAAAAAAAAAAAAGTTATACAGAGTATTGCAAGGTGCATAATCACCACGGTCATACTCTTTGAAAACGAAGAAATGACGTAAAAGGTCAAAGAAAATTAACCTCTTCTACAAGTTTCCGAACCCACACAACTTGAGAAGAAGAAGAAGAAGAAGAAGAAGAAGATTACAATATTCAAAAAGTCGGAAATTATATCAAATTACTTTAAGGAGTCAAGAGAAAAAAAAGGTTGAATTATTTCCTCCCTTTTAATATAATCTCTTTGTTAATTACTGTGAGGTCGTCTGAAAGCACGCACTGTTTTGCATAGCCTAATGTCTAAAACTACGTCGCACTGGACAGAAATTATATTATATTATATATATATATATATATATATATATATATGTATATATAATTTATATATTCAGACTTTGAAATTGCACTCTGGAAATGAAAGGCAATAACGTGTTACGTACGTGCCTCATTTAACGGCCTATATATAAGCTGTACATAAACCACGTACGTTTGTACTATCAATAGAAATGGCTCGTGATAGAATGTTTTCATTTTTTTGGGAGACTCTCTTGATTGTTGTGCTTTTACTAGGCGGCGCGTTTCTTAGTAAGTATAATTTATGTATATACGTGAGGTTCTCTTGATCAATGAATTCTTATAATTAATTTATAAGCTTTTTATATGGATTAAAATGCAATATTTTAACTAATTAATACTATTTTTTCTCCTCAACTTAATTGCAGAATCGAAGGCTAGCCGCCAAACTCTTGATGACTATTGTTATCCGGGTGGCAATTGGGACGATCCTTGTAGTAATGCAAATCCTTGATCTAGCAATGCGCATATACTCTATATATATATATATATGATCATGTCACGCTAATTACATAGTTATAAATAATGCGTGTCTTCTTTTAGGCTGCGAAATAAGAGTTTTACTACACTTATGTACACGTATACAAGTGCTATGTAATAACACCGTGTGCTAATAATATTTATTAGCTATAGCAGCTGCTAGGTTCTGATCATGACAATAATATATGGCAGGTTGTGTATGTAGTTCGTGTCATTCATCATTGAATAACAAACGCGTTAATTGCTTCATAATATATATATATATATATATATATATATATATATATATATATATATATATTATATGTATGTATGTATGTCTTTGATTATCGTCTTTTAAAGACTAGGAAATTTTGGCATTGCTATTATCATTATCAATTTTTTAGTTGGTGTCTGGTATAAATACTAAAAGAATAAATTGTTTTGTTACATCTTTAACTATTCATTTTTTACATAATATATATGAAACTTCTAATTACATCCTAAATTTAAAAATCATTGATAATTGAGATCTAATGACTACTTTAAATCCCTAGAGAAAAGGGACTGTCTGTTGGGGAATTAGGCGACTCCTAATTCCAAGGATCACAAGAACGAACAATTGCAGAAAATAAATAGGAGAAAAGAAGAAAAAGAGACACCAAATTTTTATACAGGCTCGTCCAAAATTGAGACTACGTCCTGTTTCTGCCGCTTGTAGATTCCACTTTGATGAAGGAGATTACAGATTACAAGAGCAGTTTCTCACACTCACAAATTGTGCTTACCAAAACTCTCTTCTATCTAACACCCTGTGGGAATTTTTTTCTCTCTCTCAAGGATGGAGCTCTCAAGAATTTTGCCTCTCACAAAATTTTGCCACTCTTAATTTTCACACACCCAACCCTAGCCACCTTGTGTCTATTTATAACCAAAGGAGGAGAAAATAGCAACTAATGGGAAACCCTAGTGGTTTCCCATTTTTGGGACCTTTGAATTCGACTCTGATTCAAAAAACATCGCGCAGCACAGCGCGTCAGCGCCGCGGCGCTCGTTTCGAGCGCTGCGGCGCTCCCCTACGGCGCCTAGGCGCTCTGCTCCTGGCGCCTAGGCGCTATCAACTCGACGCCTCGACTTTATCTTCCTGGCGCCTAGGCGCTATGTGGAGAGCGCCTAGGCGCTCTTGTCCTGGCGCCTAGGCGCTCTGCACTTGGCGCCTAGGCGCCCTCGCCCCAGCACCGCGACGCTCTTCTGCCAGAGCCGCAGCGCTTGCTCTCTGCCTTCGAGGACGCATTTTTCTCCCTTTTTCTTCCTTTTGCTGGGTTGTCGATTTGATTTGGCTCCACATCTGCAACAATCTCCCACTTGGAGACTAATCAATTCACCATGTCTCCCACTGCAGCGGCAACGACTTCTCACGCCTCTTGGAGAAGTCCAACTGAAGTTGCGCACAACTTTAGTTTCTCAATCGGATCCATCTTGGTGAGCATATCTCTGGATCCTTTTACCACCCACCTTGCCTTATACCGTTTGCTGCCAACACTTTTATTTTTTACCCGGTATACCCTTTTGTTATGCAAGGACTTTTTACCCTGTGGTAACTTTGCCAGTTGCCATGTCCGATCCAACTCGTCCCTCATGGCTAACTCCCACTTGACCGAATCTCCAGCCTCCATGGCTTCATCATAGCTCTCTGGCTTACCTCTGTCGGTCAACAAGATATAATGCAGAGTTGGGGAGTATCTTTGCGGTGGTCTGATTGTCCTGCTAGACCTCCTGACTGGTGTGACAGGAGTCCTCTAGTTTCCTTCTGGAGCTATGTTTTCCTGGTCTTCAACCTCTGGATTTTGCACCTCCACTTCAGGCAGATCCTTCAATGGAATCACCTCAGGCTTCTTGTCTTCAGAACCTGAACCCCTGGAGTCCGTGCTGTCTCTGTCCTTGTACAGAACACCTTCGTTGAAGATCACATCCTTGCTCCTGATAATCTTCCGGCTTTGGTCATCCCAGAGACGATAACCAAACTCAAGTCCGCCATAGCCAACCAGAAAACACTTCTTTGACTTGGCATCCAGTTTACTTCTAGCAGCAGAATCAATGTGTGCATAGGAAACACAACCAAACACTCTCAAGTAAGAGAGATCAACCTGTTTATGGCTCCAGACTTCTTCCGGTAGCTTGAACTTCAGCGGTGTAGATGGACTTCTGTTGATCAGATGAGCGGCTGTGTTAATTGCCTCAGCCCAAAACATCTTTGGCAGCCCCGCATGCAACCTCATGCTCCTAGCACGCTCGTTTAAAGTCTTGTTCATCCTCTCAGCTACCCCATTCTGTTGTGGTTTCCCTGGAATGGTCTTCCTCATTTTTATCCCATTCTTAGCACAGTACCGCCTGAACTCTTCATCTAAGTACTCTCCCCCATTGTCGGACTGCAAGCACTTCACCTTCAAATCTGTCTCGTTCTCCACCATGGCTTTCCATCTCTTGAAAGCATCGAACACATCAGATTTGTTTTTCAGAAAGTAAACACATACCTTCCTGTTTGAGTCATCTATGAATGTCACATAGTAGTTTGCGCCACCAAGGGAAGTCACTGGCGCAGGCCCCCACACATCTGTGTGAACTAGCTCCAATCTCCTGGACTTAGGCTCTCTACCCATCTTTGAGAAACTGACTCTCTTCTGTTTACCAAAGATACAGGCTTCACACAAACTGTGATCAACAGTTTTCAAACCTGACAGTTTTCCTTTGCAGTGAAGCACCTTTATCCCTTTCTCACTCATGTGACCGAGCCTATAATGCCATAGCTCAGTATTAGCAGTAGAATCAGCAACTGCTAGGGTATCTCTGCAACTAGAGTTCATGTAGAGAGTTCCAGCCTTGCGTCCCCGAGCAATAACCATCGCTCCTTTCGTGACTTTCCAACCTCCACAATTGAAGGTTACTTTATGTCCATCATCATCCAGTTGCCCCACCGAAATCAAGTTGCGCATTAATTTAGGAACATGTCTCACCTTATGAATCTTCCATACCGACCCATTAGGCATTTTTAAACTGACATCTCCAATGCCAACTATATCCAAAGGTTCTTCATCAGCGATATAAACCTTACCATGATTTTTAGCAACATAATTCTCCAGGACATGACGGTGTGGTGTGGTGTGGAATGATGCTCCTGAGTCTATCACCCACGAATCAAAAGAACTGTCGACAGACAAGATTAAGGCATCCTGTTGCTCTTCAGTGGCGGCGTTAGCTTCATCATTATTCTTGTCTTCGTTCTTCCTTGGAGCCCTGCAGTTCTTTTTCAAGTGGCCAGTCTTCCTACAGTTCCAACACTCCATAGTCCTACCGTTCCTTGACTTGCTTCTCCCATTCCTCGACTTGCCTCTCCTGCCATTATCCCTGTTGGATTGCCTGTCAAGTTTCCTGCCCCTATTATCAACATTAAGGGCCGAGTTCGACGAAGAGGCTTCACCTGAGTCCTTCCTGCGAACTTCTTTCGCCAGAATAGAGTTTCTGACATCGACAAACTTCAATTTTGCACTCCCTAGAGAATTTGTAATGGCCACCCTCATGGGTTCCCAGCTATTCGGTAACGAGGCCAAGAGGATTAGAGCATTGATCTCATCATCGAATTTAATCTCTACCGAGACCAATTGGTTTAGGACGGTGTTGAAACTGTTCAGGTGCTCTACCACCGAGGCACCTTCAGGCATCTTTAAATTGAAAAGCTTCTTCATGAGATGTACCTTGTTATTGGCTGAGGGCTTCTCATACATCTCTGACAGAGCCTTCATCATTCCTGCTGTAGTGGTCTCCTTCGCAACGTTGTGGGCAACGTTCTTTGACAAAGTCAAACGGATCACACCGAGTACCTGTCTATCAAGGAGACTCCACTCCTCATCCTTCATGCCTTCGGGCTTATTACCCAAGGGCAAGTGCAGTTTCCTGCTGTATAGGTAGTCCTCTACTTGCATCCTCCAATAGGAAAAATCTGAACCATCAAATTTGGTGATGCCGGCTGCCATACCTTCTTCTCCAGTCATCGTTCTTGATCAAAACCTCCGCTCTGATACCAGTTGTTGGGGAATTAGGCGACTCCTAATTTCAAGGATCGCAAGAACGAACAATTGCAGAAAATAAATAGGAGAAAAGAAGAAAAAGAGACACCAAATTTTTATACAGGTTCGTCCAAAATTGAGACTACGTCCTGTTTCTGCCGCTTGCAGATTCCACTATGATGAAGGAGATTACAGATTACAAGAGCAGTTTCTCACACTCACAAATTGTGCTTACCAAAACTCTTTTCTATCTAACACCCTGTGGGAATTTTTTTCTCTCTCAAGGATGGAGCTCTCAAGAATTTTGCCTCTCCCAAAATTATGCCACTCTTAATTTTCACACACCCAACCCTAGCCACCTTGTGTCTATTTATAACCAAAGGAGGAGAAAATAGCAACTAATGGGAAACCCTAGTGGTTTCCCATTTTTGGGACCTTTGAATTCGACTCTGATTCAAAAAACATCGCGTAGCACAGCGCGTCAGCTCCGCGGCGCTCGTTTCGAGCGCTGCGGCGCTCCCCTGCGGCGCCTAGGCGCTCTGCTCCTGGCGCCTAGGCGCTATCAACTCGACGCCTCGACTTTATCTTCCTGGCGCCTAGGCGCTCTCCACATAGCGCCTAGGCGCTCTCCACATAGCGCCTAGGCGCTCTTGTCCTGGCGCTTAGGCGCTCTGCACTTGGCGCCTAGGCGCCCTCGCCTCAGCGCCGGGGCGCTCTTCTGCCAGAGCCGTGGCGCTTGCTCTCTGCCTTCGAGGACGCGTTTTTCTCCCTTTTTCTTCCTTTTGCTGGGTTGTCGATTTGATTTGGCTCCACATCTGCAACACTGTCTAGACCCACGAAATGTTATGCTCACTTGCAACCGGCAACAGCATCCAAAACTGCTCAGTGTACACCTGAATGGACATGAAATCACCGTCTTGCGTAATACTGTGGAATTAGGACTTCTTTTTGTTCAATACTCTTTTTCATGTATCGAGTTTTAATTTTTTCCATAATATTACAAGCTTAACCCTTAGAAAAACTCACGTATGAATTTCATGATCAAAACCATTCATATTTTTTTAACACTTATTAGCTATTGAACCTCAATTGCTAGTAATGTCAAAGTTCAAAATGCATTTTACCAATATTAAAAGTTTGGGTTGCACGTAAAAAGTGAATAATTTAAGATACAACAGTGCAATTTACTCGCTACTGAAAAAAATTAAAGAAATAGAAACCAACTTTTTAAAAACAAATAGCGGTGTTTGGAATTTGTTTTCAGAGAATAATTTTTAAAAAATTTTCAGTTAAAAATTTTGTTGTTTTCTAGTGCTCTCTGGGAAAAAAGAGAAACAATAAGTAAGAAAACAACATGTTACTTTCGGTCAATACTCGTATTGTGGTTGAACAGACTGCATTTTCCCTCAAACAAGTCTGAACCAAAAAAATTTTACTTTAAATTTATTTCATTACTGCATTTTCCCTCAAAATTCAAATATTTACAATATAAACTCAAACTTTTTAGTTCAAATTTATTTCTCAAACTGCCTATTAATCTGTTTGAGAATTCATACAACCTAATTTGTTATGTTTGGACGTGTACTTTTAATTTTTTTTTGAATGTTTGGACACAATACAATTAGGCTTCGTTTTGCAACACCGTTCTCACTATATAGTCCTAACTGCTATGCAAAGCTCTTACAAGCTATGGTATGAAGTAAAAGTATGCTACAGTGTAAAGCTCTTACATTCTATAATAATTTCCAACTTTCTATTCTAATTGCATTGCTGAATGCAAAGATCGAGTGATAGCAATTTTACACTCAGAAAGTCTTGGTCAACAAAAAAAGATTACATATGGATGACTTTTTGAAGGCTAGGCAAAAGCATAAGAGAGACATTGCACAATCATTAATGCAAAATTTTGAACATAACTGTGGCGTACACGGCCCCACTTAAGCCCCCATGAGGGGGCCTCCGGCTCTTATTGCGGCTTATTCGGGCCCACTCATCCGTATTGTGGTCCCTAAGGGTTTTATTTCACGTCCCCCATGGTTCGAACCTCAAACCTCCCTTAAGAGGTTCTTATTTCCTTCATGAGTACCAATTGAGCTAGTAACTCAATTGGTACTCATGATGGAAATAAGAACCTCTTAAGGGAGGTTTGAGGTTCGAACCATGGGGGACAAGAAATAAAACCCTGAGGGACTAGTGGATCCTAGAGGGGACATTACGGATGAGGGGCCAACCTACGGGCCTCATGGGAGCTTGAGTGGGGCCGGGTACGCCACAATAACAATCAAGCCCTATTTGACATTTCGGTTGGAACCAAGTCGAACAATGTAAGGCTCTCAACAACTATAATAAAAAATAAAAAGCAAAGTGCAGTATAAAACGAGCATACAATAGTTTTTAAACCAATATTTTCAGTTCTAACCTTTTTTCTAAACACCCTATAAAAATTTTGAACATAGCACAATGAGAAAATTGGAGTTCGTATTCCCTAGTCAGTAGTGTATATTGGTTGAACAACAGGTAGACTATGCTCAATTGTTGACTAAACTTTTAAAAAAAAGTGTGAACGGAAGTGCCAGCTGGTCTGAAATTTCTAATTTTCTAATCAGTAGAGTACATTGATTGAACTACAGGCAGTGTCTTTCTTTCTCTTCTAACTTGATGTTTAATAGTTTGGAAATTTCCTCCTCTTTTCTCATTCTGCTATGTTCACATTTTTTGATTGCTATGTTCAAATCTCAATTGAGAATACGGAATACGTACTCCTTTTTTCTCAAATTTTATTAATAGTATAGGTTATAATTGAATTTTCAGACCCGTTGGCACTTCAATTCACACTTTTTTATATTAAGTTTACAATTATGGCCAAGCGGTGATACCAAGTATTTTGTTGGAAATAAACTAGTCCAATTTATTATTATTTTTTTTTATTGTTGGAAAAATCTTAACCTTAAAGTGGAGCTTAAAACCGTGACCAAGAAACCGCGATGTATTTAGTTGGAGGGAGAGAGATGAAGAGAGAGGCTTTGGGTGAAGGAGAAGATCAAGAAGTAAGGTAGAGGGATGTAGTCTCCCACTCAAACCTATCAAATTAAATCCTTTTGATAGCAATCTACAAATTTTAACTTTCAAAAGACTAGTTTACTCTCTGAAAAAATATTTACAAATTATTGTGTAAGTACAACATATAATAATTAGTCAAGCAATTATCATCACCATTTGAAGTTTTAACACTTCCCCCTTGCCAAATAACATGAAGAATTTCTATAATTCTCTTTATCAACATATTCTCCATTCTTTCAACTCTCTCCATCCTTCTTTTTGTTTGTTCCTCCAACCAAATGGAGCAATCAATTTTGTCTAAGAGACCATTTTTTTGCTATGTATTTTTTTTGGGGTTGTGGGGACCATTTGCTCTTTTGCTATGAAAAAAGACCATTTTTGTCTAAAAGACCATTTTTCATAGCTTTGTTTTTGAAAAAAAAAAAAAAAAAAACCTTCAGTGTTCATGCGCGTAAAGACTTTTCATGCAATAAAGTACACTGTACGGGTAAAGAACTCGACTTTGGGTGGCTCTTTGAAAATGAAACGCAGTAAACAAATGGTCTATGTGTACGAAACATAAACTGAAGATAATAATACAAAAAAACGCACGGTTTTATATACACTCCATTAATTGTCAATAAAAAAGTCGTCCAAGTTCTCAGTTGTTTTGGAGCTTCACTTGATTGTTGTGCTTCTACTAGGCGGTGCATTTACTAGTAAGTTCTTTTCTCTTTTTTCTTCTTTTTTGTTAGTTTGTTTCATAAGTTTAAATTAAAATTTAAATAATTTTGTTATAGTATTTTTGTTAAAAAAAATTAAATTTATGTTTAAACTTATGGTTCAAAGGTATGAACCGAAAGTGACAACAGTAATTTCTCTAATAACAAAAATTAAATTTATGCTCAAATTTATTGTTCATAATAAAAGGAACCACACACACCAAATTGTTAAACCCAAAAAATCATGCTCATGATTCTGATTTCCTCAATCGAAATGAGGATGTCCGGCCCATTACTAGAAAGCGACAAACAAGCTGTATCAGCCTTTTCGATTATTGGTTGGGCTCGCTCAAAATAGGTTCCTTATCTGATAACAAAGCAAATTGGTCGAATACTTAAAGTATAAGTAAGCAATTAATTACCATACATGATAAGATGAAGGAAGTCAGATCAAAGTCAGAAAAAGCTTTTCATCTCTTTGATACATAGAGCTCGGAAGTTCTCCAATTTACTGACCCAAAAGAACAATCTGTATCGCTGCTAATACTCAAGAGATTCTTTGCTGATCTATTCACCATTCAAAAAAGGAGACTAAAAGAACTGGGCCTAGTTCTGCTTCTCCGAGAAATCACCGGCGATCCTAGTTTGTGACCACCGTGTGTCGTTTTTTGTGAGGGGAGGTGGAGATCCCAAAGGTAATAAATTCCGTCACGCCTATGTTCACTAGCTCGTTGGCACACTTTAGCGAGGGATCTATTGCCGTGGAATTGTAACCTCAAATCTCGCTGGCGACCACCGTTGCTCACGATTCCATTGCATGAAGGTCACAAGTCGTAACGGATGGAGGTCGAGAGAACCTATTGCGATTCCATCTAGAAAAGGAAATTAAAAAAATGGTTAATTTCAGGGGGGAAAAGCATCTCGTCGTGAATTGTCAACTGCAATAGCTTCGGATTCCGTCGCCATGGAAGTCTAGTTCTTGGTGCGATTGAGATGGTGATCTTGTTGCAATTCATGCAGACCTTAAGATGACATCATACGGAGGTGGAACGGGTCGTGTAAAGGTCGAGTGGAGGTGGAGACGGCGTTGCAAGTCAGTCGACCGTTGATTCTCGTGTTCTACACCTACCACCTCCCTCCATTGGAAGACTATACCCCCGCCGATGGTGGCCAACCCTCCACACCGGCCCACCCCTAACGGAAATGTTTCTAATATATTTTGGGTTTTTTTAAGGGATTTTAGATTTTTTTAAAATTATTTTTATACTTGTTATGTTGAAATGATATCAAATATGGTTGTGTATATTTCTATTTTTGCGCTACTTAGATTTTAGAACATCTAATTTTAATTTGATAATCCAATGTTGGTTGTTAAATGAGACTACAGTGAGTATACTTAAACGGTGTTCAACTGAACATAGAAAGGCACGCCATTTATAGAATGTTTAGTAAGTATATTTAGAACCAATTTTATAGTTTAAAACATTGAAACATATAAAAGCTTACACTTATCACATATCTCGTTAACCATTATCACATATCTCGTTAACCATTATGTAAGATTACGTTGAGCTTACTTAAATTGCATTCAACTGAACATAGGCACGCCACTTAACCATTGTGACTACGATTTTTTTTTTTTTTTTACAAAACCATATCATTTGAAAGAAATAAACCACGGCTAGCTTTCAAAACAAGTTACGTGTCGTGTTTGTACTTGAGAACAACAGACTTATCACAATGAACGACATGTCATTTTAGAATTAGAATAACTGAAATTCAAATTTTGAAGTGGGTCAACAAATGAAAGAAGCAGTTATCAACCAATGTTAATTGAATAATTCTTAACAAAATAGCTATATGTCACATTTTTGTAATTTGATAGGAAAAAAATAAAATGTTAAAAAGAAAAGTAACATTAGTTAACTTAAAATTCTAATCTCTTCTCTAAACAAGAAAATATGACAAAACAAAATTTTCTAGTAGTCAAAAAATAAAATTTTATTTTATTTTTTAATTCCGTAAAGTTCTTTTATAATATAGGTAACATAATTATATCCTTACTGCATAATATTAACCAAAGCTTACGAGTTACGACAATAAGAGTTACACCCAAGTGTCCGTACAAATTTATTCAAGATTATAGTTATTCAAATCAACTAACTTATTAGACACACGATACATGGTTGGACGTGATTGTGGATTCTCGACCATGCATGCAATGGCTACCTTCAGTACAACATCCAATTTACTACCAACTTTTTCACATGTTGGAGGTGAGAGGCGATTATCCAATACATCCCTGTAATGAGTGGTCTTAAGTGCACTCTCTGATTGCATGTGGGAAATAAGTTCCCCTGGGTGCTTTCCCATCAGAACTTCAAGTGTCAAAACCCCAAAGCTATACACGTCACATTTCTCAGTCACTGCCATACTATAAGCAAGCTCTGCAACACAAAAAAAAAAAAAAAAAAAAAAAAAAAAACAAAAAAAAAAAAAAAAAAAAAAAAAAAAAAAAAAAAAAAAAACAAAACAAAACAAAAACCATTATGTCCTATCATGCCCATAAAACAAAAGTACAACAAAATTGAAACATTTGGATTTATTATAATTTAGAAATTACCTGGAGCAAGGTAACCAAAAGTCCCTGCTACTGAAGTATAGTTAGGACACGCCGGGTTCAAAAACTTTGCAGTGCCAAAATCAGAGACATGAACCTCAAGTTGAGAGTCCAACAGGATGTTTTTGCTCGATATATCACGATGGATTATCGGCGGAACGCGATCGTGATGCAAGTAGCACAAAGCATGGGCTATGCCTTTCACGACTTGGATCCTCTTTTCCCAATCCAGCTTCTTTGCAATGGCGTCATTTCTGAGGATATCTGCTAGGCTACCTCCCTCCATGAACTCATAGACCAAAAATGCATTCGTTCCTTGTAAGAAGAACCCGAAGAGTTTCACAATGTTTCTATGCCTGATTTCTGCTAAAGCTGCTACCTCATTTTCGAAACTCCTGATGCTCTCAATATTCTGTACTGAACTGTCGTTTAGGGCTTGAAAACTCAGCCTCTTTACAGCAAATACTTGATCAGAAGACGATATGATTGCTTTGTATACCTTTCCAAATGCACCGATTCCGATGCAATGAGTGTCATCAAAGTTGTTTGTAGCTTCTAATATGTCTTTGAACTCAACTTTCCCACTGGAATACCAAGTTGAGGATAAATTTTCTGCCCTTGATGCACTTGCAGCTTTCGTAATCTTTATTGATCTCCTTTTCCGGAGAAGAACCAAAATGCCAATAACAATCAAGGAAACTAACGAGCACAAAGAAGCAAGAACTACAACTACTTTTAGTTTTTTGTTCTTGCTTCTGCCACTATATTCTGTTGATGTGACATCGCAAGGAGAGAGGCCTTTTATCTTCCCACATAGATCTTTATTGTTGCTGAGATCCTCTGATTGAACTGAACGAAAGATCTTGATATCAGGAACTGGGCCCTCCAAATTGTTGTACGAAAGGTCGATATCTGATAAGCTCAACAAGTCGCCAAGGGAAAGAGGGATCGAACCAGTGAGATTATTGTGGGAGAGGTTTAAGCTTTGTAAGTTTGTAAGCTTCCCAAAATCAGATGGTATGTTGTCACTAAGAAAATTATAGCTCAAATCTAGCGAAACTTGTAGAGCCACTAGATTACCTATCTGAAATGGGATTCTCCCGCTTAACTGATTCTTGCTTAATCTCAAATCTTGCATCTTGGAGCAATCCCCAAGTTGGTACGGAATTGAACCATTTAGCATGTTGGCTGACAAGTCCAAGGAATCCAAGTTTGATAATCTTCCTATTTCCGGAGGAATCATTCCAGAAAGCCGATTATCATTGAGTCTTAAGAAGGACAACATTGGTAAGTTTCCGACACTTGCCGGTATCTGACCAGACAACTGATTGGATGAAAGATCAAGCTTCACTAGTTGTTTTAGGTGAAAAATCTCATCTGGGACTTTTCCGGTTACCATATTCCCTGCTATATTTAGTAGGGTCAAGTTTCGGCATTCTCCCCAGTTTGATGAGAGTTGGCCTTTTAAGTTGTTAAAGCTTAAGTCCATATATGTAAGGCTTGGATACACACCAAAATCTTGGTCCACATGCCCTGTCAATTGGTTATATTCAAGCCTCACTCTGTATAAGGTTGGACAGTTCTTTAGGCTTGTTGGGATTGGACCTGTGAAATTATTGGAGGTTGCTGTGAAATTGACAAGATTCCCACCTTTACACACTTGGGGGGGTAAATGGCCACTAAAATTGTTCTTTGCCAAATGCAGAGTATTCAATCTTGAGAAGTTTCCTAGTTGCCTAGGCACAACACCAGATAATTGGTTTAAAAGCAGGTTCAATTCAGATAAGTTGCCCAAGGTTGCTAGGCTTTCTGGGATTGAACCCGACAATTGATTGTCGTAAAGACGAAGAACTCTCAAGTGACTCAAATTACCAAAAGATCTAGGAATAGGACCATGGAAAAAGTTTTCACCAAGACCTAAGAAAATCAAGGACTTCACGTTTCCTATCTCTTCAGGAATTCTACCTCCGAGAAGAGTAGTAGTGAAGAGTAGATATTTAAGGCTTCGGAGGCCAATTTCAGGGGAACTAGACCCGCCTGGGAATAGACGGCTGCTCAATACTCCGGTTATATTGTTTCTGGAGATGTCAAGCTCGGTAACCTTAGTGAGATTAGCAAGAGACAGAGGCAGCGAACCATTGAGGAAATTTGTGGAAAGATCAAGAAATGTGAGATTGGAAGCCATACCGATGTTTGTTGGTATGGAACCAGTGAGTTTGTTGAACTTAAGATCAAGGCTAAGAAGGTTTGGAAAGGAAGAGAAATCAAGGTTTTGGAGGGTACCTCTCAAACCTGTGTATGCCAGGTTTATTTCAGTTACACTCCCCGCCTCGTTGCATGTTATTCCATACCATTTGAATGGACTTGGAGGGGTAGAATTGGTATTGCGTACCCAGGACTCTAGAACTGATTGCTTTGGGAGACTTGCTTTCCATTTGAGTAGAGACTCAACTTCTATGCTTGATGTGGTTCTTGCTTGGCTGGAATTACAAGGCAAAACTAATAAGACTACGTGAGCAACAAAAATTGTAAGTGAGAAACGGTGGTTTTTGTTTGCCATTCTTTTGTTACTGGGGGTGTTTAGAATCTGAAGGCCACGCTGTTTGATTCTCAATGAGAAACTACTTTTTTTTCGTTTAAAACTTCATTGGACCTTTCGTTCTGCTACTCAGGCAGGAAGTAATTTCCACTTTTTTTCCATTGTGTTATGGTCCATGATTGATACGTTCAATAATGTGGAACTCCAAACACAAATATTGAAGTCCAAGAATTGACCATATTGTTAATATTAAATAAAAATAATAATTTCTTTTTCCCTTGGCTTTTCTTTTGGAAGTGGTAAGCACTACTGGGTGAGCTCGCGCGCATATATATATATATATAGCTAGTCATGCTGCAAATGTGGTGAAGTTTCATATGGACTCGAAATTCAGTAGAGTCAGAAAAATTAGCCAGCGGGCAGAGTATATTTTCAGGAGGAGCATAATATAATTTTAAGAGATGAAATATAATTTAAGAGGGAAAGAAATATAATTTTTATAAAATTTTATAAATAATGTTAAAAGAAAAAAAGTTCAGGGGCAATCATCCACCATGGTCTATAAGCAAGGATAGAGCTAGACTTTGACTTTAGTACGGACACAAATGAAAATGAAATTTATAATACCAACATAACATGGAAATCAAGTGAAATTTGTTTATTTTCCGTAATAAGGTTCTATTGAGGGTATAAGAGGAGGAAAAAAAAAAGCAAAAATGTAGAAAAAAAAAGAGGCGGGGACAGTCAGACTAGAAGCCAAAGAAAAAAGAGAAATAATAAAATAAAAAGTAAAAAATTGAATATGGAGTTTGAAGGGCGGTAACATTTGACCATTTAGTTAAGATAAGTTTATTGAAATATAACTTTTTATAACTTTATCTTATGTCATTCAATAACGTGATTACCAATCCACCGATCACGTCTAATATATTAAAAGCCGGAGGAAAAGCATGTGAAAATTACAAAACCAATAAGTCACTAGTGGGGGCACAACCCCAAAAACTAGTGATATGTAAGCTATGCCCTTAGAAAGTTATACACTTATCAAACCTTTTTTTTTTTTTCAATTCTCATGCCCTTGTCCTTAACTGCCCGTCCAAGGATGAAAATATTAATATTGGTGTAAATATTAGAAAAAAATCTGGAAAAATTACAGAAATCGATAGAAATTTCAACAAAAATTACAAAAGTACAGAAATTTTATATTAAAAATATATTTAATACTTTAGGATACAATAAACATTAAAAGAAACATAAATAAAAATGAATTACATAGTGAACTTTATACATAATAGATATATCAATACCAAAAAAAAGTTCTGTAAGGCTCAAACATAGGTGAGATTCCATCCTGATTCAAACATTATTGGTGCCATGATATATTATTTGAGTAATGCTGAATATAGTTATGAATATGCCACATATAGGTTTTTTGATTTCTTCTCATTGTATTTCCATAAATGAAAAACTATAAATTATCATAGTTGTTTGACTAAAATGATGGCCATATGCTTAGATGAGGATAATTAAAAATTGCATAACGATCATACTTTTGAAAGTCCTAATTGTATGTATAATAAGCATGAGCAGGCTCATCGAAGCAACTAATATAATTTCATACCAAATTCATCGATTATAAACTCATAAAAATATTCTTTCATTGAAAGTATAAAATACTGATACATTATTTAAAGGAAAAAAATTATTAAATTTTGTAATTTTTGACATTACCTAAATTTGGTTGAAATTTTCATAATACATACTAAAATTTTGTACAAAATATATTATAGGTTTTTCGATATCGATATTTCTAATGATATTTACCGATATTTTTTATATTTATTAAATATTTTGTCAAAATCGATATTGCAATAGAAAGATATCTCAGTGTCTCAAAATTTTTAAAATTTTTAAAATTTTTAAAATTTTCAAAATTTCGCCGAAACTTACGTCTATGTCTCCGTCTTTGTCTTCGCTCTAGACTTAAAATATTAGTGGTTGTTCGCAGAATGACTAAAATACAATTTTCTATTTAAAATAAATTTTTATTTTTGAAAAAGAAATACTATTCTATGAAAACAGAACAATTTTCCAAGAAGAGAATTCTACGAAAACAGGCCCACTACCATAGACTAGAAAAGTAATCAGTCAAGCACGAAAAATCATCTTTTTGACCATTCTACCAAATATATATTTTTGGCAAGGTCTGCTAAATTTAGACCCTTTTAAACTCTTATTCAGATGTTAATTTTTTTTTTTTTCACATGTTATCTCAAATTTTTCAATCAAATCAACTTAATAAATTAGTAGTAACTTTTTTAATTTAATTAACAAGGCTGCCACCCCTGCACTTCACATTCACACCCTCAGTGTCCACACTATTACAACTTTTTTTAGTCTCTCATTTTTTTTGAGAAGCAAGCTTTAGCTTTCGTTAAATCTTAACTAAATCATTACAAACATCAACTAAGATAAACATAGGAATCTCAATGGATCAAATTCTTGAAATGTTAGAAGATAAAGCCAAATGCGCTAACTTATAAGCTATAACATTACAATTCCAAGGGCTGTGACTTATATTAGTATTGCCAAGAGCTATTGCATGCTCTTTGATGTTTGATAAGATAGAACCTTGGCTGGTAAACTCAAGATTCTGCCTAAGAGCTTCAACAACTTCCTTGGCATCCGTTTCAGCATAAGAGAGAGTGTATCCAAGGTTCTTGATAATGTTCATGCCTTCTCAAAGAGCTAGAGCCTCAACTGTTTTTGGACTGAGATCACCCCTATCATAATCAAGAAGGCTTTATAAACAAAGCCTTTGTGGTCATGTAAAACACCTCCTAGCCCGATAGCTCCTCCTACAGTTGGCACAGCCACATATATGTTTAACTTAAGAAGGCTATCCTCTGGTGCCACCCATGCTTGCGCTTGATTTGAAGTTTAAGGTAGAGTGGGCCTTTTAATCAATTGAGCCGCTTTATAGTCCCTTAGGAAGATAGCCGCGGCCTCCAGAATTTGTTCCAATCTACAAAGACGACCCTCGTGGAGAAATAAGTTACGCTTGTGCCACACATACCAAAGGATAACTATAAAAATCTCAAAATCACCCTTCGTCAGCCTGCTACAAGCAAACTTACATAGGTCTAATCCAGATTCGCCTCTAAAATCATCAACTAAACCATTGAAAATTGACAATTGCCGTACATCTGCCCTCCTAAGGCATTCTGTCAATGCATGCACACTAGTCTCTTTAGTTTCTTGACATCTTCAATGACCCCCATAAATAGTAGATCCACATTTACTAGTAGGGAATCGTGGCATAATCTCTATCGAATATTTTTATCTCCTTAGGAATACCAAGTTCTAATACCTGACTACCACGGCGCCGTCACACTCTAAGAGGATCCTCTTTCTTCATATGACTCGATTAGAGCTCTCCAATAACGAGACTTAACTCTATAGACACCCTTTTTGTCATAGTGTCAAATAAGTTTATCTGGTCTCATGCTAAAACTGATAGGGGTACCTAGGATTAAGGAGCTATCAATATCCCATAGCATATTTCTGTAACGTCCCGAAATTTATTTAGTGTTAATGTAATGTAAATGGTGGATTAGTGTGCCATAATTAACGTTTTAACATTTATTAGACTATTTGGTTGGATTTTTGAAATTTTGGTTGTTTTATTAAATTAAAGAATTCGAATGATTTCTTATTGTTTTAAAATGATGTTTTGAGTTTTAAAACACAACAATTTGTAAAATGTTAAAAATACTCCGTTTTGCAAAACCGTGGGCGGCACATGGTTTTCGCACAGTAAAACCGCCCATCGATTTTCTCTATTTATTTCCTTCCTTCCTCTCTCTCTCCTCTCATTCTCTCCCGGTTTCACTTTCTCTCTCTCCTCTCTCTCTCTCGGCAGCTCTCTTTCTCTCTC
Source organism: Artocarpus heterophyllus (assembly GCA_025403435.1). NCBI lineage: Eukaryota > Viridiplantae > Streptophyta > Magnoliopsida > Rosales > Moraceae > Artocarpus > Artocarpus heterophyllus. Next base: position 5,684,807 of record CM046354.1, read on the forward strand.
AATTCTCTCTCAAATTTTGAAACCACATTCGAATCCAAGCTTCGGGTTAGCGAGGAGGAAGCTCGGGGACGTGATTCGGCAACCGAGAACGCGGATTGAAGCTTTGATTCGAGGTTAGATTCGAAATTTCTAAACTTTTTACAAAATTTTCAATTTTGTGTGTTTTTGAAATCTAAGTTTGTTTTAGCTTAGAAAACCGTGGATTTGTGTTAAATGAACTTAGAACAACTAGAATCTAAGCCTAGATTGAAGAAAAACGGATTGGATTAAAGATTTTTCATTTTTCTCCTCTTTTTCTCATTTTCGGATTTTTGAGGATTTCGAGTTTAAATGTTGTTTAAATGATTCCAAACATGTTCTAGAATGTTTTTCTATCAACTATAGTTGTTTTTCATGCCTGGGATTTGAGAAAAACAGGTTAGAAACAAGATTTGGATTTTGGGGATCGAGAAACCCGTGGCTGGGATTTCTGGGTTTTCCCAGTTCGGCAGGCCGAAGTTCATGTTCGGCAGGCCGGAGTGATGATCGGCAGGCCGGTGTTCTTCCGACCGGCAGGCCGAATCTGGAGAAATGTTCGGCAGGCCGAACCTTGTTTCCGGTAGGCCGAACTGTGCAGTTCGGCAGGCCGACCGAGGCATGGAAAATTTTGTAATTTTTACCCGTTTTCACTGTTTTGAACCCTGATTTAAACCCCAACCTTATAGGATGATTTTAAAGGTACAAATGGCACACTAGGACATCATGAAATGATTTAGTAACATAGAATGTCTCGAACTAGATATTGATCGACTTAGTTTGTATCTAGGATCGTTCGTGGTTCCGTGGAGCTAACGTATAACGGACCGGGATTACGGTGTGGGGTACCGGCACGAGTATTGAGGTAGGACTTCTATCCTATTTCTTTGGTAGTCTGGTTTTGAAATGATTTGGCTTTGAAAATGACTTCTATCAAAATGTTTTCAACGGTTGTTTGAAAATGGTTTTATTGGTTATATTTTATTATACAGTGATCTGAAATGAATTTCATAATAAATGTAATTGACAACACTCGGTAATAGGGTTTTGAATGATAATGATAATAAACACATGGGCATGATGCCATATCAGAGATCGGGTCGTGTAGCGATCGACTTTGGGGGCAGGTCCCGAAACCCAGCTGGGCCACTACGGTGGTGATATCATGGTATGCCTAGGTAAAAGTAAATTGGTTTTTTGATTTGACGAGTAGACTGTTCTGTGTCAAGACGGTTCTACTCAAATTGTTTATTTATTTATTTATTTAAGTTCCCTCTGAATAACTTCTAATGATCCTATGTTTCTTTGAATTAAACTATTTTATAAAACATAGTCCTACTGAGCCTTTCGCTCATGTTTTATCTGTTTTAAATTTCCCCCCTTCTAGGTGGTTTCCCATTTAGGTTTGGAGAAGATTCTTCGGACCGAACTCAGGAGCAGTAGGAGAGTTTATTTATATTCTGTATTATTAATCAAGGCATGTAAGACTTAACTTTATTTGTACTTGGACTGTAATTGTATTTATGATATTGTCAGCTCCATGTGTGTGCACAAGTTGTGGGTTGTGGAACCCATATTCGCGGTTTTTATTCAATTATTATTATTTGCTAAATATTTATAAATTCGTTTATCAAATGTGGTGGAAAATCTCTTTATTTCTTACTTAATTGGATTCTTAAACACTTAATTTTAATTAAATTCTCTTTTAATTAATCTAAATATTCCGCCACGTCACCTCCCGTACTCCGGGGCGTGACAGAATGGTATCAGAGCTCAAGGTTATGAACCTTGGGAATTGTGCACACATAGGTTTGACAATGAAATACCTCTGACAGTCCAAATTTTATTTTCAGAAGTGAGAGAATGGCACCTAGACGTCGTTCGACTGCTGACGCCGAGTTCGGAAATGATGAGAGCATGATGAGGTCTATGTTTGCGGCTTTCCGACAGATGGCAGCCAGGACTAGACCGGAAGACTCCAGTGTTGGTAGTCGGCATGCTTTCTTTAAGGAATTTCGGCGGGCGTCTATTTCGACTTTTGATGGCAATGGGGATCCGCAGTTAGCAGAGTATTGGTTGGATTCGATCTTGAAGCATCTTGATACCCTTGGTGTGCCTGAGGAGTATCGTGTGGAATTCACGGCGTATAAGCTCGAGGGTGGCGCCAACACCTGGTGGAAACAAACTAAGCGTCTGGAGCGCGGTGGCGATATCGGTTGGGACAAGTTCGAGGAGCTGTTCTATGATCGGTATTTTCCGCAGGGATATAGAGATCAGAAAGCAGCTGAGTTTTATAGATTGCAGCAGGGTGATCTATCAGTTCGGGAGTATGAGGCAAAGTTTAACGAGTTGGCTAGATTTGCTCCATCAGCTGTGGCATCGGAGCGCGAGAAATGCATCAAGTTTCAGGAAGGACTCAAGGCTCCTATTCGGCGGCAGTTGGTTGCCCTACGGCTTAGGGGTTTCGGAGAGCTTGTGTCATCGACGATCTCCGTGGAGAATGATTACGTGCAGTATTGTGAGGACCAAGCCAAGGCTTCAGGAGGACCGCAGAGGAGTGGCAGGAAGAGCATTAGTAGTCGTCCAGCTCCGGGGAAAGGCAAGCAAGGCGGTGCGACCAGTGGCAGCAGCAGTTCGTCTGGCAGCGGGCGCAACAATCCCTACAGCTTCCATTGTCATTTCTGTCAGCAGCCCGGACACATCAAGAGGAATTGCCCGATCAGGAGTGCTCGTCTTGGATCGCAGACCGAGGAGGATGCCAGTCGTTCATCTCAGCCCCAGCCTCAGACCTACCTCCGCCTCCGCAGTACCCGCAGTTGCAGTATCTGCAGTTTTCTCCTCAGCAATTCTCACATCCGGCACGGGGGCAGCAGCCGCAGTATTTTCAGCGCAGTGTTCCTCAGTATAGAGCACCGAGTACAGGTAGTGTGCAGTCGTCTCCATCTCAGCAGTATCGGCCGAGTAATCCAGGACCCAGCAATGTCGGCAGAGGAAAAGGGAAGGCGCCAGTGCAGGTTCATGCAATGGCATCTGGAGGGTCAGATTCTCAGACTGGTAACGCGGTTGTCGATGGTATGATTTTGGTTTCCAGATCCTTAGCTCACGTTTTATTTGATACCGGTGCCTCTCATTCTCTCATTTCGAGTTCTTTTGTACATGCCTTGGGATTAGAAGTAGAAGAGTTTAATGAACCCCTAGTTATAACTTCTCCCTTGGGGCGGGTGTGTGTAAATTGTGTGTGTAAATCTTGTAAAATAAAGATTGGGGATGAGATTTTGAAAAGTGATTTGATTGTACTCCCCATGAGCTCCTATGATGTGATCTTAGGGATGGACTGGTTGTCCAGGTATAGTGCAGTTGTGGACTGCCAACTTAGGAAAGTGACCCTAGTGTCTGATAGGGGGACGGTAATCACTTACCAGGGTGGTGGTGATTGGTTAATGAGTGAGCGTCTCATAAAGTCGTGTCTAGGAGGGCGAAGGAATCTAAGTTGTTGTACTTTTCTTGCCAACCTAGATTGCGAGCCCTATGTTTCAAGTAGTAGTGTAGTGATTCCGGTGGTTGATGAGTTCGAGGATGTCTTCCCCGATGAGTTATCAGGGTTACCACCGCATCGGGAGATTGAGTTTGGTATCGAGTTGTTTCCAGGGACATCACCGATTTCTATGGCACCTTATCCGATGGCGCCGGTAGAAATGAAGGAATTGAGGAAGCAACTTCAGGAGCTTGCTGATAAAGGATATATTCAGAATAGCACATCTCCGTGGGGAGCACCAGTTTTGTTCGCTAAGAAGCACGATGGGACTCTCAGGTTATGTGTGGATTATCGGCAGCTGAATCGTGTTACGGTGAAGAACAAGTATCCTTTGCCTAGGATTGATGAGCTATTTGATCAGTTGGGAGGTTCGCGATACTTCTCGAAGATTGATTTGCGTTCAGGTTATCATCAGCTCAGGATCAAGGAAGAAGATATTCCCAAGACAGCTTTTAGGACTCGGTATGGGCACTTCGAGTTTCTGGTTATGTCTTTTGGGTTGACGAATGCTCCAGCAGCTTTTATGGATCTGATGAACAGGATATTTAGGCCGTATCTGGATCAGTTCGTGATAGTGTTCATCGATGATATTCTTGTGTATTCTAAGACATGGGATGAGCATGAGCAGCATCTTCGGGTCGTGCTTCAGACTCTGCGAGAGCACCAGTTGTATGCTAAGAGAGAAAAGTGTGAGTTTTGGTTGACTGAGGTCAAGTTTCTAGGTCATGCCATCTCGGAGCATGGTATTTCAGTGGATCCATCCAAGATTGAAGCTATATTGGAATGGGAATGACCAAGGAATGTAGCGGAGATTCGCAGCTTCTTAGGTCTTGCTGGATATTACAGGAAATTTGTAAAGGACTTTTCGAAGATTGCAGCTCCGTTGACGAGATTGATCAAGAAAAACGTCAGGTTTGAGTGGGATGAAGATTGTGAGCTTGCTTTTCAGGAATTGAAGAACCGGTTGACTTCAGCTCCAGTGTTGATTATTCCTAGCAGTGATGAGCCGTATGAGGTTTATGCTGATGCTTCAGGGCGCGAACTTGGATGCGTGTTGATGCAGCATGGACGTGTAGTTGCATACGGATCGAGACAGCTACGACCTCACGAGCGGAATTATCCTACTCACGATTTAGAGCTTGCAGCGGTGATCTACGCGCTGAAGATTTGGAGATGTTATTTGTATGGAGCATCGTTTCAGGTCTTCTCCGATCACAAGAGTTTGAGGTATTTGTTCACTCAGAGGGATCTCAACTTGAGGCAGCGCAGATGGGTAGAGTACATGGAGGATTATGATTTCGCTTTGCAGTATCATCCCGGGAAAGCTAATGTGGTAGCGGACGCGCTTAGCAGGAAGTCTTCAGGGATTCTCGCTTGTTTGATTTTTGAGGACTGGAGCAGGGATGCGACAGTGAGTGAGTATCGGCTACTGTATCATGAAGATGGTGATCGAGTTTCGTTATATCATGTGGAAGCGACTCCAGCTCTTGTTCGGATGGTGAAGCAAAGTCAGTGGCAGGATCGACATTTGCAGGGGATTTGGTCGTGGATTCAGAACGGGGAGCAGTTTGAAGAATGGAGCGTGCATGCAGATGGATCGTTGTACTTTCGAGAGCGTCTTGCAGTTCCAGTTATCGCCGAGGTGACGAAATCCGTTCTAGATGAAGCTCATAGGTCTCAGTTCGCTATTCATCCGGGGAGCACCAAGATGTATCGTGATTTGAAGAGGCAGTATTGGTGGAGAGGCATGAAGAAAGATGTTCGCGAGTACGTGGCCAAGTGTTCGACGTGTCTTCAGGTGAAAGCTGAGCATCAGAAGCCTGCAGGTCAGCTTCAGTCGTTTCCTATTCCAGGGTGGAAATGGGAGCATGTGACGATGGATTTTCTCACAGGATTGCCGAGGACGGAGCAGCGGCATGATGCAGTTTGGGTTGTGGTCGACAGGTTGACGAAATCGGTGCATTTCATTCTGTTTTGGTCAACTTGTTGGAGGAGGATTCTCGGGGAGTTGTATATGCAGAACATTGTGAGGTTGCATGGAGTCCCTTTGTCCATCACCTCTGATCGGGACACCAGGTTTAATGCTAAGTACTGGAGGAGTTTTCAGGAGGCTTTGGGTACAGATTTGAACTTCAGTACGACGTTTCATCCTCAGACTGATGGGCAGTCTGAGCGGGTTATTCAAGTTCTCAAGGATATGTTGTGTGCTTGTGCGTTGGACTTCGGCAGAAATTGGAAGCAGTGTTTTCATCTAGCGGAGTTTGCGTACAACAACAGTTATCAGGCGAGTATCGGTATGGCACCATTTGAGGCATTGTATGGGCGACCGTGTCGGTCACCTGTTTGTTGGGCCGAGCCGGAAGATAGAGTTATTCTTGGGCCAGATGAGATTCGTGACAGCAACGAGAAAGTCGCAGTGATTCGAGATCGATTGAGAGCATCTCAGAGTCGGCAGAAGAGCTACGCGGATAGGAGACGTAGACCCTTAGAGTTCACGGTTGGAGATTTTGTTCTCTTGAGGGTGTCACCTCGTAAGGGAACTATGCGGTTCGGGGTGAGTGGGAAGCTCGCGCCGAGGTATATTGGGCCGTTCGAGATCACTCAGCGTGTTGGTGTGGTCGCTTATCGGCTTGATCTTCCGCCCGAACTTTCTCATGTGCATGATGTGTTTCATGTGTCGATGCTTAGGAAATGTCCACCTGGGCAGGATAAGATAGTATCGTTTCGCGATGTGCAGGTTCAGGAGGATACGACGTACGAAGAAGTGCCGATTCAGATTATCGACCGGAAAGTGATTAGCTTGCGTCGTCGTGAGATACCGTTGGTAAAGGTCGTGTGGCAGCATCACGGGGTTGATGAAGCCACTTGGGAATTAGAGTCGGGTATGCGGGAGTTATATCCGCATTTGTTTTGTTTTTGAGATGAGTTGTAAATTTCGAGGATGAAATTTCTTTTAGGGGTGGAGAGCTGTAACGTCCCGAAATTTATTTAGTGTTAATGTAATGTAAATGGTGGATTAGTGTGCCATAATTAACGTTTTAACATTTATTAGACTATTTGGTTGGATTTTTGAAATTTTGGTTGTTTTATTAAATTAAAGAATTCGAATGATTTCTTATTGTTTTAAAATGATGTTTTGAGTTTTAAAACACAACAATTTGTAAAATGTTAAAAATACTCCGTTTTGCAAAACCGTGGGCGGCACATGGTTTTCGTACAGTAAAACCGCCCACCGATTTTCTCTATTTATTTCCTTCCTCTCTCTCTCCTCTCATTCTCTCCCGGTTTCACTTTCTCTCTCTCCTCTCTCTCTCTCGGCAGCTCTCTTTCTCTCTCAATTCTCTCTCAAATTTTGAAACCACATTCGAATCCAAGCTTCGGGTTAGCGAGGAGGAAGCTCGGGGACGTGATTCGGCAACCGAGAACGCGGATTGAAGCTTCGATTCGAGGTTAGATTCGAAATTTCTAAACTTTTTACAAAATTTCCAATTTTGTGTGTTTTTGAAATCTAAGTTTGTTTTAGCTTAGAAAACCGTGGATTTGTGTTAAATGAACTTAGAACAACTAGAATCTAAGCCTAGATTGAAGAAAAACGGATTGGATTCAAGATTTTTCATTTTTCTCCTCTTTTTCTCATTTTTGGATTTTTGAGGATTTCGAGTTTAAATGTTGTTTAAATGATTCCAAACATGTTCTAGAATGTTCTTTCTATCAACTATAGTTGTTTTTCATGCCTGGGATTTGAGAAAAACAGGTCAGAAACGAGAAACCCGTGGTTGGGATTTCTGGGTTTTCCTAGTTCGGCAGGCCGAAGTTCATGTTCGGCAGGCCGGAGTGATGATCGGCAGGCCGGTGTTCTTCCGACCGGCAGGCCGAATCTGGAGAAATGTTCGGCAGGCCGAACCTTGTTTTCGATAGCTGAACTGTGCAGTTCGGCAGGCCGAAGCAGGGCGTCCGGCAGGCCGACCGAGGCATGGAAAATTTTGTAATTTTTACCCGTTTTCACTGTTTTGAACCCTGATTTAAACCCCAACCTTATAGGATGATTTTAAAGGTACAAATGGCACACTAGGACATCATGAAATGATTTAGTAACATAGAATGTCTCGAACTAGATATTGATCGACTTAGTTTGTATCTAGGATCGTTTGTGGTTCCGTGGAGCTAACGTATAGCGGACCGGGATTACGGTGTGGGGTACCGGCACGAGTATTGAGGTAGGACTTCTATCCTATTTCTTTGGTAGTCTAGTTTTGAAATTATTTGGCTTTGAAAATGACTTCTATCAAAATGTTTTCAACGGTTGTTTGAAAATGGTTTTATTGGTTATATTTTATTATACCGTGATCTGAAATGAATTTCATAATAAATGTAATTGACAACACTCGGTAATAGGGTTTTGAATGATAATGATAATAAACACATGGGCATGATGCCATATCAGAGATCGGGTCGTGTAGCGATCGACCTTGGGGGCAGGTCCCGAAACCCAGCTGGGCCACTACGGTGGTGATATCATGGTATGCCTAGGTAAAAGTAAATTGGTGTTTTGATTTGACGAGTAGACTGTTCTGTGTCAGGACGGTTCTACTCAAATTATTTATTTAGTTATTTATTTAAGTTTCCTCTTAATAACTTCTAATGATGCTACGTTTCTTTGCATTAAACTATTTTATAAAACATAGTCCTACTGAGCCTTTCGCTCACGTTTTATTGTTTTAAATTTCCCCCCTTCTAGGTGGTTTCCCATTTAGGTTTGGAGAAGATTCTTCGGACCGAACTCAGGAGCAATAGGAGAATTTATTTATATTCTGTATTATTAATCAAGGCATGTAAGACTTAACTTTATTTATACTTGGACTGTAATTGTATTTATGATATTGTCAGCTCCATGTGTGTGCACAAGTTGTGGGTTGTGGAACCCATATTCGCGGTTTTTATTCAATTATTATTATTTGCTAAATATTTATAAATTCGTTTATCAAATGTGGTGGAAAATCTCTTTATTTCTTACTTAATTGGATTCTTAAACACTTAATTTTAATTAAATTCTCTTTTAATTAATCTAAATATTCCGCCACGTCACCTCCTGTACTCCGGGGTGTGACAATTTCTGACCAGCTCGTGGTTCCACCAGTTGGGAAGAAATAAGTCTTGCACTCTCTACTCTCCCAACAGAGGTGTTTCAGGGCTATGGGTCGGAAAGTGGTCGGACGAGGTAACCTTGGGTCTTAAAACACCCTAACACTTCACCAGCAGATTCTTCCCTCATATCAGACTGTGCCATAAATATTAGCAAGCGCCAACTGCTTTGGCTTTGAGGAAGCTGTTATTGGGAAAGTATTTGGCCTCAAGGATTTGTGCGCACAGTGAGCCAAGCTGTGAGATAAGTCTCCATTCCTGCTTGGCTATAAGAGCTTGGTTCAAAGTTTTCGTTTAGGGAGTTACACCCCCTTTTTTTCTCCCGCTATAAGCTTTACCATCACCAGGATTTGTGTTTTACAGCGAGTACTTAAGCACAATTATCATTTTGAAAAAAGCACAATTATTAGTATAACTTTTTAAATTGATATATATATATATATATATTACTTTCTAAGTTTAATATATTCATTTAACGGGATGATTTTGATATAACTGACCAATATTCAAAATTTGAGACCTTTGGAATCCACAATGTAAGCCGCAAATTTTTTTTTAATTTTAGATGGAGAAGTTGGAAGACAATATGTTAAAGTAAAAACTTTGGAAAGGATAAATGCTTGAAATATTGGACGAGAAAAAAAAGTGTTTTTTGTTATTCAAGTGATCGGTTCCATGATTATTATGTTTTACGTTCTGATAAGAAGAATTGATTTAACAGAGTGTTGTTTTTATGTAGAATATTATGTTTTGCTTTTCAAAATTTCTTTATCTTTAAATATTTCTAAAACGATATGCATGAAATTTTTCAAATTGTGATTCATTTAAGTTTTCAATAGGTGATTTATTTATGTATAAAAAAATTGGTGATCCCTTCAATAAAATGGTGGTTTATTTAGAAGATTTAAAGGTAACTGCAATCTAATAAATTATGAAAAAATGAAAAATTAAAAAAAAAAAAGGAAATGCTGGCGTTGTAGGCTGGCGGCTGGAGCAACCACGTAAATAATGGGCTTATATAGGATCAGAAGAACTTGTTTCCAGAAAAAAAGTAATAAAAAAACTTAAATACTGGAGGAGAAAAAGGGATGTAGCTTCCTTGATAAAAGGGAGAGATCCATTCAAAATAAATAAATAACTAAACGAGAGAGAGAAAAAGGCTGTAACGTGCGGAAGGGAGTGGCAGTCTCGTTAACAAGTTTTAAAAAATGACTCATTATTAAATGAGTTTATTTGAAAAAACTGAAATTACATGAGTCAAAACAATAGACTAGCATCTGAACAAGGGCCTGGAAAAGAATTTGTATTTCGCTCATGCTGTCAATTCTTTTTAATCCTATCAAATATGTTTTATGCTGATAATTATTATTAAAATATATTCCCTTTAAATTCTATTTTTTTACAAAGATAATTTTATTATTTTCACCAAATGCGCCTTTTGACACGTAGAGGGAGGAGAAGATTTTTAAACTAAAAGAATGACTTTAAGAAAGTTGATCCAACCTAAACTTCCCTTGTCATAATCTAGGTTCCCTTTCCTTCTTCCTATGCTTTGCTTTGTAAATTTCTTTCTCGTTTCTCATTGAGTCCGTGGGGGTGCACAAATGTTTCTTATTTTGTTTTTTGAACTTTTTTAAAGTTTCCCTGTTCCAACAATAAAAGCCTCAAAGGAATTGAGTCCCAAGCTGCAACAAACCATGTACATCCACCAGTCTACCAGGATCAATAAACGTTAAACGTACATCCCAACAACGACGGCAAGATCCAACGGGTGTGTGGGCAGAGATAACGACATGATCGGAAAAACTTAGAAATTAATAAGTATGATTAATTAAAGATTTTTTCATAACTATACCGTTAATTCATAAGAAAGTATAAATTAAGAGTTTTATAGTTTAAGTTTCTGTAAGAATTCGGTTTAAAGTTAAAATTTTATATAACACTTAAGAAATTCACAAGTTTAAATCGTGAATAAATCACGATTTATGATTATAAATTTTCTCAATTAACATGTATTTTGAAAGTCTTAATTGCTATAAGATTTTATTAACAAATAATGTTATGAAAACTCAAAACTTATATGCTCTTTGTATGAAACATATAATAAAATATAACATTATGAAAGTACACTTGGATAATTAAAAAGTAATAGTAATTATTCAGTGTACTAAACTAAGCTTTTATGATTCAATAATTTCATGCATGGGTTAAAGTAATGGCCTTTATAAAGACCTCAATTAGAAAATCTAAATTCATAAAAAGGAATTTCTGACTTAGTATAACTAGACGGAATTCCTACATGATGCCAATTTAGCAAGAAAAATCTAGATCATTAGTAATCAACAGCTCAATACAATAATTCAGAAATGGTGAGCACAAAAGTTTATGAATATAAGATCGATCTTGATTTTTTTGATATCATAAAGCATGACAAGACGGTAGGACTAGGACCAATGTCGAGGATGCTTCCTAGACTGTAGGACTGACGAGATACAACTAGAACCGCTTAGCTTGAAATCTAGCTAAGTAGAAATTTCACCTACAGTATGAACAATTTCAAAATAAAATGACAAGTTTTCATAAAAATTATAAAATGCATGATTAGTGATATGTTATGTCATACTATATATGATATGTTGTATTATGTTTAATCATGTCATGACATACCATATTGCATCATGTCATGTCCGTCACAATATGCTATGTTGTGTTATGTTATGATCATGATTCCTTAAATTATGTCATGCCATGTCTTGTTATGTTATGATTATGTCATTGGCACTAGGTGAGATGAGCAGTATTAAATTATATTGCTTACTTACTTTCAGATAAGTATGTTTATCATTTATGATTTGTAATGCTATATAGTAATGTGTCACACTGTATATACAAAATAAAATAAGTGAAACAAATAAGACAAGATAAGTTAAGCTTGTCGTGCTAACCTCTCGACTTACGGGGAGGATTCAAGACCTCTTGACCTATGATCTAGGGTTGTTAGGGACCTTCTAAACCTTAACTTCCTATAAATCATGCACAATCAGTACGAATAACTGAGCCCATTTAATATGATTAGATAAGGCTTAAACAATTAAGCATAACAAGTCGATAAGGAAGCATAAAATATTCATGTATGTTTTATTAAATGTTTTTTTTAAATGTTTCATGAGTCTAATTTTGTACTTCCTAAGCAAAAGTTTATTTAGTTATGTTTGTACCATATGTAAAGAACCTGTCAACGACACTTGATGGGCAATAGTGAATAGCAGACAAATAGTGAAGATGGAAATGGATATTGCTCGCATATGTAAATTTTGTATTTATTATTTTATTAAAATATGTACGTATAAATAATGAAATGATACCACGTAAGTATGTTTTAGAAACCGAGCTTAGTTAGAAATGTTTTAAATGTTCATTTTAATTTAAGAAAAGATTTTAAAAAATAGTTTTAAATAATTATGCTTACATTTAAAGGAAAAGTTTTATTAAGATAATTTTTATTCCATTTAAGAAATTGTTACTATTTTAAATTTAAAGTATTAAGTTCTAAGGTATAATAATTATTATTTCATTAAAAAAAAACTTATTCTGCAATTTAAGTACTTTACGTTAAACTATATTTAAGATTAAGAATATGTAATTAAGTAACAGTCACGTGAGTAGAGTCGTTAAAGTTGATATCAGAGCCGGTATCTTGTTATTCTACTCCCATTTGTCACACATCTGCTTCGCCACACTCCAGGTAAGTAAATTTTAGTTTATGTTAAGTAAGAAATAAGATGCCAAAAACATGACATATATAGAGTCTACCAAGTGGCAACGCCCTTGAAGTTAATAAGCAAGTCTTAATAATAGGAGTTATGTAATAGGTAGGTAAGATTATCAAAAGTTCTTCCAGCCTTTATAAGACTAGTAAGATTCGTCAATTGATGAGTTATACTGCATAGCAACCAAATTCAGTAATCATATGCAAAATAAAAGTGTTATGGGTAACTCTAAGGAAATGTTATGATATATTAGACCACTAGTTTATGTAAGGATCTAAGAATAAGTATCAAGCCACATTGTTCATCTAAAGGGTAGATGAACATGAGGAAAATAGATAGATTTTCTCTTGATAGAATTTAGAAGCCATCAAAATCAATAACCCGATAGTATACTTCTTCGTTATTTTTCCCATTCACTGACAAAAAAATATAATGTTTTACAAATACCCAACAGAGTAAGAAAAGATTCTAGTATACACATTCCATCCCCAGAAAGAAAACCTCGTTAAGCTCAAGGTTCAACATCAAAGATTAGATTAAGAATGATATGAACATGGTCGATAGAACTACAACTCATAGACATGAAAATAGAAAGATCAGGATATCAAACGATCCAACCCATAAACTAAGATCATCAATAGGTGTTGTTGCTCCAAAATGTTGATGACAGTACCCAATTAGAGCAGCAATGACAACTCATTAGCTATGCAATGAAAGAGTTTAAGAACTTGATTAAGTTAGGATCTAGATGACAAGAAAAGAGTAAAGAGAAGTACATGGTGCCTCATTGAATGAGCCCATAGCTCTTAGTCTGGCTTAGACTCAACAATGAGAAAGAACAGAAATAGTAGTCTGTCTAAGAAGGCTTTTGAAGCCTGAGACACAACCCGTATCAGAAGTTACAAGGAAGCCTTAGAACGACACAGAACATTAAAATAACATAGGAAAAAAGGGGAATGTAGCTAGGTATAAATATGGAATCCACCATCTAAAAAGAGTTACGACACATCATCAATGTTTTTGCAATGGAAACAAGACTGATTAGAACTTCAAAGGAGAGATAACTTATATGAACGGTGAAGTATTATAAGACCGCCTACGCATAAAGTATGCAATCGAACAGATAGAGCCTGTCGAGGCAAGAATAACACCTAAGTTTTTGAGTAAATAGGTGCTCAAAAGATAGAATTATGATCTCGAAGCAGATAAGATGCAGACAAAACTCTAATAAGCCTTTTATAGGTTAAAAGAGATAGTATAATTTTTCTCCTTCTAGAACAGCACACTTCACTCAGTAGTATGATGTTTAGATCTAGAATGACCGTCCACCATGGAAAGGTTATCAGAAGGGGTAAAATCACCCAATCATTTATGATGTGGTATGGTAGTACGTTTTAGATTTAGAATAAGTGCATATAATGAGAATCAATAACATGATCCTCATACATTATTGGACCCTATCTAACCCATAATTTTGCATCACAGAGGAACTTTCCACTAGAAGACAATAAACCTCCAACTTGCCTTTAAAAAATTAAAAGAAATTAGTATAAGGCACACTAATTTTGATTAGAAATTGCCAAAATGATTAAGATAATGGAGTAGAAGTTAGAAACTTATTGATGACCAACAGGGAGGTCACATAGGCAAAACCATAAGAAACCCTATGAATATGAAAATGGGTCCCCACTCAAAACTATTAGTGGTTGTTTGGCCGTATGTCTACATACAATTTTCTATTTAAAATATTTTTTAAAATTTTTGAAAAGAGATATTTGCGTTGTAGGTCCCCTCAAAATTTTAATCTTTAGCATTGGGGTCCCCATTTTAAGAATTTAAGCACTTAGTTCCCCAAACTCTTAATTTGTCGGCATGTTAGTGCCCATTTTAAGAATTTGGATGCCCAAATCCCCAAGCTTTCAATTTATTTGCACTCTAAGACCCCATTTTAAGAATTTAGATATTCAAGTCCTCAAATTATTAATTTATTGGCAACATTAGTGCTCGTATTCTGTTCTCTGTTAAATAACATAAGATATGTCAATATTTTGAGGCTTTTTTTTTTCAATCCTCAAAACATATATCTTTTTTTAGCAAAAAGGTACCCAAAAGCTTTTTTTTTTTTTGAAGTATTACTTTTTTTATCTAAAATAATGCTTAAATGTCTTTAAAAAAAAGTTAATTATAATGATTATTGATAAGTAATTGATTATAAATTGAAAAGAATTTGCAAATATCATTAAGAAAATTAGCTATCCATTCTATTATATTTTGATAAGTTGGTTCAAATTACAACAAGACAACTAAAGACAAACACAATAATTAGTTGTCCAATTATATAGCATTTGATTTCATGCTTTTTATTATTCTCAATTATATTAAAGATCTTTAGGAAAGAAAAGAGTGTAATTGAACAATGAAATATTGTTTTGTTACAATTATTTAGTTACGTCATTGTAATCTGGTACAAACTTACTAAAAATAAAATGGAATGGATATTTATGAATTTTTTTTCTGATTTACAATCAATGTCTTTGTTGTCAATAATTATCATAATTAACTTTATGCTATGGCAATTAAATATTATTTTTGGACCAAAAACAATGTTATATTAAAAAAAAAAAGAGGATAGCTTTTGGGGACCTTTATGCCCTAAAAAATATATTTTCAAGACCTAAGGAGAAAAAAGCCTCAAAATATTGATATTTATTATGTCATTTAATAATAAAAAAAGATAGAGACTAACGATGCCAACAAACTAAGAATTTGAGAACCTAAGTATCTAAATTCTTAAAATACGAACTAAGGTGTTAAGAGATTATGAGTTTAGGGATCTAAGTGTCCACATTCTTAAAATGAGGACCAAATTGCCAAATGCTACAAAGTTTGGAGACCTGCGGCATAAAAATCCCTTTTGAAAAAGAAATACTATCCTATGAAGACAGAACAACTCATGTTTGAATAATGTATTTTGAGAGGAATTATTATAAGCAACGTTATAAAGATCAAAATTTCAGAAAACAAAATTTTGCTATTCTCAGTATTTTTTAAAAACAAATTCTTGATACAAATCAGTTGTATATCATAAATGTATATAGACGAAATTATCCACAACTTTCCTTTTAAAAACCAAAAATATACACAACTGCCTTAACCTCTATCATACCTCAAATTTGAACCTGCCTCGGCTTCCAAAAAAAAAACTCCAAGCAGGAACGATGAACCGAGAACAATGATGGGGCCGGACCGATGTTAGTTTGTCACGTCCCAGAGTACGAGAGGTGACGTAGCAGGTTAATTAAGTTGTTTAAGTAAAAATTTAATTAAAACATGAGTTTTAGAATTTAATTTGATTACGAAAATGTGAAAATTTAAAGCCTTTTTAAAACAAGCATTTATTCCAATTAAACAAATAAGAATATCAAAGTGAACAATAAGAACGTAATTGAGTAATAAGAAGAAACGAGAATGGGTCCCACTGACCCACATCTTGTGCACACATATAGTACTGACAATATTAAATTACAACCATAGTCCAAATAAAAGGAAAAAAGTTAGAATATTACATGCCTTGATTTTATAATTTAAATAACCTACTAAATTCTTCTACTGCTCCTGAGTCCTGTCTGTGAAACCCTTTCTGAACCTAAGCTGAAATCCACATAGATGGAAAAAGTTTGAAAACATATAAAATATGAGCGAAAGTCTCAGTAGGACTATATTTTAAGAGACATTAAATTTTAAAAGGAAATTTTATTATTCAAGAAATTACTTAAGAAAATATTTAAATAAAAAAATTGAACAAAATCAGTCTTACCTAAAAACAGTTTATTGGTCGACCAAAAAGAATACCATTTTCTTTTCCTGGGTAAACCATATGTATAACACTACCGTAGTGGCCCAACTGGATTTCGGGACTTGCCTCCAAGGTCACACACTACACAACCCGATCTTTGATATGATATCATGCCCTTATATTCCTTTCTATCATTAATTAAACCCATTTACTAGGTATTTTCATTTACATTCGTTATGAAATTTATTATGAAACTCACCTCAATCCACGGTTTATAAAAATACCCAATAAAACTTTCCTTTTTCAATCAATCATTGAAAACATTTTAATAAAAAACCTTTTTAAGGCTAAAATCATTTGAAACTGGTTTACCAAAGAAAAGGGTAGAAGTCCTACCTCAGTACTCGTGTCGATGTCCCACACTGTAATCCCAGTCCATATACGTTAGCTCTGCGGAACCACGAAAGACCTTAAACAAAAACTAGGTCTATCAGTATCTAGTTTAAGATACCCTACATTGCTAAATTAGTTCATGGTGCCCTAGTGTGCCATTTGTATTTATAAAATCATTTTATAAAGCTGGAATTTCAATCGGGATTCAAAACAGTAAAAACAGATGAAAAATCACAAAATTTCACCATGCCCGGTCGGCATGCCGGTCACCCTGGTTCGGCCGGTCGAACTGTGCAGCTCGGCCTGTCAGAAGACCAGGTCTGATCGGTCGAACTTTTCTAGGTTCGGCCTGCCAGATGTATGAATTCGGCCTGCCGAGCCCATGAATCTGGCCTACCAAACACAAAGTTTGGCTTGCCGATCTGAAAAAATTTTAGAATTTTTCAAGTACGAATTCTCGGCCTCCCGAGTCCCAATCTATATTTCAACCTGTTTTTCTCAGTTCTCAAGCATTGAAATCAATCATAGATTATAGAACACTTTTTAGCTTATTTAAACAAGATTTGCACACAAAATACAAAAAAATCTGAAAATGGGGAAAAATGGAGATAAATAAAAAAAAAATCTTGATTCGAATTCATTTTTCTTCAAACAAAGCTTAGATTCTAGTTGTTCTAAGTTTCCCTAACTTAGATAAAAGGTTTTCTAAGTTCAAATAATCTTAAATTTCAAAATACCAAGAAAATTGAAAAGTTTAGAAAAGATTTGAAATTTGAAAACTAACCTCGAATCGAAGCTTTAAATTATGTTTTTGGTTTCTCAATCACGTTTCCAAGCCTCCAATCTACCTAATCGATGCTTGGGGCTCGATTTGATTCAAAAATTTGAAGAGAGATTGAGAGAGAAAGAGAGACACAGAGAGAGAGACAAGCGAGAGGGAGAGTGAAAGTGTAACACGCGCCATTTTTTATGTAACAGTTAATGATTGATATACAACGATGTTAAGTAATTTCTTTATGATATAATGTTACTGACCATTTTATTTTGAGTATGATGACAGGTGACGGCCTCGTGGGATCGATGTGCTCAGGATGTTCATGTAAAAAATGATGATAAGTTTAAAGTATTTATTGTTTTTTAAGACTTTTCAATTTGCCCTAAATTCATGATCTTTATAATGTTCTAGGGTTATGTATGCCTACGGTTATATTCTTGATGATGACGTGAATTAAATTGCATATTTTCTTAGTTTTATAATATTAATGATGTCATGATAATTACATGTGTATTAATATTTTTGGGTCATAGAGTAAATATTATTATCATGTATAAAATTATATTATATTATACTATATTTTAATATATTTATAATATATTATATTATATTATATTACATATAACTTTAACGTTTATAATATAATATGTTTATATTATATTATATATATATATATATATTATGTTATAAGGAAACGGCAGATTGCCGTGAGAAGAAAAAAAGAAAAAAAAAGGAAAAAAAAAGAAAAAAAAAAAGAAGAAAGGAAAAAAAAAGGAAATTGAATTAAATTAGGATTAGGGTTTTCTACACTTATCTAATCTCTTCTCTCTCATAGACCTATAAATATACCTCTAAGCCACCAAAGTCTTCATTCTCTAAATTTTTAGCCAAAGAAAATTCTCTCTCTCTAAAATTTTCTTAGACACACTCTCTTTCTTCCCCACGTTTTCTTCCCTTCTTTCCCTTATTTTCTGCAAACAATTGATTGAAATATTGGGTTTTCACTTAGATAAATTCAAGGGAATTGCAAAGAATCATTTTGGAGGTAAGAAACTCATTCTAGACTATTGCCGAAATTTTGTTTCCTTTGTAATCCGACCCCCATAACTTTGTCTACACATTTCTGTTTGCTCTGAAATTTTTGTATGATGTTTATGTATGTGTTATGTGATATTCCTTAAAATTTCACATTATTTGGAATTTTCTACGCTGAGATATTAAATTTTCATTCTCTGCCACTCATGATCAAACTGTTGCTTATTGGTATTTTGTACAAAAGTATGGTCCATGTTTAAGGGGCAAACGACCTTTGATTTGAACAAAATTTTACAGAGATATTCATGCCTATGTTAAGTTATGATCTGAAAAATTTCGTAGTTAGATATTCATGCCTATGTTAAGTTATGATCTGAAAAATTTTGTAGTTATTTGATGAATATTTTACGAGTTCTTGAATTTTCTTTAAGATAGGTTTTTATGGCTGTCTATTTAGTGAATTCGGTACTTCTTGTTTATGTGACCTATTTGTATAGCTAAACAAATTTATTTGCTAGTGATACTTTTTGTGGTGCTATATATATGTTTTTAGGTTGTCATAAAAATTTTAGGGTTAACGCAATTTTATTTTTGGAATTTTGTGATCGTGTGTTGCTCACTACTTTAGGTAATTAGAGTTTGTTTGGTCTTTGAATTCTAATGCATGTTTTGAATTGTTGAAAAATTATTTGAAGCTAATTTTTGGATATGTTATTGTTTTGGTGTATTGTGTTAGTATTAGAATTATTATTATCATCACAAAGATTCTTTTATTGTATGTATCTCATGTCAATTGGTGATTGAAAAGAGTTAATGATTTGGTTGTTTTGATTAACTTCTCATTAAACCCTAGATTGGAGATATCATATATTTTCATATTATATTATGTAGATCTTTATAGGTATATATTTATTATCAATTGGTATCATGTTAATTATGTGTTTACAATTTTAATTGAGGTTTTATTAGCTTATTAATTGGTATTGAATTTTTTTGATGCCTTAAGTATGCTTTTCATACAAACATCTGATACCCGCCGTGTTTCAGTAATTTCTTATTATGTATTGCTCTGTTTATATTTTTCTTATATTTTTCTCAAATACTAAGCTTTCGTTTGGCTTTTGAATGGCTTGAATCGGAGTTTTCTTTAAATAGTTATGATTTTTTAAAATTGACCCTAAAAGTTGTACAGTTTTACACAGACCTAAAATTTAGATTAAATTTCAAGGACTTTTTCTTCATGTAAATTATTGTCAAAATAAGCATGTGATATATTAAATTCTTTGTTTTTGAGTCTAGTTTCTAATGCCACTGGTTTTGACTAATTTCGAGTTGAGCTGAAATTATTATGGATTTTTAAGTGAATAAAGGTCATTCTGCCTACTTTTGGGAATTATGCCCTATGTTCATAAATTGTGATTTTGTGCTTTTTGATATTATTACATGATAATGTGATGATTAATGATAGTATGAGATGTTTATACATTGCTAATAGTATTGCTAATGACTTATGGTTAATATAAATGTTTGACATGAACACTCCAAAAGGCGAGCAAATCGAGAACCGCAGCAACGTCACCCAAGTTAAGGTTCAGTAAACAAGCAAGACAAGTAAGTACATTTTCACCTGCAACATGATAAAAGTTTATGAAAAGGTTTTGAGAACATGTTTTATGACGATTCCTAAGTTTGTTTTTACATATGGTTTTTCTTATGAAAACTCTTGTTGCAAGAAGAAAGTTTAACGAATGTTTCAATGATAAGGTATGTTAAAAGTATTTCTATATATATGTATCACTTAATTAAGTGTTGTACAACCTTTGTTTATGTTTATATTTATGATGTTCTGAAGGTTGGACTTGTCATGTTTGGTTTGGGATTAGCTACCCCTCTCCTCTCATGACGGCGTGCCTGTGATGATGATGTTTATGGTGCAACACTTGGGCCCCCAAAGATAAAATGAATAAAGTTTTTAATATGATAATGATAATGAAAGATATGTTCTATATGAAACTGTGCTAAGTGCACTATTATGTTAATGATGATTATGATTATGATTATGATGTTTCATAAAAGTGTTCATAAAATGTTTTATGTTGTGAGATAAAAAAAAAGTATACTTACTAAGCTTTTGCTTACTGAGTTTATAATCATATTGCAGATAAAGGTAAAAGGACCATGGAATAGGTGGAGGGCGAAGACGGGCGTGTGGGCTAAGAATGATGGATTGAAAACGGAAGAATGCCAAGAAAGGAAAAAAAATTTAAACTATGTTTATATTTCTTTGAATGCTTAAATTTTCGCACTATTAAGTAAAAAGATTTGTTTTACATTTATTTTAATTTTGCAGAAGTTTGAACTACCAAACTTTTAAACAGATTTTAAAGTTTGTTTTGAAATTTTATTTGAATTATGGTTTTGTTAATTTGGCATTGATAAACTATAAAAAAAAAAAAAAGATTTGAAATATTTGGAATATATTTTTTTTTAAATAAAAAAAAATTGTATGCATGAATCCTAGGATATGTTTATCAAACTGTGTTTAAATTTAAATAGTTTATCTTAAAAATAATGATAACAAGGATGAAAATAACGACATCTGTAACGTCCGTAAGAGGGCGTTACAGAAAGAGTGGGTTAGCGAGAGTGAGGGAGAGAAAATAAGAGAGGAGGGATTCAATAGAGAGAGAATGGGCGGTTTTATTGTACGAAAATCGTGTGCCACCCACTTTTTTGTAAAATGGGATGTATTTGACTTATGTCAAATGGTTTTGCTCTAAATATTCAAAATGGCAATTATAACAATTAGCAATAGCTAAAAATCATTAAAATAATAAAAACAACTTTAGATCCAAAAATTTCACGAATGACCAAATTAAGTTTAAAATATTCATTATGGCATACTAATCCACTATTTTGCATTCTATTATCACCTAATCAATTTCGAGGCGTTACAACTCTCCACCCCTAAAAGAAATTTCGCCTTTAAAATTTACATACTAGTTCAGAAACAAAACAGATGTAAGTACAACTCCTGCATGCTCGACTCTAATTCCCAAGTGGCTTCATCATCCCCGTGATACTGCCACACGACCTTTACTAAAGTATATCACAACAACGCAAGCTGATCACTTTTTGATTGATAATCTGAATCGACACTTCCTCGTATGTCGTGTCTTCCTAAACTTGTACATCGCGAAATGGAACTACCTTACTCTGCTCAGGCAGGCATTTCCTAAGCATCGACACGTGTAACATATCATGAACATGAGAAAGTTCCGAGGGAAGGTTGAGCCGATAAGCGACCACACCAACACGCTAAGTGATCTCGAACGGTCCAACATATCTCGATGCAAGCTTACCACTTACTCCAAACTGCATAATGCCTTTACGAGGCGATACTTTCAAGAGGACAAAATCTCCTACCGCAAATTTCAAGGGTCGACGTCTTCTATCTACATAACTCTTCTGTCGACTATGAGCTGCCCTCAATCAATCTTGAATTACATCGACTTTCTCGTTGCTATCATGAATCTCATCCGGCCCAAGAATAATCCTATCCTCCGGTTCTGCCCAACATACTGGTGACCAACACGGTCGACCATACAACGCCTCAAACGGTGCCATGCCAATGCTTGCTTGATAGCTGTTGTTGTATGCAAACTCTGCCAGATGCAAATATTTCTTCTAATTCTCGCCGAAGTCTAATGCATAAGCACGCAACATGTCCTCAAGAATCTCTTAAAGGAGGTTTGAGGTTCGAACCATGAGGGACGCGAAATAAAAACCCTAAGGGACCAGTTGGTCCTAGAGGGGACAGTACGGATGAGTGGGCCCGAATAAGCCATAATAAGAGCCAATTATGCCGGGGGCCGACCTACGGGCCTCATGGGGGCTTGAGTGGGGCCGGGTACACCACAAACAGATACCTCAAACTCTTGTGGTTGGAGAAAACCTGAAATGTTGCCCCATACAAATAACATCTCCAAATCTTCAATGCATGAATTACTGCCGCGAGCTCTAAGTCATGAGTAGGATGATTCTGCTCGTAAGGTCGTAACTATCTCAATCCATACGCCACCACGCGTCCATGTTGCATCAATACACATCTAAGTCTACATCCTGAAACATCTGTGTAAACCTCGTACTACTCATCACTGCTGGGAATAACCAATACTGGGGCTAAAGTCAACCGATTATTTAATTCCTGAAAAGCGAGCTCACATTCTTCATCCCACTCAAACTTGATATTCTTCCTAATCAATCTTGTCAACGGCACTGCGATCTTTGAAAAATCCTTTATAAATTTTCTATAGTACCCTACAAGTCCCAAGAAACTACGGATCTTCGCTACATTCCTTGGTCTTTCCCATTCCACTATGGCTTCTATCTTAGACGGGTCCACTGAAATACGCTGCTCAGAGATGACGTGACCTAGAAACTTAACTTTTGTTAAACAAAACTCGCACTTTTCTTTCTTGGCTTACAACTGGTGCTCCCGTAGAGTCTGAAGGGCGATCCTGAGATGCTGCTCATGCTCCTCCCAAGTCTTAGAATACACTAGAATATCATCGATGAACACGATCACGAACTGATCCTGATAAGGCTTGAATATCCTGTTCATCAAATCCATGAAAGCTGCCGGAGCGTTTGTCAATCCAAACGACATCACCAGAAACTCAAAGTGTCCATATCGGGTCCTAAAAACTATCTTGAGAATGTCCTCCTCCTTTATCCTGAGTTGATGGTATCCCGAACATAAATCTATCTTTGAAAAATACCGTGAACCTCCCAACTGATCAAACAACTCATCGATCCTGGGCAGAGGATACTTATTCTTCACCTTAGCTCGATTCAACTGCCGACAATCTATACATAACCTGAGAGTCTCATTATGTTTCTTAGCGAACAAAACTGGTGCTCCTCACAGCGATGTACTATTTTGAATATACCCCTTATCAACAAGCTCCTGAAGTTGCTTTCTTAATTCTTTCATTTCTGTCAGTGCCATCCGATAAGGTGCTACTGAAATCGATGTTGTTCCCGGAAGTAACTCAATACTAAATTTGATCTCCCGATGCGGTGGTAATCCTAGCAACTCGTCAGGGTAGACATCTTCATACTCATCAACCACTAGGATTATTACATTTCTTTTCAAATCATAGGGCTTAATTTCTAGATTCGTGAAGAAGGCATAACAAGTTAGGTTCTTTCGCCCTCCAAGACATGTCTTTACGAGACGCTCACTCATTAACCGATCACCACCACCCTAGTAAGTGATCATTGTCCCCCTATCAAATACTAGGGTCACTTTTCTAAGCTGGCAGTCTACAACTGCATTACACCTGGACAACCAGTCCATCCCTAAAATTACATCATATGATCTCATGGGGAGTACAATCAAATCATTTTTTAAAATCTCATCCCTGATCTTTATTTTACAAGCCTTATATACACAATTCACACACACCCGCCCTAAGGGTGAGGCTATAACTAGGGGTTCATCAAACTATTCTATCTCTAATCACAAGGCATGCACAAAAGAACTCAAAATGAAAGAATAAGTGGCACCTGTATAAAATAAAACATGGGCTAAGGATTGAGAGACTAGGATCGTACCATCGGCAACCACATTGCTGTTCTGGGCATCTAAACTCCTTGTTGCCATCGCATGAACCTAAACTGGAGCTTTTCCTTTTCCTCTACCAGCTTTGCTAGGTCCTAGATTATTCGGCCGATACTGCTGTGACGAAGGAGACTGCACGCTGGCTGCACTCAGTGCTCAATACTAAGGGACGTTACACTGGAAGTTCTACTATTGCTGCCCTTGTGCTGAGTATGACAGCTGCTGAGGAGAGAATTGGGGGAACTGCAACTGCGAAAATTGCTGAGGCAGAGGTAGAGTCTGGGGCTGAGGCTGACGGCTGGCTCCTTCTTCTGTCTGAGATCCTAGACGAGCACTCCTGATTAGGCAATTCCTCTTGATATGTCCTGGCTGCTGGCAATAATAACAATGGAAACTATAGGGGTTGCTACGCCCGCTGCTAGATGAACTACTACTACTCTTGTTCACGCCACCCTGTTTGTTCTTTCCCAAAGTTAGACGGCTACTGGTACTCCTCCTACCGCTCCTCTAAGGCCCTCCTGATGTCTTGGCTCGATCCTCACAATACTGCGTATAATCAATTTTCACTGAGATTACTGACGACACAAGCTCTCAAAAATTCCTAAGTCGCAAGGCAACCACCTGTCATCGAATAGGAGCCTTGAGCTCTTCCTGAAACTTAATACATCTCTTGCGTTCTGATGCCACCGTCGATGGAGCAAACTTGGCCAGCTCATTAAACCTTGCCTCATACTTCCGAACTGACAAGTTACCCTGCTGCAACCTGTAGAATTCAGTCTCCTTCTGGTCTCTATACCTTTGTAGAAAATATCAGTCGTAGAACAACTCCTCGAACCTGTCCCAACTGATGTTACCATTGCGTTCCAAGCGTTTAGCTTGCTTCCACCAAGTATTGGCGCCACCTTCAAACTTATATGGAGCAAACTCCACACGATACTCAGCTGGCACACCAAGAGCATCCAAGTGTTTCACGATGGAGTCTAGCCAATACTTTGCCACTTACGGGTCCCTATTTTCATCGAAAGTCAGTATAGATGCACGCCAGAATTTCTTAAAATAAGCATGTCGACAATTGACATCAAAATCCTCCGGCCTAGCCCTAGCTACCATCTGCCGAAATGCAACAAACATAGCCCTCATCATGCCCTCATTGTTTCCAAACTCGGCGTCAGCTGTCGAATGACATCTAGGTGCCATTCTCTCACTTCTGAAAACAAAATTTAGACTGTCAATGTTATTTCATTGTCATACTTATGTGTGCACAATTTCCAAGGTTCATAACCTTGAGCTCTGATACCATTCTGTCACGCTCTGGAGTACGAGAGGTGACGTGGTGAGTTAATTAAGTTGTTTAAGTAGAAATTTAATTAAAACATGAGTTTTAGAATTTAATTTGATTACAAAAATGTGAAAATTTTAAAGCCTTTTTAAAACAAGCATTTATACCAATTAAACAAATAAGAATATCAAAGTGAACAATAAGAAAGTAATTGAGTAATAAGAAGAAACGAGAATGGGTCCCACTGACCCATATCTTGTGTACACACATAGTACTGACAATATTAAATTACAACCATAGTCCAAATAAAAGGAAAAGAGTTAGAATATTACATGCCTTGATTTTATAATTTAAATAACCTATTAAGTTCTTCTATTGCTCTTGAGTCTTGTCTGTGGAACCCTTTCTGAACCTAAGCTGAAATCCACCTAGAGGGGAAAAGTTTGAAAACACATAAAATAGAGCGAAAGGCTCAGTAGAACTATATTTTAAGAGACATTAAATTTGAAAAGGAAATTTCATTATTCAAGAAATTACTTAAGAAAAGACTTAAATAAAAAAAAATTGAACAAAATCAGTCTTACCCAAAAACAGTTTATTGGTCGACCAAAAAGAATACCATTTTCTTTTCCTAGGCAAACCATATGTATAACACCATCGTAGTGGCCCAGTTGGGTTCCGGGACCTGTCCTCAAGATCGCACACTACACGACTCCATCTCTGATGTGGCACCATACCCTTATATTCCTTCTATTATTAATTAAAACTCATTTACCAGGTATTTTCATTTACATTCGTTATGAAATTTATTATGAAATTCACCTCAATCCACAGTTTATAAAAATACCCGATAAAATTTTCCTTTTTCAATCAGTCGTTGAAAACATTTTAATAAAAACCCCTTTTTAAGGCCAAAATCATTTGAAACTGGGTTACCAAAGAAAAGGGTCGAAGTCTTACTTCAGTACTCGTGTCGGTGTCCTACACTGTAATCTCGGTCTGCTATACGTTAGCTCCGCAGAACCCTGAACGACCTTAAACAAAAACTAGGTATATCAGTATCTAGTTTAAGATACGCTACGTTGCTAAACTAGTTCATGGTGCCCTAGTGTGCCATTTGTATTTATAAAATCATTTTATAAAGTTGAAATTTCAATCGGGATTCAAAACAGTAAAAACGGATGAAAAATCATAAAATCTCACCATGCTTAATCGGCCTGCCAATCATCCTGGTTTGGCCGGTCGAACTGTGTAGTTCGGCCTGCCGGAAGACTAGGTCTGATCGGCCAAACTTTTCCAGGTTCTGCCTACCAGACATATGAATCCAGCCTGCCGAACCCATGAATCTGGCCTACCAAACACAAAGTTCGGCTTGCCGATTTGGAAAATTTTTAGAATTTTTCAGGCACAAGTTCTTGGCCTTCCGAGTCTCAATATTTGTTTCAACCTGTTTTTCTCAGTTCTCAGGCATAGAAATCAATCATAGATGATAGAAAAACAATATAGAATACTTTTTGGCTTATTTAAACAAGATTTGCACACAAAATCCAAGAAAATCCAAAAATGGGAAAAAATGGAGAAAAATGAAAAAAAATCTTGATTCAAATTCGTTTTTCTTCAAACAAAGCTTAGATTCTAGTTGTTCTAAGTTTCCCTAACTTAGATAAAAGGTTTTCTAAGTTCAAATAAGCTTAAATTTCAAAATACCAAGAAAATTGGAAAGTTTATAAAAGTTTTAAAATTTGAAAACTAACCTCGAATCAAAGCTTTCAATTGTGTTTTTGGTTACTCAATCATGTTCCCGAGCCTCCAATCCACCTAACCGATGCTTGGGGCTCGATTTGATTCAAAAATTTGAAGAGAGATTGAGAGAGAAAGAGAGACACAGAGAGAGAGAGACAAGCGAGAGAGAGAGTGAGAGAGTGGGTGAGCGAGAGTGAGGGAAAGAAAATGAGAGAGGAGGGATTAAATAGAAGGAGAATGGACAGTTTTACTGTACGAAAACCGTATGCCGCTCACGTTTTTTGTAAAACGGGATTTATTTGACTTCTGTCAAATGGTTTTGCTCCAAATATTCAAAATGACAATTAAAACAATTTGAAATAGCTAAAAATCATTAAAAAAAAAAAAACTTTAGATCCAAAAATTTCACCAATGATCAAATTAAGTTTAAAATATTTATTATAGCACACTAATTCACCATTTTATATTCTATTATCACCTAATCAATTTCAGGGCGTTACATAGTCCCCTTTATTTTTAGTCATGCTGCAAATATGTTGAGCTTTCGTATGGACTGCATACATTTTTCACCTTACGTTTGCTCTTTTGGTCTCTCTTTTTTTTCCCCTTCCTTATCTTTCTTTTTGTTTTAGAAGTCATCAAAGGTACTTTCCAAGGAGGGAATTCTAACGCTGCCAGGCCCACTACCACAGACTAGAAAAATAAAGAGTCAAGCAAGAAAAATCATTGGAAAACATCGTATCAGTCAAAGCATCTTTTTACCATTCTACCTAATTTGTATCTTTTGACCACGCTGAGTCCAAGTCATTTCTTTTTAATCCGATCAAATCTGTTTTATGCTGAGAATTTTCCTTAAGTTTTATTTTTTTAAAGGGATGGTTTTTATTATTTTCACCGAATGCACCCCTTGACTCATAGAGGGAGGAGAAGATTTTTAAATTAAAACGATGACTTTAATAAATTGTTTGACATTTCAGTTAGAACTGAAGTTTTAATTTTTAGAACTGTAGCTTTATATTATAGTAACTTTTTATTTTTTACTGTAACTACTTAGAGCTTTATACTGTAGTCAATTAAAACTAACGAGTTAGGATTGACGTGTCAAACGGGTACCAAGAAAGTTTATCCGATTTGAACTTCCTTTCTTTCTTTCTATGCTTTGCTTCGTAAAATTTCTTCCTTGTCTCTTATTGAGTGCGTTATCGTGTAAATTTCTTCCCTTAAATTTCTTTCTATGCTTTGCTTTGTCAATTTCTTCCTTGTACACGGGGTGTACAACTGTTAGTTATCGTGTAACTTTCTAAAGTTTCCCTGTTTAAACAATAAAAGCCTCAAAGGAATTGAATCCAAGCTGCAGCAAGCCACACAAATCCACCACTCCACCGAGATCAATAAATTAAAAACTCTTGTTATGAAACACAGAGAAAAATTTTCTGCAAAATCCAACATCCCAACTGCGAGGGCGAAATCCAATGGGTGTGTGGGCATGCAGACGACAACGGTGAGATTAAGCGGGTGGATGGCGCCTCAATGCTCACGATTGTGGAGTAGATTAATAAAATGGTCTCCAATGTCGCAATGGCACTCCATATGGGTGAGGATCAGGGAGATTTTCATCATGGCAATTTATGTCTGCAGATTGTGTTCAAATTGATATGAATTTCACACAATATGATTAGCCTCGATACAAGCACAACACGTTTAATAAACCCAAAAATAAACACAAAACATTTATTATATGTGTAACATGACACAACACGTTTAATAATTAGGTTGTAACGGGTTAACATAAAAAATTGACCTATTTATACTCCAATTAACCTAATTAGTCAAAATTAATAAAGATTTTTAAAAACTAACATAAAATTTATTAATAATTAGACTTAAATGAAGTGCATGATTTATGTAACTAAGAAGGGATATTAACTTTTCAAATCTCCCTAACAAACACAACAACAAAATCTACTCTCGCAAAACATTTATATATATGGATATGTTAAAGTGTTTCATATAACTTATACGTGTTATATGTGTCAATTTTCAGTTAAGCGCATTGACCTGAAACCCACCCATTTATTATGCATATTATACGTATTTATAATGACCAAAAAAATCCATAAGTTAATAAATATGATTAATTAAAGATTTTTTTAATAACTACAACGTTTAGTTATAAAAAAAAGTACAAGTTTAGAATTTATAGACATGAATTTCTGCACGAATTCAGTTTAAGATTAGAAATTTTTTACAATGCCTAAAAATTCACAAGTTTAAATCATGACTTAACCATGATTCATAATAATGAATTTTCTCAATTAACACGCAATTTGAAAGTCTTAATAGCTATAAGACTTTAGAAATAAATAATAACATAAATGCATAATTTTTTTTATTTTACTTACGAAACATATAACAAAATGAATGTTATGATAGTACACTTGGATAATTAAAATAATTATCCGATGTCCTAAATTAAGCTTTTATGATTCAATCTCTATGTGTTGGTCATAGTAGTTGCATTTATAAGAATCTCAATTAAAATATCTAAATTGAGATGATCGATAAAAATGAATTTTCGACTCAATAGAATTATATAGAATTCCTAAATGACGTTAGTTTAATGAAAAAGATCTATATCATAGTGATCAAACAGCTCAACACCGTAATCTAAAAAATGGTGAGCATAAAGTTTATGAATATAAGATCGATCTCAATTTTAATGAGATCATAAAGCATGATAAGAATATCGAGAAAGTCATAATGATCTTTAGAAGTTCAATAGTTCCAATATCTTATATGTGTACAGTTAGATATGATATACGTTAGTAATTACATAAAGTTTATTATTATTATTGTAGTAATAATAATAATAATAATAACAATAATAATAATAATAATAACAACAACAATAATTGTCATAATAATAGTAACAAAAAAGAGAACGTAAATAGCGTCCACAAATATCGATGAGCCTTTAAGGCAAATGCAATATCACAAATGGGTTACTTTCAATCCATAGTATGATTAAGAAAAGCTTAAAAAGTATCTATAGATTAGATATAGACCCATAAATGGCTTTTTACGAAAACTAGCTCATGCTATACCTGTAAAGCACAAAATTATGTTAAGTTCAGAATTTGATTTAACTTGACTTTTAGATAGTCAATTTAAATTAGAAAAATATTTAATAAATTATAACTACTAATTTTATTAAATAAAAGTTTATGATATTCTTTGATGGTACAAAAAAGGTTTCTATTAAGATGAAAATAACAAATTTATTTTAGAAAATTATAATAAAAAATATATGTTTTATTTTGATCAAAGATCTAAATACAGAATAATATATCAATAAATAAATATGGTGAAATTAGTCAATCACCGATTTTAAGGATAGTAGTGTTGAAGTGTATCATTTGAGAATAAAATCATAAAATCCATGCACTATGGATAAATTTATAAAAATGATTTTATGTCAGTGTACAGAAATTAGTACGACTAATAGAGTTAGCATTTACTCACTTACTTTTTTAGAAAGACAAAGAATATTACAGTTTTAAAAGTATATGTTTAGAGAAATTTCAAGTTTATGGATCAAAAATTTGATCAACCCGACCATGACATAGTCTAGGCATCAAAGACCAGCGATAGTCTCTACAAATACATGAAAAAAAAAAACAAGAAAATGGAAATTTTCACAAAAAATATATATATATGATGTATTGCATTAGTTTATGTTTTTGGGCCCATAAGATTTTTTTATACCCATATATATGTTGTATTGCGTTAGGATTTTATTATTATTGAATTTTAGCCTCCCTAATTACCTTCATCTTATAATCTTCACTATTTTAGTGATTTTCTTGTCCTCTGCCCGTGGTTTTTTTCCGTCTTGAGTTTTCATATAAATTTCTGTGTGTTTTTGTTTTTTGTTTCTATCGCATTATTTTCACAACAGCATCCACACACAAGGTTGCAAGCCTGTGAAGACTGTTGGGTCGCGATTCCATCCACTGCGATGGAGGTTGTAGAGTTGCCGGTTGTAGGACTTAAAAGTTGCAACCATTGAGGGCCGCCGGTCTCGCCATCGCGACAGACCACCTTTGCCACTCGTCCAAGTCTAAGTTTCTTCTTCGTTGCCTCGTGCAAATCTAAAATTAAATCTTCCCCATTGCCCTGCACGAAGCCACTTCCCCCCCACCGCTGTCCCACATCAATCCTCTTTCATGTGCATGAACACGCCTTCCTTCATTTTTTAAGAGCAATTTTTCCAAAATTGTGTATGAAATTGGGTGTAGATCGGTATCTTATTTGAATTTGTGTTTGGAATGAAATTTGTTCAAAGTCGAGTTTCAAATTCGGTTTTAAATGCAGCAAATGCTGGTGTTGGAATCGATATGGTTTTGGTGTTGAATTTGATTTTTTTCCATGTTCAATATGATTCGATTTGCAACAAATGAGGTATGATTCTCTTCAAAGAAGGAGGGAGAAGTCTATCATGAGGAAACAAAGCTAGAATAAGTATAAAGAAAACATGAATATACTTAATCTTGGTTTTCTCGCGGTCAAACTCAAACTATGGGAACCGTGGTTTTCTTCGATTTTAAGTTTTTTTTTTCAATTTTTGGTTTTTATTTTATAAATCTAGTGTTATTGAGCTTATTTAACTTATGGTAAGCCTTCCTTTTTGTTTTGAGCATTGAATAGTAATCTAACAGCTAAAAACGAGTCCCATCAATAAAAAATTTTTAGTTGGTCTTACAATAGTTTCCCCTCTATGTATATATATATATATATATATATATATATATATATATATATATATATATATTTATACATGTATGATGTATTTATGTTTGTAGCTTTTAAAGTTTAAATAGTTATAGTACACAAAAATAACAACAATTAAAGGGTCATTAAGACTTAAAAAAATGAAAAAGTCAATTAAACGGTTCAAACTACGGTCCAAATCAGACCAAACCGCTCGATAACGGTCCGATACAGTCTAGCTTGTGTTTCTCTAAAACCGTTAAAATGGGCCGGTCTAGAAAATCTAATTGCTTGGGACCGGATCAGGCCAAAAACACCCCTACTTTAACCGGTTTTAAAAAACCGAGGGGCACAAAATAACGAGCATAGTAGTTCTCTGCTTTCGTCAAGTTATGATCAAAGCTTGCTAATCTCAGACGCTGTTTTTCGGATAACGCTAAAAACTTTGCATGTAGTGAAGAGATACATAATAAGAACAATGTTACATTGTAATTAGAAAGCAAATGTTACATACATATTCGGCTTTTAACTACAAGCGGTTGCTTTACGCATCATCCAATACACACTTCATTACCATGTCGACACAGGATTCCCTCTAATGTCATATCGCTTTTGTTTCAAGTTCTTTATTTAACAAACTCCAAACACTCAATCAGGGAAAAAATGAATATTTATCCTTTGATACCCTATATTTTAGCTTAATGAAAAACCTTTACCTACGATTTTCGATCTCATCAAATAAAGATCTTTAGATTAAATTAATACACAAATCGATATCTTAACTCAGTCAATAGTTGATTTTGATTTTTAAATGACCAAATTATCCTTAAGTAAAATACAAAAAACTAAAACTTTCAAAAAAAAAGAAAACAAAAATAAGAGCACCTATTTTTGAAGTTATTCTATATATTTTTAAAGCAAAAACCTTAGTATAAAGTTCTTTTAAGTTTTTAAAGTTATCTTATTTTTAATTTAAGGGTATTTTGATAATTTCATAGATCAAAATTAAAAATTGATTGGGCAAAGATATAAATTTATGTATTAGATATAATCTAAAGATATAAATTTAAAGAGATCAAAAACCAAAAATCTATTATTTAAATAAATCTAAAATACATGATGTAAAAAGGTAAATAACCCAAATAAAACAAAAACAAACAAACAAACAAACAAAAAAAACTTCAAACAGTCAAAAAGGCAAGAAGAAAACCTTTTCCTCGGCGGTCAACTTAGATTGGGTTCTCGCCTCTACTTCTCCCTATTATAGAAAATTGGATAAAAAATAAAATAAAAAGGAGAAGATAAAAAAATTAATGTGGTTCGGTTATATAACTACATTCACTCACTCACAAAAAATGCTTTGATTAGGAGCAAAGAGAAAAAAATACATTTATAAAGAGCACTACAAATAAGCTCCATATAATACAAGATATTACTAAACATGTACATAGATAAGTTATTCAAAAGTAAAATCATCATATTTCTTAATATAAAATCATAAAGAAAAAAAAGTCAAATCTAGTAATAAAGGTACTTTCTCTAATACCCATGTCTGCCATTTAAAAATCCCGAAATACAAAAAGCCAAACCAACGCCAACCCGGCCGGAACCGTATAAACTTTGTGAAATATGGTGGGAATCCTGTAGGATGGACATGGAAGACAACCTCCAAACCTTTAGCATCTAAGGAGATGAGTCCATGAAAGAATTTTGGTTTCTTGCTTTCTTCATTCGCAAAATAGTTCTATTTCTTTAAATTAATGCAATTAGAATTATTTTTTAAATGTTTTAAGAGTAAATTGTATTGTTGTATCCCAAACTATTTCTTTTTTGCATAATGCGTCCCGAACTTTCAATTTTGGCAAAATGTATTTTGAATTTAGAAATCATTAGCAATTGAGGTCCAATATTAGCTAACAAGCATTAATAAACATGGATAATTTTAATCACAAAATTTACATGTAAGTTTTCTTATAAAGCTCCTCATTTAAAAAAAAAATTAAAGCTCAAACGTGAAAAAGAGTAATTAACAAAAATTTAAAATAGCTATTAGATCTCAATTACTAATGATTTCAAAAGTTGAAATGCGTTGCGCCAAGATTGAAAATTTAAAATGCATTATTCAAAAAGTAAATAGGTCATAGTGTAACAATGCAATTTACTCATGTTTTAAATTGAACACCACCATTTTATAGACTAAAACTTATCAAAAAAGGGGGAAAACGTCTAAAAAAACTAAAACATAAAGAAGTCTAAGGGAAAACTAGGCAAATCACCTATTTTTTACTACTTTTTTTAAATAAATGGTTAAATTTTCCAAGAATTAAAGAGATTACCAACTTTTTGAAAATTAGGGAAATTTCTTCTTTCTTTTTTTTACAGCAGCACATCATTGATATTTAATTGTATATCATTGATGTACATCATTGATTCACATCAGTATATCACTTATTAACTATAGTTTATCATTGATCTACTAATGATGTATCATCGAGAAACCTGTAAATTCTTGAATGAATAAACTATCATGTTAATCAATGATAAACTATGAATCAGTACATCATTGATGTATTACAGTATATCAATAATATACCGATTAGCATTAGTCTATCATTGATGTACAAAAACTGTCATTTTCTTAATTTTCAAAAACTTCGACTATTTACTTAAAAAAAAAAACTTAAAATGTCATTTATCCCTAAATCCCAAAGCTAAACAAAACCAAATGCAATGAAAACAATATCAAACATAAAACAACAAATAAGCTACCTAGAAAAAAAAAAAAAAAAACTTCAGATTTTTTCATTTTAAAACATTTTCCACAACGAGTTCTGAGGTGGTACGACAACTTTTTTTTTCTCTGGATTGTTGTTCAATTCTTACTTAAAAATGTCAAGATCTACTTTTCTTTTTTTTTCAAACAACCAGAAGCAACAATTTCCACATCTTTCTGAATCAGTATACAATTGCTGATTTTCAGTGCATTATTTGCTTTAAGGCTTCATTCTTCAAAAGAGTTTTTATTTACTATATCCGTCCAAGATAGTGTATTCAATCCTTGCGAAGTGTCTGGTTTATAAACTATAACGGCGTTGGTAGGACCAATAAAACTAACCTTCAAATTGTTTCTGTGAAAACTCTGTGCATGCACCAGACGTCTAATATTCGACGATATCTTATGGGGGGTGTTAAGCCTTTTGTCCATATCAACAGTTCTAGAGCTAGAATCTTGGTTTTGTAGCTTGATTTTTGTGACGACTCGACTACTCGAG